>VXBQ01009272.1:97242-122514 GCA_013400175.1 Phainopepla nitens | reverse complement strand
GCCGCGGGGCGGCGCGCGGTGTCCCGCCCGGCCCCGGGAATTGCGCCCGCCTGGGAGTAGCCGTAGGCTTGCGGCGGGCTGCGAGGGAGAGAGGAAAGATGCCCGGGAACGCGCTGCCGTGTTGTAAAGCCGTGCGCGGTGGGCAAAGCCCTGCGGCGCCGGTGCACCGACACCGAGCAAGAGCTGGTTCCGAGTCCGTGACTCAACGCTGGAGCAGCGGCTGAGGAGAACGCGGGCGACTCGCTGAGCAGTAGAGCTCCTCCGAGCCAGGGGAGCTCCCAGACAGTTGAATTCCCCTGTACGCTGCATTTATTTCAACATTCATTGAAATAACTATATTATTTCGGGAAAATATCCCCAGGGGGATCCGGGGAAGACCTATGATAATTAGGGAACACAAGAAAAAAAATATAAAAGAAAAAATAAAAATCGAAGTGTCCAATGTGAGTCGATTAACAGCAGAAAATGAAAGGTCTGACTGTGTTCTAGTACCAGTTGGTGAGGAACAGAAATTGAGTAAGAGCTCTTCAGTTGACAGAGATAGGTACAGCAAGATCTAACAGCTGTGGTTATAAAAATCAAAGTATCCTAATGGATAGTTTCCACATCTTTTACTCTCTTGTGTTTCATAGTTCAATGTCTCATAACAGCTTAGCGCAAACAATATCATTTGAATGTTGGCTCCACCAAGCCTGGAAGAATCATGACAGTAAGTAGTCAGGCAGCTCGTTCAGTCCTATGGCTCCAGTACATTACATCTGCCTGATCTTGTGGCAGGCAGCATATTAGTACTCTTTACTCTGAGTCTGTGATGCTGGCTATTCGGTAACACTAGTACATCCCAGTTAAAACAATCTAGATAATGTGTATATTCTTTAGCACGCTAATAGCTTGCTTTTCCAAGTAACAGGCTTTGAGAGTGTGCTTTACTGTCTTGCATAAAGCAGCTGCTCCCCATGGAAGAACTCTTTATTCCATAGTTCTCTCCCTTTATTCCACAGTTCTCCTTTGCCATAGGTAATGTGTTATTTCAGGCCAACTAATAGAATGGAGGAAAAAAATAGATACCCTAGTCCTTCTTCCACGTCTTTGGTGGTGGTGCTGTCTCATCTGGGTTCCTAAGCCCACTCATCTCCCACAGAGGGCACTCTTGGAACGATCTGTTCCAGTTTCAAGCCACGTAGCTGAAGCTACACGGATTGTGGCACAAGTGATAGCAGCAAGCCCTCTTGCTCTCCTTTCTGACTCCTCCAAGGCCAAAGCTGAGAGCATCCTCCACTTTGTGTACTGCCTGACAGGAAAGGTGCTGAAAATAAGAAAACACTTTTTGTGATCTTTCTGACCCCAGCTACCCCTGTTTTATCCCCAGTTTGACAGGTAATCCAGCCATTCTCAGAATCTACATGCACGTTGTCAAATTTATGTATTTAGTATTTCTAAAATGATAACGAGAATAGAATAACTTACTGCTTATTCTATTTCTTTGCACTTCTTGTTTCAGTGTTGTAATCAACAAATAGACATAGTTCATGATTGAACTCCTGCTTCTTGTCAAGTTCTGTACTTGACAAGAAACAGGACAGTCCCAATGCCAACGAAACAACTAGACCAATTTAACATTTTCACTTCATTACCTCAAATTACAACTTCAGCATTTTATAAGCACTTAAGTAAAAATGGATTTAGCTTCAGAACTTATTGAACATTCATGCTGGTTGGTGTAAAAGATAAGAGGTTGGTTATAGCACAGTTTCTACATTTCTGTGAATAGCAACGACAATTCCTCTGTATGGCTTTTACTATGACCTGTACATTCCATCCCATCCCAAAAAGAAAGCAGTTAGCCACAGGTTCTTCAGTCAAAACCACAGAAAAAACCTGCTGGAGTTAGTTACATACTTCATATACTAACTCTGCAATTATAGGAAATTCTACTTTTAAAGAACTTCGGGTTTTTTTCCCCTCTCCGATCTGTTCACACAGGCTTGATGTCAGCCTGGTTTTAATAACTTCAGTCAGTGAAAGGTTATGCCTCTCTCAGCCAAGAGAATTTCTCTGTGGAATAACACAGATTGCAGGAGAATAGGAGAGTTTTTATGTCTTTCAAAATACATAAACAAAATGTATGCTTTTACCATTTTACAGACTTCAGTCATTACTGAGTGATTAAGTAGCTCACAAGATAGGCTCTAGAAATAGCAACTGAAACATTAGGAAGACAATGAAAACGACCTACTGTGCTCAAGAGATGATGCAGCTGCTTTAACTGTCAGCATGTAATCCATATATCAATGAGTAGAGCATTTTCCTGGAGTTCAAAAGCAGAAAATGATCTATGATTTCCCTTCACCTCCGAGTTAGTCTTCTACACAAATTCATGTCAGGTTTTGTAGCGCTTGCCCTGCAAGTGTCACTTTAGGCCTTCTTGGTGTATCTGCCATGGTTCTCTATGCTGTACTAAACACAGATGATTGGTAATACCTTTTCAGTAGGTTAATTGAGAACTTACCCTTGTTCGATGGGGTACACACGCAAGGAACACTATCAGGGTTCATGTGGTTTAACCTGCGCCTCTATGAGAAGTTTTGCAGATTAATTCACTTCGAGCATATAATGAACCTTGGATTATTCTTAGCCACACCTCAACAAAGTGCCTCTGAAGTAATTTTAAAATAAATGCTGTAGAAAAGGTTGAACACTGATGCCCAGCTATGATAAAACCTCTTCAGGAAGGATATTAATGTGAGGTAGCAATCAACTCAAATATGCACACGGCAGATTATGTTTCCCTGACTTCAAGAACAGAAAAATTGTTAAGAGAAAGAAAAATACAGTAATGAAACAATGTACTCTGTTTTATCTGTACCTTTAATCAAAATCTTTAGATGATATATGCAAAATACATAAATAATTATCAGAATAAATATCTTTTAACTTAAGTATCTCTCACAGTCTATTTGGTAAGCAAGAAGAGAAGCTCAGAGAAACTAACCACACACTTTAGCTTTTCCTAACAAAGTCAAGTAAATTCTGTAAAACAAGGTGAAATTATATGAGGCAGCCTCACGAGACAAAAATGAGTTTTTTTATTCTCTCAAATCCTTTCCCTGGCCTTTGTCCACCTGCCAACTCCAACATTCATCAGGCTCTTGCTGAGTGGGAGAATTCATTAACCTGGACAAAAGTTAAGTTCTCTCCCTCAGGGCTAGTGAGTTAAGTTCATTCATAGAAAGACCTATCAGGCATTACCACCAAAGCAAAATGAATCTTGAAAGCAAACAGATAGGGCAAGGAAAGTAGCTCAAGCTACAAGAGACAAAAATAATCTATGGTCATATAAAATGTTACAGGTTTTAGCTTCCTGGAAAAAAGTTTCAGGCATTTTGAGGCTGCAGAAAATGTTGGATTACTCTTGTGAAGGCGAATGATGAGCCATGATTCAATATTACAAAAGTAGACCCAGACTATTATGTTTGTCCAGGATCAAAACTGAGTTTGATGATATTATGTGCACTTGGTATTAACAGCAGAATAGAAACACAGCTGAAAGAAGAATTACAGTGAAAGTACTGAGCAAATAATATAAAGAACATAGTAAATACCCAATCTGAAATGTAAAATTATTAACATGGGACAAAGAACAACAGGTGCCCTTATGGCTCTTGCACATGAATAGAAGCCTGGCCCAGTTCAGTGATAAAGGTGTAATAAAGTTCAAACCAGCTTTACATGAGAAATGCAAACTCCCCCACAAACCCCACATTTTTATACCTCGCTAGCATTTTAACAATAACCGAGGAAAACGGTCATTAATATAGGAAACTTCCATAGCACATGCAGCCAGATTAGCAAAATTACCAAAAAAGCAGACACGTAAAGAAATGGCACCAGTTTCTTTCCCATTAACACTTCTATGTTATTTGTATCAACAACTGGCCGATATACACAAAATTGCTCTGAATGGGTACCTGAACAGCCGAAGTACAAAAGGAGAGGAGAAAGCTATCTCCTCAGGAAGGTCTTGAAATGATGCAATTTTCATCATAATTGATGGGGTAAACATAAGCTTATGAAAAAGCAAAGACAGATGGCCCATCCAATGGCTAGCTACTCTAAGACAGGTGACAGCATTCATCTACATCCAAGCAAGCACACAATCAGAAAACAGACTGAGGTAGCAGGGAATGCTCCAGACTGATGAGTATTTGCATTTCTCTTAATGCGAACTGCAAGAACTAAACCCCCAAGAAATGCACTGACAATCTGATCAAAGTAGAGCTTGCTGGCAGTGGTAGGAAGGGGAATGATTCTAGCTCAAAGAGACTGACATTGAAACCAGCATCCCCTTTGTTTCCCTGTGGACATCTCCACTTGCAACTCAAGATTGCCATTCTACAAAAGTGCATATTTTATGAAGATCAAGAAAAATCCCTACTCTCTGTGTTGTGGGAGGCATAGCAACAGAGAGGGGCACTTACACAACTAATTCTGCAGTCACAAGAACTCCCATGCTGCTTTAAAGAAGGGTTTTTCCTAACCTTGATCAACGTCAGGAGCCAGTACCAGTGATAGCATTGGAGAATATGGATGAAAATGCACAGACTGATCTTATGGCACCAAATATAAAATGTACCTTGACTAATGGACATCATTTCTACTGGCATTTAGTACTTAAAAGATGCTCTACCAGCTTAATAGATGAAGGGGAAATATCCCAGCCTCTTCCAACTGCTGAAAACATCAAGAAAAGCTTTCACATTCCTGTTTATCCTAACCAAAACGAAAAGCAAAAACGCTCTGCTTGTGGGCCTTTTGAGATATAACTTCAGCACGTGCTTTGAATACCAGCATCAAATGCCTTGAAGGAGGAAGAGTAAGACAGAACTGCATAGACTCCTGTAACCTGGGAAAAGAAGGCTGAACCAAATTTTCCCTTCTTATCCATTTGTAGTTTAAATGGTCTGCAACTGGAAAATATCCACATATCTACTCCTAATGAAGGCACATGCTACAAGATATAGAATTAGAATAAATACTGGGGTGAATTGCCTGAATTAAACAAAGGAGTGATGACACAGCAGAAGTCTCAGATGGTGGAAAAGCTTTGCACAAAAAGTAAGAAAAGCTACTTCATTATGAAAGTTTGATTACACAGAACTGTTTACATCTAGCAACAGAACAGAAATGAAATAGCACTAAGTGCACTTTGCATTGTGTTGCAGCTACAATATCCTAACAGGCACAAGGATACATTTCACAGTAAGACTGGGAGATTCTCCTGACAACAATAATCTTTTCAGTGCTTTTCCCTATTCAACATTAACTGCAACAGTGCTTAGAAACTCCCAAGACATGGCACAAAATAAATGTAATTTGCTGCAGATAGTATTTTCGCATAATGTATTAAGAATGTAGAGGCTTACTAAGCACTGCAATTATGAAAAAGGAATTACAATTCTCTTTCATTAACATTAAAGATACCTTTCACCAACTTTAAGCTATTCAGTCCTGGCAACCAGGTCCATTCAGTGAAAAGCCTATTATTCTGTGTCTAATCAGACAAATATTTCCCCTCAGCCTGCCGATAAAAGGGATAGGCTGTCATCCATAACTACATAATATTTCAGACTGAAAACAGTCATCCTCAATTTTGTCATGTTTGATCACTTTGAGAAAGATACTAAGGCTGCCCAGGGAAGCAACCTTCTTCAGTTAGTTTTCTCAGTGCGCTGAGATCATAGCTCTCCCTGTTTTCCAGGTACAGTAAATGAACACTTGCATAAAACTATCCTTTAGCCATCAGAAGCCAACAACCTCTGTCCATTTCAGAGTATGCTTGAAGCTTACAGCACCAGTCCCACCTTTGATCCAAACCATTACCTTGCTATCCCAAAGCAAAGCTTAATATACCTGTGAATACTAAGGGAACTGAACCTGATTAAAGCCAGCTCAGTCAAGAAAAAAATCAAACATCTCTGCTTACATTTTATGAACATATATATATACTTAAATATATATATCTGAGCAGAGAACTTTGTTACTTATCAGCCCCACCCCTAAATCTTGCTCTCAGTCCCAGTTCCATTTTGGTATGTCTATACTTTTAAAGCTCTATTTAAGCAATTAACAAAACTGAAGTGGTATTGTAGCTTGCAAAACAAGATACTGTATTTGTTTTAACAAAAAAAATTGCAGCTCTTGTGTCTTTGGACAGATATAGAACATGCCTCCAGACTGCAATTCAGAACAGGAATGAAATATGAATTATGAATAAAGTCTTGGAGAAGCTGCTCAATTATAAGCAGAGATTAAAGAGACCTGTACCAATTATGGTGTCCTAAAGTTACCTGGTGTGAATCCCTTTCCATTTCTAATAGCATCTCATTATGTTGCTATTTATAGTTACATATGAGCTCTAATGCATAGATTTAAGTTTCTGGCTACAGAATGTTTGACAATTTCAAAATCTAAAACCAGATGAGCAAAATTACTCACTGCAGAGCTGGAATCAGCAGCAAATTTACACTTTGCTGATGTGATGACATCTTCTCTAAGGTACTTCAAAATCTTTATGAAGTCACAATTTCAAACTGAGCATGTCTTATTTGCATATGAAATAATATCTTTCATAATTCACATTCCCCTGAAAATATCCACAGAAGCTGGATAGGATATTCACCTTAGGACATAGTAAATTGATCCACCTGATCTCCACAAGTCCAACTTAGAAATATCACACAACAATTTTATGCACATTGTGGTTACAAGTAACTTTTTTTTTTAACACAAACTTCTGTTTACAAGAGCACTGTTTAAAATGCATAACACATGTCAACCTGATTTAATTTAACACAGAATTTCAACCAGGATCCTATAGTCTGGTTAGGGGCATGAGAGTTTTAGGCATGAAATAATGCCTATGATTGTGTCAAGACTATCATATTTAGACCCAAAATTTGTTTTAGTTCTAGTACATCTGCTTTAACAAAATCAACTCTAAGCAGTTACAGTTAAGACTTTCAAGATAACAGGGTACATATTTCAAAACCTCAATGACAACTTATTTTTTAACAGTCATTTCTGTAACATGGCTACAAGAGAAAGTTTTACATAAGACTGATTATCACATTTCTCCATCTGGTTATTTTCCCATTTTAAAAAAGAGTTTTAACCCACACCCAGACATTAATTTTTTAATTTTCAGTTTCTTTGAACATTTTGCTCAGCTGTTGAACTAGTGCTACAAGCTCAGGGTTTCCCCCAAGTGATTCAATTTGTTTATAGGCTTCAGATTCAAGCTCTTTCAATGTATTCCGAGTGTACTCAAAGGAACCAACATTTTCAAGGTAATGTACACAGTATTTTTTTATATCTATGTTCTCCGTCCTTTGACGTAAAATGTTTTGCACCTGAGTACTTTCAGGTCTTGACCAAATTGCATGGATGGTTGGGAATGAGAACTTGCCCTCAGTTAAGTCTTCACAAAAACTCTTGTTCTCACTATATTCTTTGGAGTGCAAGTTGGCATAGTCATCTCTTATTTGGAAGAAGAGACCAAGTGTGTTAAGAAGTGGCTTTAAGTCTTTTTTATAACTTGAGAACAGCTGCATGAGGCCTACAGCTAATCCGAAGAGACCGCCTGTCTTTTGCAGCACCATTGCTTTATACTCAGCCTCTGTAGGACAGGTGTAAGTATCCCTCCAGTAAATATCCAAGCCTTGACCTTTATGGAGTTCCAGAAGTTGACGGGTAAAAACTTTAACAGCATCTGGATGATCAAGGGTTAGAACCTTCTCTAAGCCAAGAAAATAAACGTAATTAGCACAGTTGATCACAGATGGAATTCCATAGATACTGTGTGCCACTGGAAAGCCCCGGCGTAGCTTTGAGTTATCTTCGATATCATCCACAAGTAGGCTTGCATTGTGCAACATCTCTGTCACTTCAATGATAACCTATTACAAGAAGAGAAAATTGTTAAGTCTGTCACTGTAAATTCACCGTGAGTTTTGCAAGACCATATTTAAAATGGATAATGTTTTAAAGGACTATATTCTCTATCACTGAGGGTCCTCTTTCAGACAACTTGCCTTTACTGTTAGTACTGATTTATGCTTCCCTTCATCATCCAGAGTGCTATAAATCCTGGATCACATAGTCTTGTGTGTAATGTTTTCAGATTCAAAAGTTAACTTACTCCCTGAAGTGCTTCCACTTGCATGGCCCTCTTCACTGTTGCTACAGTTTCTAAAACAAGACATTGTCTAGGAGTCATGGAGTAACTGTTATTAGAAACATGACTAGGAGAAAATAAAAACCACTGTTTTGAAATGTTTAGATTTACAAACATGAAATCTCTCAAAGTCAGTTCTTGAGGGTGTCAGGTATCATATTATCACATTTCTCTTGTGAACCACGTTTCGATAAGCAGAGAGTTCATCTTTCTTTTCCCACACTGCGTGGTTATATTCACTACTGAGCTCTTTAAGGACAGACTATTCCCTCTGAAAGACCATTTGGAAAATTCTTGGCAGAAAGACAACAGTCACAATTTCTTTTGAGAAGTTTCCTACACACTGCATATTACTAGGTAAACCAATATCACACACCACCTGAGGTGTGCAATAAACCATTTACAACATCAGGCTTGTAGTTGACTACATTTGAGTAGAACAGAACCCTTAACAACTCAAACAAAAATGAAGAGTCTTAGCACTATACACTGCTTTTATTCCACAGCTGCCATGCAAGCAACAGGTATATTCAGCACCTGCTTACATGGAAATAAATTTAAGCATGTAAAACTGCACAGTGTTTTGCAATGAGTTTACACAGATCTCATTAAGATATGATTTTAGAGGTAATGAACCAATTACACTCATTAGCTACAAACATTGCATTCAGTTAACGTTTATCAAAACAACTATTAATATACTAAGATCACCATAAAATGGCAGCAAATATCTAGTATGGTCCTATTTGGTGGGTGCTATAGGACAAAATAAGGACTTTGCTGCAAGCATTTTCTTGAGCACCAAGCCACCTGGTGTTCAGTGAACATTGTCCCAAAAATAAAAACTCAAACCTCAGCAATTTAATCCCTTTCCCAAGATATGACTGCAAGAACAACCTACTTAAACACTCATGAAATCAAAAGAGAATACTTACTGAAGGCAACTTTACACACCTATTTGTTTGAATACGCTTTTGGTCCATTATCTCATTCTCAGTACTATTTCCCTGTGTTCTGTGAATTCTTTGGGTAAGCCTGTTCTAGTATTTCTCTTGCTAACCTATTTCATAAGGTTTAAAGGGATCAGTGTTTCCTGACTCTGTGTTCCTATCAAATTACCTTGCCAACTTAAGACAGTGTGAAAAGTGCTTCAAAGGTGAAGGAGTGAAACAGTTCAGATATCAGAAAAAGCTTATTTTAGAAGACATCAGGAAGTAGCCTGAGAAAATGAAAAGACTGGTCTCTGTAATGAAAGCTGAAGACCCAGAACAGAGTGCTATGTTTCCTTATAACCTACATCTATCTAATCAGTGTCTGCTGCACTGTCAGTCCAACACACCGGTTTCTTCTACCTCCTTATCTGCAATAGCTTTAAAATTTGCTTGACTCTCGCCAGGACATTTTGGTGCCTTCTCAGAAAAAAAGTTCACCTGAAAAAATCCAGTGTTCTCTAATTCAACAAGTTGAACTGTCACAGTGCAGCACCAAAAGGTAACTAGAAATTCAGGAAGTGTTGGGGGAAGAGATCACTTGGTTGGGGCAAAGGGTGAAACAGTGGCACTTAACTGTGAAATGAATTACCAAGGAACAGTAGCTTCAATTGTATCATCTAAATAAGTTACACAAAGACAATAATCTAAAGTAAGAAAAAAGTCCCAGAATGAGTGCCAAAATTTTAGATTTTTAATAAAAGAAATACAAATAGCTGGAAATGAATGAGGCTGTTAGACACAGGGGACATCTTATGAAGACTATGAGAGGTGTCAAAAAGATGACCAGAGGTGGTCCTCCAGACTTCAACCATCTTTAGTTATTAAAATTAGCACAAAAATGCACAAAAACTGTAACAATTGCATCACAAAGACTAAAAGATGTCAGGGTCTTGTTTTTTTCTTGCCACTACAAACAACTTAAGTAGTAAAGGAGACATAAAAGCATTGGTTTTCTTCATAAAGATAATCAAAACAAGTGGTCCAAGTTTTCAACAACAGCTACATGATCAGCAGTTTGAAGTGACAGAACTGGTAACTTCTGTACACACAGAGGTACTGCAGCTTTAGTTCACTATAGCACTGAGCACATATGGAGCAGTGTCATGGGTGCCCAACAAAAGGGCAGGAGGCAACAGACAGATTGAAACATTGAAAATATAGTTGAATAAGATGGAAGGTTTTGTTACAATGAAAGGGGTTCAGCATGAGAAGACAGGCCCTGGGAAGCTACAGAAACCCCATCATCAGATTTTCAAAACTCAACAGGGCTCTCAGAAGCCTAAAGCAGCTACAGAGCAAGTTCTGCTTTAAGTACAAGTTAGTCCTAGATAACTTCCAGAGACTTCTTCCAATCTGAATTCTGATCTGTGATATTAGACTAAACCCATACATACAATACACAAGTTGCTATATATAATGTTTTATTTGGATGTTTGTCTGAGCACAAAGGGCAACATGTGTCTAGGTGAAAGATACAATAAATTTTGCTACACAGTTACACACACTGAAAAATAGAAGAGCTCCTATATTATGAAATGCAGCCTCTTAAACCACTTAAATCACTTTGCTACATGAGAGCTATCAAGTGTCACCCTTAAGCCATGCTAAAAATGACTCCACAAACTCTAAAGACACTTTCACCAGCAATTAATGAAATTAACAAAGGACCAGCTGGGTGTCAAAAGTCACAACCAATTATAATAATTCCCTACATTGCCTTGGACAGAAAATATTTTGCACACTCTGTATGCAGTTTAGCAAAACTGCAGTCAAACCTAAAAAGGAGGATAATTTTTCATTTGAAAAGTCAGTGTTTATTACACAGCCATGCATCTTGCACACTTTGTCCAAGAGAAAAGGGAATGAGAATTCCTACACAATGCTTCTCATTAGAAAGTAAAGACTGCAGACCGTATGATACATCGCTCTCAGTTTTAGGTTTGTAAAGTTGATTTAATTGCTGTCTCTGATATTCTTGTATCAAAATTTTAATATTTTATTTTCCAACACTGTATTTGTGAAGTCTACAAAGTAACTGTCCAGCTTCTTTTGTAAGTCACTTAAAACTCAGTGTTAATAACTGAGTTATGGTAAGGGGGTAACAATGATAGCTGCTTATCTACAACTTCAAAGATTGAACACACTTGGAAAGAAGTAACTATTCTAATAGGACATGGAAGTGATTTCTTCAGTGTTGCATCACAGTAAAAGCTTTGCACTGAAGTTGTTTTCATCAAAGTTCCCATTATATTCAGAAATCAGTGCATTTAAGATATCTGATAACTTATGCTACGTAAGAGAATCATCTGTTACCAGTGGTCTTGGAAGAACAATAACAACCTTTCAAAAATAATTATCGAGTACCTGTATTTTATCTTCCGGAACATTCAGCCAGTGATTAAAGGCCTGTGACAGTTTGGTTCTCACTTGCTTACCTACAATAAAAATATTATAGGCATTTATAAAAAGAACAGAGTTCGTTATTAGGCACAACAGTTTGTCTTAACAACTACAGCTGATTTGAGACTTGCTTATAAAAACTGATCAGTGTGACAACCCAAAAGTGGAAAATGCATCAGTGCACGGCTTGTTTCCTCACTGAATAAACATCAATTAGCAGCAGTTGCAGCTTTAAACGCTTCCCAGAAATATGTAAAGCACATATTTACGGGTTACTATATTTAGTTTTCACAATTTAATTAGTAAGGGATCCCGACCATGTTGGTAGGATCAGTGAGTTTGCAAGTCATGTTAATTTTAATATTAAAAAGTTTCAATTGTAATTCCTTATTAGTTGGAAGTATGAGTATTTGTTGAATATCTATTCCTCTCCATTTTTAGGGACTTCTCCTGTAGTATTATTCTTCTCTTGCTACTGCAGATTTGCAAAACAGGAAAGTGACATTTCATATACTTACTAAATAACTCTAAACAAAAATCTGAACAGAACATTCTGAACAGAATAGAACTTTGCAAGGATCCAAGGATCCAGATACTTATCTTATACCCAAGAAATCTACCCACAAATAAGATTTGGTCTGCTGTGGCAAAATCTACTTGGTTGGAACCAGGCAGTCACCTTGTTTCACAGGAATTAAAGACAACATCAAATTACCACATTTAGTGTTAAAACAAGTTGTTCTGTTCAATCCAGATACTTTCTACATGACAGAGTGAATCTCAGTAGAAGTCAGCCTTAAGCCTCTACATTATTAATGTCCACTTTCTTCAGTAATTTGCTAGTTTTCACGTACAAACATTCATTCAGCATCTAGTCATGTTCAATATGAAATACAGTGATCCCTTATCCACACTGAGACAATTCTGCTCTGAATTTTGAGAAGCTTGGCTATGTATAATATCTTGGAATAACTGCAAGACAGGTTTACAAAAACAGCTCTGTACATACAGTTCACATGAAGAAGCATTTGGAAAAAGCTTTAAATAAACTTCAAAGCAGTACAATATAGACACCCATGGAACCTATACTACTTGACTCAAGATGTACTGAGACAACTGAGATATTCTGCAATACTAGTCCTCATGTTGATAATTCCACCTTGCCCACAGCACCAAAGAAATGTCAACATTTGAATCTCTCCCTAAGGCTTTCTCTATGACTGTGTAACCAGCATATACAGAACAGAATAATAAGCATGGGTAAATTCACTTGCAGTGATAGACCCTGGAGAAACTGGACCGAGAATTTTTCCCCTTCTAATTAAGTCACCACCAGGTAAGCAGTAGCTTTGCAGGTTGGGCTGCGTAGCAAGAGCGATATCCTTCCTCTCTGGATCAGAGGTCTGCACTTTGTCTCAGTTCTCAATGATTTCCACTGCTTCCTGTCACCACCATCTTCTGGTTTTCACTAGACAAGATTACGAAAATGGTCCCCTTTTTCCCCCCCAGCAGCTCTGTCGTTTGCTTCTGCCACATGTGGACAGGAATTCTTATCTTGACATACACTGCCATTGGCTTGTTTTCTCCATTTTTGTCATCCGTGCTCAGTTTTAAACACTAACAGTTTTCAGCAGAAGGGAAGGATTATTTTGCCTCTCCTTGACAATAACGGTTACCAAATATCTGCCAAACTGTATGGCTTACCAGTTAAGGATTAACAAGTATTTCACCACATTCCTAAAGAAAACCACTCAGAGATAATATCATATTAAGGAATTGTACCTTACCTATAGCTGCTTATTCTCTTCTAAAGTACTTGGATTCAGGAAACACCTGCTTTTTTTTTCATACTAGGTGGCTAATTCTATTTTTCTGAATGTGTTTCCTAGAAAATACACTTAAAAAATGCTGCATGTTTAGCAACAAGCATTATTTCTCAGGAGGAACTTGACTACTAGCACGCACTCTAAAGGATTATAACATGCACATAGGATTAAGCCATTTTAGTTCTTTAGTACAGACAGCATTTGAATTGCTACTCTTGTCTACCCTGACTAGCAAGGCTTCCTAGACACTGACTATTCAAGGAAAAAACACTACCTGTATAGTGAGATGTTTATCCTTCCTTTTATATATGCAGATTTGCTTGCCTTCTAAAGGAACATTATTGCTATATAAATGCTATTTTATCTGATTTTGAAGTCAATCTTATCTGGTCTGTGTGATAGCAGAGCTATTTTCTGTACACACAATTTATGCCTGCAGCCATATTGTGACGGCAAAAGACCAAACCCTTCCAACACTGGTCTCTAAAGCCTGCATGCAGAAGAATCCATTCCTTGCCACACCCCTCCTCTCCCCAAACTAGACAAGACAACAATACAGGGACACCAGGACAAAATTAAAAGGAGCACTACCAGAAGTATCTTGTTTCTCTACTGTCACATTTCACTGCTCTGTTAATTATTCTAAGCAGGCTATTGTAAAATTGAAGAATAGAGGTCTAACCTCCAAAATTAGAAGCTCTACCTACTGCATAGAGCTATAATAATAGACATTACTGCACCAAGCTTTTATCAAAGCTCTGCTAAATGCATTTGGTTTAATCTGCCTAAGATCCCAAATTATTACCCAAAACAAACAGCAACAATGGAAAGCTTTTCTCCTTAGTAATGCTGGGTGGAAAAGGTGAGAAAAATAGTCAGAATTTACTTCTACAACTAAGAAGATTAAAGCTTTATCCTCAAACCAAATATCAAGTTAGGTTAAAGATGTACTGATGACATTCCCTCCTTCTCCTCAGATTCTTATCTAAAGGAAAAAAAAAGGAAAAAAATCACCCAGCTTATTCTTTTCATACACACTTGTTCTTGTGACAGGGCACAGACCCAAAAACTACAGACCTCCAGTCTGGACAGGCTCCTGGTTAGTATTGCTTCACTCTTGCTGTATTAGAGTAACCACAAATTATGCCCTTAAGGCAGCATCCCACTTACAGAGAGGGTACATGAAAAGGCTAGAACAGCATGGGAAAGAGCAGAGAGACTATTAACCTAGTCCCCATTACAGCTAATTCAACTCATTAGCCCAGCAGAGAACACAGCTTTTTGCAAGGTTAGCTTTCTGCCAGCTTTATGTACTGAGTCAGCTTAAGCAGAGGATCTGCCACAGTCAGTACAGGGTGAGCAGGAGATGCTGAGGATCAGGGGAAGGGGCACTGTCCTTCTGGAGGAAGAAAGCTCTTGTGTTACCTCAGCCGTTATTGTACACTTGCACGTTTAGCAGCATCCTCTGATGGGCTAAAGCTAAATGGACCAAGTCCCTGAGCAGACCTCTCCAAGCAGCTACAAGAACATACAAATAGCATAACTGAACTGCAGGAAGACAAGCAGAGAGCAGGCATATACACTTTTAACCTGTGCAGCCACTTGTGCCTGATTAGTGTCACTGACAGAATTCTCTAGCATAACTCCTCTGCTCAAAATAGGGTTGACTAGTCCAGGGTTGTGATCCTGATTTTTACCTTGTTCCTTCTCACAATCCTGAATGCCACTATCCCATGGTCACTGCAACTAAGTTGCCTCCAGTCTTAATGACCTAACCAATTCGCCCCCCCTCTTTTTTTTTTTTTAAGTGGAAGTCCAGCACAATGCCTTCCTGTATCAGCTCCTTGATCACCTGTGTTAGGAAGAGGTCATCAATTCATTCCAGAAAACTCCTGGACTGCCTGTGTCATGCTGTGATGCTTCTTCTACACACTGAGGGGTAACTGAAGTCTCTCATAAGAATCAACACCTGTAAATATGAAGCATTTTGCAGCTATCTGAAGGTCTCATCCGC
Source organism: Phainopepla nitens (assembly GCA_013400175.1). NCBI lineage: Eukaryota > Metazoa > Chordata > Aves > Passeriformes > Bombycillidae > Phainopepla > Phainopepla nitens. The sequence goes on along the minus strand of VXBQ01009272.1, from coordinate 107,049 downwards.
TTCTTCCTGCTTAGGGGCTCTGTAGCAAACAGGCACTATAATGTCACCCCTACTGATCTGCCCTTGAATCTTAACCTATAAGCTCTCGACAGGCTCATCTGACTGAAGGTAGAATGCCATGTAATTCAACTGCTCTTTCACAAAAAATGCAACTCCCATTCCTGGCTACCCCAGATTGTCTTCCTAGGCCATCCACATCCATCCATTGCAGCACTCTACAGTGTGTTTATACCACAACAAAATTTGTTGTCCCACAGTTGCATGACAAACTCTACCTCCTCCCTTTTACTCCCAATAATGTATGCATCTGTACAAAGGCACTTCAGAGAAGCATCCAATCCTGCAGATCCCCAGAAAAAGCAAGAGCTTGAAGTTCTGTTGGTCCTTCCTCATTGGAGTACTGGGATGATTTGCCTTCAGATCCGATCTGTGTGTCTTGTCTAAGTGTCTTGTTCAAATCAGCCTATACACTTTGTTTGCAAGTTCACTAATTCCTTACTTAACTATATTTAGTCATTTTCTTTTACTATCATTCCTACTTTTGCCCTGACTTGCATAGGTGGACACTATCTCCCCCTAGCAGTCCTTGCTCTACAAAGAAGGTCTCATGGCCATAAGAGCCAAAGCTCTGCTATCAGCATGAGTTGTACAATTAACTATCTTTTGAGAGGCAGAATTTATTCCTCCTGATGGTGAGAAGAGGGTTGAGGATCATAGAGAAGATCCATATGGCTTCCTGTGCCCTGGGCCCTCATTCCAAAGGCCACACAGTCTTGCTTGATAAGCTTCAGGCACCCCCTTGCTATATCCATTCGTCTTCAAGTAGAAGAGCTGTAAGGTAAAGTACTTTAAAGGTGAAACACATCTTGGCAGTCCTTCCCTCACATTCCCATCAGGGGTATCCAGAGGCAGCAAACCTTGCTAACACAAAACCACACGTGGAAGCCCCTATTTCGTAAAGGAGTCAGTCTCTCCTCTATCTGCTCAGTCTCACCACTTGCTGCTGCTCCAGGTGCTGCTCTGATGCTTAGTTGTATAAAACCATAGAAACATTTAAGTTATAAAAGGCCTATAGAGAGCTTCCAGCCATGTGTCTTCTTTCAGTGCACTGAATCTATCTGGCAATTGCACATCTGCTCAAAGAACAGGAATCTCTCCGCAATACTCCTTCACCATTGTGGAGTATCCAACTCCCAGCCTGATACGCACAGACTATTTCTGCCATCCCCCCCGTCAACATACCTGAAGGTTTCAGATTACTGAATCTGTAGAATCTTGTAATGTTTATTATTTCTGATGCTGTGCAACCCTACTGATCCCCTTCCACCATTCCTTTCCTTGGTGACACAGGTTTTGCACAACTACACACTTTTAGGAGCAGGGACATCACTTGCTTCTGGCTAGTGGGTGCTCCCAGGCATCCCTGCAGCTCACAATCTAGAGAGGTGCAGCCTCCCTCAGGAACTTGGTCCAAACAGAGGCCTCTGATGTGCCAAGTGTAGATGTGTCAGTGGTAGGGATCATGGCCTCTGGTGCTTAACTTCTTCACCAGGCTGATCAAGATCAACAACCCAGCAAAAAATGCTGAACAACTGCTGGGAAGGATGAAAAGTTAACAGGAAAGTCTTAGAGATGAATGCTTAGGAGAAGGTTTTATAGAAATGAAAGCAAGTTTTGATACATATAAAAGATTTTTGCACAGGCAGCTGCTGAAGCAGCAGAGAGAAAGGTTGAGTTGGAAGGTTTGGAACAATGGCCTAGTCGAATTAGAAGGCAGAAAGTCCAAAAGGTTGAGTGGTCTGCAAATAAGCCATTGTTTCTACAAAGAAAAAGAGCATAGGCAGACAGAAAAATGCTATTTACAGAGGTAGAAGAAAATTCCACAGCAAAACAAGTTTTTAAAGTTTAACATGTAACTACTAACTCAGGTGATTGGTTAGTTACTAACATAGTATGGTAATTTTAGCAGTTTTGATAGGTTATATGTAAATGTAAAGGTTTTGTGTATGATGTTAATTGGTTGTTATGTAATAGGATGCAAAGCAAAAAAGATCTAATGCTTTGTAACATGTATAGAACGGGACTTCAGGACACACCTGGCCTTTGGCCAGCAGCCATAGGCACTGCCCACGACCCCTGATGCAATAAACAATATTATACGAAGAGCCGTCTGGAGTCCCCATCTCTCCGTCAGGCTCCTACAAACAACAAAGCCAGTCTTTTGACTGTTTAGCTTGCTAAACAAGACCAGGAAAGACTGCAGCCAAGACCAGCAGGACAAGAATGGGAAGATGCACAGTTAGAAATGGGATCAGAATCTGCCCCTTTCAACAGCAAGCTATTAACCATATCAGTTTTATGACAACTGAAATTCCATATACTCCTTAGTGCTGAAAAATCAGCTACAGCCGTTAACTCAGACTAAAAAAATAAAAAGTTCACCATGTGTGTGAATCAAGCCATTTTTGAGACAAACCACAACAGAACCTGTGAAAGTCACTCCTGTACTTTATGACACTAAGTGACAGAATACTAGATTAAGCAGAGTATCGCTAAAAAGTAGTATGGCAATCTTCCACTATAATGAGATTTACAACAAAAGTTACTGTTTCTGAATCTATGTTGCTCTCCCAAGCAATAATTTCTGCTCAAGAAGGAATAAACATTAATTACCATATTAAACATTAATCACTATCCTAGCAGATAAAATAGCACTGTACTAAAAATACCTTAAAACGAGTAGTTTCCCTATCCTAGCGCTGTCTGAAGTCAAAGAAATATACAAGGTTACTTCAAGTGTCACCTCGAGACTGTTACCATTAAAAGTCCTATTTCAGCAAAGGGAAGCAGAGCAATCAATTTCCTCTACTGAGCAGTTAATCCTTAGCAGTTATAAAAAGTTGTGCTCTTACTTAATTCTTAACTATTGGCAACATTAGCAGGCTTTTCCCCTTCCCTGCTACCAACCTTAGTACAGTTATACAATCCCTTTTTATGCAAACAAACACTGATATGTATCTAAATCCATTCAACCATAGGTTACTAAACTGCTTGGAGAGTTTAACTAGTCTTACAAGTTAAGGAACTGGACTACTGTAGAGCCATAGTGTACATATTTGACACTCGGCCAAGCTTTTTGCAAAGCCCCTCAGAGCTCAAACTGATCCAACAGAGAAGCAACTTCTTGTCCCTACTGTTGTGCCTGGTCACTAACAAGACAAGAGATTAACCAGGCAAGTTTTTAACAGGTTAGGTGATTGATACTACCCAATAATTCGATTAGCAAGCTAGAACTGGCACAAGTAAAGCAGCAGGAAAATACTGCCAGAAGCTAAGAGGATGGAATGAAACTGCCTCTTTCAACAACAGCCTGTTGGATTAGCTCAGGCATCTCATTTGAGCTCCACTCTAGGTAGAAACAGCATCTATTAGCCCTTTTCTTCCACCCTTATCCAGCACTCATACTGACTCCAAGATTCACACGTGTAACCGGCTCCTCCTGATCTGTTCTTGCCATAGCTGACCTTAGGCAAAGCCAGCCTTTCAAACACATTGAACAAGGTTTATTTATGATTGTGAACCCTCACTGCTTCACCTGTTTCTCAGTACAAGCTTCCCACAGGTACATCACTTTTCCCTGCCTAGTTTAAGAGAAGTTTTCTCTTTTGAATCACACCATCACTACTGCATAGAGAGCAGTGTATCTTGTCTCTCACCTTCCCCAAAACATACACTAAATTAACAAGAAGTCAACATGGTAAATTGGACTGTCAGATTTATGATACTTTAGCAAAACAGGATGTAAACCACCTGTACTACCAATGAGCATAGTGTTTCATAAGCCACCAGCACAGAGTTATTACAGCTGAACAAAGTAAAGGAATTTAGCCACAGGAATCAAGGTGGGAAGGTTAAACATGTTCAAGATGCATCATTTAAAGTGAAAGGTAACTGAAGAGCTATTAGTCAAGGATTTTTACCTATAGAAGTTTTTCCTGCACTTTTTGGGTGTTTATATTTCCTACTAGGAAGCAGAGCTTTTCTTCCTGATATCCACAATAGCTTTAAAAATAAATAGCAGCTAAATTGCAGAGGTGTTACAATATTCTTTGGTTAATGAGATAATCTAATCAAATAAAAAGACTTAAAGATAATGTTTGAGAAAAGCAAATTTCTCCAGGACTATGGCTTAAAAAGCTGTTGGCAATATCACAGACACATTCTCAAGGTAGTTCTCTAGAAAGACCACCACCCAGTTCAAAAGCAATACACATGAGGAAATGGGAAACAAGCCTTCTGGCATTAGAATTTGGCAGTTGCATGCCTTTTTTTCCCTTTTCTTAGTTTTCCATTCAGTGCTAACTGCCAAGTCAAATGAAATCACTAAGGTTGGCAAGAAAATCCTGGATATTTGTAGAGGTTAATAATGGAATTCATTATACACAGGTATAATGAATTAGGACTCAGAAGACCCCCCCTACTGATAGACAGCTCTTGCTGCAGATGTGCAGAAGCCACTCAGTACTCTGTGTGTGATTTACAACACTAGTGATTTAGGCAGAAGGTCTTCTACCGTGGTCAGATATGATTTTGATCAGGAATATTTCCTTAATATTTACCCAAATTTTGTATCTTCCTTAACTTCCTTCAGCATGCAATATAAGCTGGACAGAAGGCAACCACACAATTATGCAGTAGTACCAATGACAAAATTGTTCCGCCCCTCTTTTTACAAAATTAGCCACTTTGATAGCCTGTATGGTCATTCTTACACTTTAGGTATACAAATAAAAGTCACAGTCTGATTGTTTAGTCAAAGAGGCTTCTAAAGGGCATATCCATACAGCAGTTTGCTTTCAAACTGCCTCCTGAATTATACTATACTGTCCAAGACTGAAAACTTCATGTGAACGTATTGCTGGTGACCTGATACTACACAAGGACTGGCTGAACCTCTGACAGGTGAAGCAAGCCATGAATATGGACAGCTGAAATTGGCCATAAGAGCACCTGTCTCTACACCCTCCAGGGAGAATAAATTACACCAGAGGAACAGGCTAATAAAAACCCCCAAAAACAACCCAAAACAAAACCAACCCAACCCTCCGCCCCCAAAGAACCCTAAACAAACAAAAAAAAATCCTCAAACACCCCTCCCCCCCTCAACCAAAACAAAACACATGACCCACTGAGTTCAGTACAGCAAGCAACTAAAGAATAAAACATTGTCAGCCCTGATTTTAAAGCCACGAACAAGTCTTCAGTACTTGTGCTTATCAGTTTTAAAAGCAGCAAGCCAGCTACTCTGGAGAACAAAGTAGCTGCAATATTACTTACTACAACTGTAATATTAATATGGCAATGTTACTACAGATACAAGAGCTATTGTACCAATCTCATAAAAAAAAGGTGGTTCCATAAGAGGAAGAAGAGAACAAGTAAAAGTGAAACACTGAAAAGTGTTACTTTTTATTATTCTTAAATCCACAAATCAAGAATGAAAAAACTTCTTGGCTTATACTCCCCAAGACAAAAGTTGCTATAAAACCAATTTTGACACTTAAAACAACACAGTACAAAGAAACTTGCCTGGTAGTTGAAGCAAATACTGGTATGGCTCTAGGATTCTTTTAGATGTTTCATCCATCCCATCCATGTCTTTATTTCCTAAGACGTAGTTCACTGTTAAAGAAAGTGTTATTAACACTATTTAGATTAAAAAATATGGAAGTAAACAGTAGATGCATACAACTAAAATGTCAGCTGACTTACAGGTTAGGTGCAAGTATTCCAATTTTGTGCATGATACCTTGAGTATATAAAAGGTTTCCAGATGTCATTTACCAAAGAAACACATAAAAGCTAAATCCAGTTTTCTTTAATTATTCATGAAGTTTAAGCCAACTCCTAAACTTGGTTTACTTTTTGTATGTAGTAGATTGCTTAGGTGATGAAGCACTTAAAATTTTACCATTCACAAAAATGAAGCTCTACTGCAAGTCTTTAAAGACACAAAAAACCCCACATGACTAATCTGATTAGATCTCACTAAATGCCTTCTCCATACATTAAACATTCCAAAAGTGGAAATGTCTAAGGGCAGAAAACACGCCTCAGACCAAGGCAACCTAAAGAAGTAGAATACTAGCTTCAGTCTTTTGCTATAATTCCTCAATCTTTTGTTAAAAGTCAAACTAGAAATATACCATTTTCTACCACTGTTCAAGCATACAGACAGCTCTACACACGTTCCCATACACCATAAATGTAACAGACTCTTACGAATAATCTTTTTTTGGTAGGATCCAGGACCTACAGAGCGCAACAATTTTCTATTGATTAGCTTCAATTCATATACCTTTGGTCATCTCCATCTGCATTTTTTTTTCCCAGACTGTTTTCTGTGATAGATTTGCTATCCTTTCACTTCTAGCCTTCCTTGCTGCACTGCAGATGCAGCAACTCAAAACAATTCTTCTCATGTAGTTTTAAGACAGGAACTGCAGCAGTAGCATAAAGTCTCATGCTACTTCAGTATCACTTCTCAGATACTTTGCTAGTATCCTGCAAAGGATTTCTTTCTTTCCTTCTGGAGCAAGTGAATATTTATATAAATTAATGTCCCGATTTTGGCTAGAATAGCGCTAATTTTCTTCCAAGTAGCTGGTACAGTGCTGTGTTTTGGACTCTGTGAGAATACTGTTGATAACACACTAATGTTTCAGCTTTTGCTATGTAATGCTAATCGCAAGTGAAGGGCTTTTCAGTTTCCCAAGCTCTGCCAGGGAGCAGGTGCACAAGAAACTGGGAGAGTATAGCTCAATCAGTTCCTGTCTATCCCCATTCCCACCTTCCATACCCACAAGCATTTGTAGCAGTCTGTACTTGGGGAACTGATCTGTGTTAATAACTATTTTCCAAGTTTAGGTTTAGATCAATTCCTTTATTTGCTTCACTGTGTGTGTTCATTAAATGCATTGGCACTTCAGGGGCAAGAAAGGCTATGTAACCAAATACAGTTGTCAACAAAAAGCTCATAAGACTGCACCTTTTGGGAAAGTTTTGCATAGTTTCTTGGCAGTGATGCTGTGATAAGAAGTGCAGCCTTTCCATCCTATCCATGATGTGCCAGCACAACTAGTGGTCAGGCCACACACTAATCAAAATCTAATTTGACAACCTTGACTCCTTATTTTGTTGCCAGCTTGTTGTTGTAACTGAAGTGCTTTCAACCACCACTGCCACTGAGAGTCAGCTGCCACACTGTACCCTTACATATAAGGAGCAAGTCTCAAAGGACTTCAGTGAGGAGGTAAAATCAAAGATTTTCAGAGTCCACCCCTAGATGTTTTAAGCAGAAATAATCTGGTAGAGATAGATACAAGGATATACTATCAACCTAACAACTCCCCTGTGACTACTGTTTGTCAAAAAGCCACACAGATGGTGATAGAATTGAAAGTGCATAGCTATCCAGCTAGGCTGAGAAGAGATGTTAGGATTGGAAGTGCTCTCCTATAAACGTTCCTGCTTAGAAGTAAATGTTTAAAGCTCTTCCCTCAGGGAATTAGGTCTTTTGCTCATCTGTAAGGCAGTAAGCCTATATTCAGAATCCCCAACTAACCTGAAATTCATTAGTATTGTACAGCATCAACCTAAATATTTGCATCTTTCTGCATGAAACTAAAAGGAGTTCACCTGAAATACTGCTTATCAGCAGAAGATTAGTCAGGTACTTCTGCCACAGGTACAGAGATTCTTAGTTTCTTTCTTCTTTTAACAAAAGCAAGGCAAAAAAGATCTAATGAACAAAAGTATTTCAAATCAATATAATTAAAATTTGCTATAATACTATTCTAATATTAAATGAAATTTTAGGTAAATCTCCACCAAGCAGGAAAAAAAAAAGTCTGATTATTCATCAGACAGCTACACATTTAACACATCCACTGGCACACAAACAGTTAACAGAACCTCCCCCAAACTTATACATAGAAAGGGACACTTGATAATGAAACATGTAAATTAAATTCACTACAAAAGCCTCTAAGCAAAAATACCAAGATACCAGGTGTGTAATATTACTGCTCTTTGCACAAAATTATCACATAGGGCACACTTGGGAAACGCTTGATATTAAAGGTTTCCTGCTGAGGCGACTGACCGATTTGTCATGGAAGTTACACTGTTGCACTGAGAAAGACTTCCCAGTGATTTAGACACGAGATCTCAAGTCGCCATCTCCCAACAAAAAGTAAAAGCCAGCAGTTAAACAACGAAGGAAAAGGAACCCAAAGCCTTTTGTTAGTGAAAGTGCAAGAATTGATTACATCTGTGCTTGTTCATAGGATTAAAGCAGTTAAGGCCATTTTACCTTTAAACCTGCAGACAAACTTGCTGTGTTTCAACTGAAATGCATGATAAAGTTAATTTTCCAGTTATTTCTCAGTATCTTCACGTAGGCATAAAGAACAGCCACATACACTAGAGAGCCCACACAGCTGCCTTCTGGACTGCATCAAACCTTATCTCTGATGACCTCTTTGAAAACACACGACACTAGGATAAGATGGTGAATTAGGCCTCCATAATGGGGAGCTGCTCTAAAGTGACACTTGAAGCTGTGATCTGTGTCTAGGACCCTTCATCTGAAAGTTGATGATTAATGGTGATTAATTCTAGGTCAAACATCAAGAAAAAGTTTCTCTTTGGAACTTTGCAAAACAGCTTCTCACGCTATACTGTTCCATCCCACTCTGCAGAACTTTCTTTCCCTCCTCCCAAACAGGGGAAATAGTCTGAAATAGTCCGGGCTAAATATACACATGGTTTTTAAAAAAAGTATCATTATCTCAGGGGCCGCAGTACAATTACAACAACAACAAAAAAACTACCAAAGAAGCAGAGAGCTGCAGTACAAAATGAACCATTCAGAAAGTTATCAAACCAGCTCCACCACAGAACTTTGTGTACTGAGACACTGGCTTCGTTGTAACCACTGGGGGGGGCGTGGCGGGAAGAAGCCCCAGATAGCGGGAGCAGGTAGGGGTGAGAAGGAGAGTTTCAAAAGGAATACACAGAAAACACAGTGAATATGTATTGTTTCAAACAGAGACTACCAGAAATCTTAATCCGAATGCAACTGAGACACTAGTCCAATTCCCATTCTAATTAGCAGAGCCGTGTTCATAACCCCACCTAGGCTGACACCGAACAATACCTCGCATTCAAGCTACGGGCGGGCAAGCTTCCCACAGGTGCAAGGAAGGGCACTCACAGACCACACATTTTCCCCGAAGATGCACCGAAGAAGTCAACAAGAGCTTTCCACAGCCGCCACTCCAACACTAACGCCAGAACGGCATGAGCACACTTCTCCTGGGATCGTGGTTCCATTCGAATGAGATTTCCAGGAAAAACTGAGCACGAACGCTGCAGAAGCCAGACAACGATACCTGAGCCGCCACAGCCCCCACATGCAGACGGGGAGGGTCTCTGAGCAGCGGCTGACCCGAAGACAGAAGATGAGTCGGCAAAACCCGCGGCCGCAGCTGGAGCGCGGCATTACGCGGTTAAAACTCACGTTGCACAGACAACACGAAGTTGCTGCCGCCCTATCTGCATCTGCCAAACTCCCGCCACAGCCAGATCGAAGGAAATAAGATTCATTTTCTCCAGAGTTTCACACGACAGGCGCAGCCTCCTCAGCTGCCTCCAGAACTCCGGCACGAGCGGGCCCGGCTCTTCAGCGCCATTTTAGGAGATGGAGAGCCGAGGACGCATCGCTCCCCCCGCCCACCGTCCACC
>VXBQ01009272.1:13526-95582 GCA_013400175.1 Phainopepla nitens | reverse complement strand
GGGAGCCGGAGGGGGGGGAACAGCGGCCGAGGAAAGAGGGAAGGGGTTAGCCGCGGGAGAAGGGGGGATCCGGGGAAGGAAAGGGGGAGTTTCGGGAGGAGCCCAGCGCCCCCACCCGATCCTTGGCTCCCCTCCCCCCGCCCGGTGCGAGCGGCTGGTGCGGTGCCTTAGCGCTTTGTTTTAAATTCCAGGTCCAGCCTCGGCCGCTCAGCCGCGATCGAGGCTTTTACCGCAGCCTGAGCTCATCATGAAGGTAAAACAGTCGCTCGTGTGCCTGGGAGGGGAAAGGAGGGAGGGTTGCACGGAGAAATGCTGTCCTATCTGTCAGTCCATCTGTCCCGACCCCGGTGCGAGGCTCGGTGCTGGTGCAGATCCAGACTGCGGGCAGCTTCGCCCCCACTGCCGTGTTTCGGTGCCTTGGCTCGTTTGCTGATCGTGGGGCGGGCTTTGCTCCGCCGCGTTATGCTGGGGGAAGCTGTAAGTTCCCTGAGCCGGGGCTGTTCTCCTTCAGAAACATTGTTTGTAGGAGAATAAGGACATGGCTGCCTGGGCTGAGCTTGCTTCATGGAGGAGCAGGGCACAGTCACCCCGCTCCGAGAAAGTAACGTTGTGGGGGAAATGCTGGCTCTACAACATTGTTTACTTGAATAGAGGGTAGATTTGCTTACTTTCTATTCGTCAATAGGAGTTTTGTTGAGTGAATAATCTTGATGTGATCGGGGAAGGGATGCATGTAAGAGATTCTCTGCAGTGAAATGATTGCTGTCAGGTGCAGAAAGATTTTCAGACAGGTTCTAGTTTTCCTCTCGGTGCTGAGTAGTATTCATGTACCTTGCTGTCATGCATTTTTCTTCTCTTAGGCCTTTCTAGACTATTTATGTTTGGTATATTATCCAAGCTTTATAGAAAAAAAGCTTGTATCGGTGGAATAGAATGATTTCTGTGTGCAGCCAAGAACTGTGTAGCTAAAAGTAGTTCATAACAACTGCATTTGTTAGGGTTTTTTTTTTTACCGTTTTGCTGATGTGTTTCGCTCAAACTGCCGCTTATGTTACCATGACCCCCATGTAATTCAGCTCCCGGTCCTGCTGGGCAGCAGTAAATCTCATTTCAAAATACTGTAAATCTTATAAAAACAATCCTTGCAAACCTGTGATGCATCAATTCTTTGGTATTTGTTAATAAAAAAGAGCAGTCTGTATGTGGGTTCTTCCACTATCGGAGTTTTTCCCTACTGTCTGTGAATGAGTATTATGTAAAACGTGTACCCAGTACTGTATTCACCGCTGGAAATGGTAAATGAAATAGACTCTTTTAATTTCTAGATTGATCTGAGTTGCTGAGCAGTGAAGTCTCTCTGTATAGCTGTTAAAGGTTTAGCATGTTTTTTTTTTACTTTGGTGACTTCAGTGACAGTATTTTTTTAAAAGTCCTGTTTTAATTGCCCTCTCTGATTTTTCTTTAGCAAGTGGTAAGATCTAAAATACTGCACACGTCTGCCTTATTAAAAGTAAACTATGAATTTACAACAACAGGCTGTTGAAGTTGTATGATAGGGAGCTTTCCAAATGTGGCTCGTTGCCTGGTGGGGATACAGGAGGTGGAAGCAAGATAAATAGGAGGCAGTATAGGGACCTTTTTTCCCCAGAAGGAAAAATCACCTATTTAAATGACAGTTAAATTTACATACGTTTCTAATATTCTTCTTCAATGTAAACAAATCTTACAGTTACCATAGAGATTAGGTTCAGATACTGTGGTTTTAGAGCCATATTAATATGTAGATAGACTGTTGGGAGCATGAGGAGGTCAGATCACAAGTAGAACACAAAGTGTTCTGTGAAATAGTGATATAGATCTACTTCAGGCTGAATTGAATGTATTACAGATGATTAAATTTAGAGTAACAAATACAAAAACCTGTTAATAGACCTATATATTTTTAAAAAATCCTCACAGCTTACTTATTCTTCAGTAAGGTTTGTGCTGCTATTGCATACTTATTTTTAAAGTTTGGATAAATTCTGTCAGAGTGTTCAGGTGTTAAGTTTAAGTCTGTAATTTTTGCAATTTGCGTGCTTATGTAGTGTTAAAGTTACATATGCTTGAGATAACTCCACTGCTTTATTTACTGTGCCCTGTAGTGTTAAGAGAGGTTAATCTGTAAGTCATTACTTTGAAGCTTTAGTTATTACAGGGAAACTTTTAACAGAATTGTGGTTCCAAAGAAATTTCTAAGATTCAACAACCTAACCAAGATTATAGGAGTGATACAGTGGATCAGTCCTTCTGGCTGGGTTAAATTTGTAATTTATTAGTTAAGCGTACAAGGATACAATAAGAAACAGTAAGGGAGAATACTTAAGAGAATTATTTTCTTTCTGTTTGGATCACTTCAAGGTAACATTGACTATATTAGATCAAGATACTGTTTAAATATGACTATATATTTCTGTGCATTTATTTTTTAAGTTATCCAAAGAGTGTGCCTCAAGGACACTTCAGCATGTAGAGGATTTAATGCTTTAAGACCTATTCTTGCTTAGAGTCTGCTGACTGCAGACTTGCTTCTGACTGCATGATTGAGGCCTGTGTTTTGATTTATGCCGTGGTCATTCTTTCGAGTGCAGAAGGTTATGGATTCTGGTGCACAGAGCCTTAGAACTGGATTCCTTGTCAGTATCTTTGTCTCTTTACATGAACTTGAAAAACTCATTTAGCTTTACTGACTCCCTTTCCCCCACCTATATGGTATGGATAAAATGTTGATCTTCCTTTGTAAAACACAGTGAGGTATAGTTAGGAACAGCACCAACAATTGTATTGACTCAAAACTGTAAGTTACTCATGTTCCTGCATTTAGCAAGAGAGGTATGCTGCCTGCTAAGAGATTACCAAAGCTGTTGGTATAATTGTTCTCCTTGTAATAACCCAACTTAATCCGAGGAAATAAAGTCCCTCATATAAACTAGTAACTTGAGCCTATTTAGTCCTCCCATGGACTGCAAAGACTGCTTAAAAACAGACTTGAAATATGTCTTACAAGAAGTTTAAGTTCTAGTTTTAACAAAATTATGCTTGTTATTGTGGTGTTCCGCTAAATCAGGCTTTTTCCCGTGTTGATTGACCTCTGATAGTTAATACAGTTGTGTAGATAATGGCTAGGATTGTTTGCATGTTTGAAGTTTTTTTGTTGTTTAATTTAGCACCTTTTGTACAATGCCTTTTTGCATTAAGTATGTGTCAGAAGAACAGAGAATCTGTTTGATAATTTATAAATTAATTGCATGCCATCAAATTACTACTTACTAAGTAGGTAGCAATATATATAAAAGCATTCTTATAGAGTGCTTTTTTAGCTCCAAAATCAGGAAATAAACTCCATGAAAGCAAAGTGTCTACTTTTAAAGAGAGGAATAAACACAAGCTTGGTTTCACTGGTGATTGTACTAAGAAGTGCTGCAAATGGTCGTGAGATTTTTTGTATGTATCATGGCATTTCTTTGTTATATAAATATGTGAATGAAGGTAATATACCCACTGTAGTTAAAAAGTTCACTGCTGAGTGGGGATCAAAAGAGTAGATGTCCCAGAAGCTAAAGCAATGCTCTATAATTTAAGAGATCTGAAATGATTGTTTAAATGTTTCGATACTACTTGCATGTTAATGTTTTTCATTCTGTAAAGTACAAACTATTTAATAGTTGTTGATACTTCTCTTTGGTAATCCTGGATGTTCCTGGGTGCTTGTTCGAAGTTGCCACAATAACAAATTAAGAAAGCCATGCCTATGGTTTATGGTAGATTTTTTTGTTTTGGTTTGGTTTTAATTCATCCTGAATTTGTATTTTTGTTTCAATAGTCTGTCCTAGTGACCTCTCCAGCTACCCAGAGAGATCACTGGTGTGTGCTGATGCTGTAGCTGCTTTGCCTTAATGTGTGCCAGACCATTGCTCATATTCTTTGCCAATATGGTGAAGGCAAAAGCAAAATGTCTAGTAGACTTTTCAGCCACTAATTTCCAGCTTTGAGCACAAGTCAGTTGAAAATCCCATTGGTCTTATGCAGGCTGGAAACCAGTTATGGAATGTAGTGACCTTTCACTTTCTGGTTAACTATTTGAATTACAGCTGAAATGGAGATTTCTGAAGGAAAAGTACCATTAGAATAGTTGTGATGGAGGCAGGAGAACAGGTAAGTCTTAAGAGCTGATTTTCCCCTATAACTTGTTTGTACATTGTGAAAAATGATTTTCTTAAATTCTTTCCCGATGTTCCAGTTGGAACAAGTGATCAGAGGCATTTATTGACTTCCTCATGCTTGCATAATTATATAGAAAGGAAAGCAAACATCACTTGCACTAAGCAATTACAAATCATGTTGGAATAATCTATGTTATTTTGAAATTGTTTATTTGCACTTTTTAAAATGCTAGTCTTTGTATATTTTACAGTGGCTAAACAGCATGGAAGTCTTGAACTCAAATATGCATGGGTAGTACGTGGCTGTTGAATAGTTGTATTGGTTGATAAGAGCTCAAAGTTAATTAGACCACGTAGTGGAAAAAAAGGCTGTCTTATACTGAGAATACTGAAGCTGTAATAAACTATGAGTATTAGTACAGTTAAGTTGCCTGTATTATTATCTTCAAAGTTGTTGAAGGATTTTTGGATCAATGCTCTCACGGCAGCATAACTATTGTATGAGTATACTGTCTAAGAGAAATGTTAGTAGGCAGAATAATGAATGTGCATATCTTCAGTGGAACACTTTGGGATGGTTATTCAGTTCACTTTGTAATCCAAAACAAGTGTTGTATACATGTAGAGCAGAAGCATGCTGTGATACACATTCATGTCTGTTTTCAAAGAAATTCTGCATTGTAGTTGAAACGCCCTTTGAAACAAAATGCAAAGGTTTTGAGATATTGAGCTTTACAATCACTATCAAATACTTAATCTGAGTGCTTTGCTGATTGAGTAAAGAGAAAAATAGGGCTAACTTTGAGAAAGGTGGAAATGATAATGTTGTCACAAATTGGTTTCAAATTTTTTGTTTAAATCCTACAGATACACACATTTTCCTTAGAAATACATGCTTTTATAAATGGCTGAAGGATAAAAGGGAGTTTGAGGTGTCCTCATTGAAAAAGGGAACAAATTTTAGAGAAAAACCTAGAGCTTAACTCAGCACCCTAACGTGGTACACAGCCATCCAAATGCTAGATTATTTATCAGTTCATACTTACTTTAAAGTAGTTAACCCACTTTCTGTTCACTACCTGTTGTGAAATGCAGCCGTTGGATTCTCTGCATTTCTACTTAATAGGCTCTTCAGCTGTTTTTACTGAAATGTACAAAGCTGAAAACCATGGATCTCGAACTGTTTCTGTCTTAAATGTGATTCAGGTCACAGTTGAGAAATGTTGGGAAGTCAGGTGTTGTGGTTGCTTGCTTTTTAATTGATGTACTTCAGTAAAAAATACTACTTTTTGCTTTTTCCACTTAGCACTTAGTGTTGTCCAGTTACTGTACTTGCTATTACTCAGTGAATATTTGCTTGTGTATGTGCATGGAATGGATTTTTAAAGACTTCTGGAAGACTTCAAAAGGCCTCCAGGGAACTAAGAAAAATTGTTTAGCCGTATGCATAAACTAAATGTTAGTGATTTAATGTGTGTTACAATAATTATTTTAAAAGGTTTTGATGGAAAGTCATAAATCTGGGTAGCTGGGATTTTTTGTTCTTCTTTTTCTGTTAACATGGGGTGGCCAGATGAGGGGACATTTCAGGGAGTTCAAGTGAGGAAAAGACAGCAAGCCACTTTGATATTCAATACTTGACAAGACATCTATTTTCCTTCTGAAGATTAGTTTGAACCAGGGGAGAAATTCAATAAAGAGAGCACTATTGTCTTTTTTTTTTTCTTGGCAGACTATAAAGCAGTCATGACCTGTTTAGCAAGAAGTGTTTGTAAGCAAGCTCTGAAAGTCAGTTGTGAGAGCGTCAGAGCAGGGTGGTGGAGGGTGTTGCTGAGTTACCTGTAGAAAACTAGGACTGAGATGAGCCAGCTGCTTTATGTGCAACCAGTGCGGGACAGTGACTTCCTGAGTGAGAATCTATTAATTCATTAAATGTGGAGGACTATTTTGGGGGTTTCTGAACCTGTCTTCACTATGAAGAAGATTGTGCTGAGCTACGAGAAGGCATTTTTCTTACTGTGAGCAAAAGCACTAAGAAAAGGCGTCACTCCAGTTAACATGGAGTTACTTGCTCCCATTGCTGTTGTCTTTGAGCCTGTATTTGCTCTAGAGTGAAAGTGGTAGTAAGTACACCAAAGAAAAGACTTTTTAGCATCCAGAACTTTCAGTTTAAGTAGTCTTTGATTGTGACTTATGCAGATCCCCTTAAGGAGTAACTAGGTATTAGAGAGACAGCATTCATCGGTTGTCATTATAAGCTAAGTGTGAATGCAAAGGTCTGTAGACCTTTGTTGCACAGCAGATCACTCAGGATGGACTAATGTGAATAACACTGTTCTTGGGCAGAGGAATTTGCTGTTCTTACTGTTTAATCTGTTGGTTTGTCCCCCAAACAACCGATGCAAAGGATTTTGTTTCATAAGTAGTTTGTCAAATTAAGGTTGTATGGTCACGGAAGAATGCAGTCTTGTCTTCTTCTTCCACTCTTGGCTGTTTATTCTCGTTGTGTTCCATGCAAGCAGTCCGTTTGTGTGATGCCAGAGTGCATGGAACTAAGCTGAAGTTACAACAATCAGATATGTATACTCTTCACTCGCTGATTGTTCCTGTCCTGACTGATGCCTGGCAGAGGAAGAAAGGAC
The DNA here is from genome assembly GCA_013400175.1 of Phainopepla nitens. Classification (NCBI taxonomy): domain Eukaryota; kingdom Metazoa; phylum Chordata; class Aves; order Passeriformes; family Bombycillidae; genus Phainopepla; species Phainopepla nitens. The sequence continues at coordinate 88,738 of VXBQ01009272.1, read as the reverse complement.
ACAAAAGCAGAAGTGCACCAAGGCTGATTAGGATTGGTTTAAACTGCATGTGAACACACATCCTTCCCCCATCCCTCTGAGAAGTTAGCAGTTTACAGACATTAGGCTAGATATTTTGTCAACTCTCTACAGGTGAAATTGCCATAGAAGGCTTTTTGTGCTTGCTTGCTACCTAGAACACCAGACCTCTTTACAGGTTTGAAGGCCTTGTTTTCTAGAAGATGTTGAGTGAAAAGATTTAATCGAATTGATCCTGTGTCTTGAAAGGAATGAATAAAATTTAATTTTCAATATGATAAACATTGATTTCAAAAAATTGAGAGGTCTTAAAGAGGAGATGGTATCAGATGAAAACCCTCATTTTTTAAGGAGGCCAATATAAGCTTTGCTTTCCCTCCTCCTTCAAGTTCTTATTCAATATTTGGAAAGAGTATCATTAATAACAATTATGTATCTTTCTACTTAAATTAGAGAAACAGTTGGTAATACAATTTTCTGTAGAAAGATATTTATAAATATTAGATTTCTATCCTGTAAAGGTGACAATCTCTATATGCCTATAATACATTTTGACAATAGGTACTTTTACAAGTGAGTGGAAGATGTAAGCAATGGTGCTACCTTGATTCCAAATTGAAACAATAGGAAATGATAATCTGGGGAGAAATTACATCACTCTTTGATAAGAAAATTGAAGAGAATAGAAGTCAAACTTTCAATTTTTTCTTTTTAAATGTAAGAAGGCTCCTATATTTATGGGTAGACAAGTGGATTGTTAGATTTTGTTGGATGTGTATGACAGTTGGATGTTAATGCCAGTTGGAGAAGGTAGAATGAGATGTGTGACTTTTTCTGCTTTTTACCACGAACTAAAGGCAGGTATTTGGATGTTATGTTATCTTCCTTTCTAAGAACTAGGGTTCTAGCTGAGCTTTTACCTCTAATCCTTTCCCTTTTCCCTCTTAAGTGTCCTTCTAACATTATATTCCTCATTGTTTAAGACAGTCCTTCTAAATGGGATTTGGGAAATGGGATTTGACTTCAGTAAAATTCAGATCCAAGTGTATCTGATAAAAGGTTTCAGCTAGTAATAAATAATGTAGTAGGGAGTAATTTGTTTTTTCACATTCTCTTCTGATCTGAAAAAAAAGTTTCAGTTTGTGGCAGGGCAACCTGATCCACTGTGGTAATTTTTTTTCCTTCCTATTTTCAGCTGTCCTCTCAACAGCAGTTTGCAACCTCCAAATCTGATGTACATTTAAAATAGTCCACTTTGTGTTTTCTTAAAAACAAATGTGGAATGCATTCTTCTAAGATTTCAAAGAATACTTTAAATTAATTTAAAATGGTGGAAGAGACTTTCCAATATCCTTTGAGTATTTAAGTGACAGAATGTTAATATTTTTGTTAATGCTGTGACACTTAAGTTGGTGTAACTTCTTTTCCTGGGAGAAATAATAAAGGATTGAGATGATATAACATGTAACATTTAAAAAAACAACATTTCAGAATTCAGGAATTTGTAATGGAACATGTGTTTTCACTTTTTAACTTATTTTACTGCTCTGCTTATTGAAAGATAGATGTTGCTGTGATATTGAACAAATGTTACTTCAAATTACATCACTAAACTTAGAAATAAACTATATATGCTTCTTAATCTTTGTGCTTTCATAAATATAAATGCATTTTTAAAAACATAGCTATAATTTTATACATTTCCACTTCAGTTTCTTTGTAAGGTTGTCCTGCTAGATGGGCATCAAGGGAGAAAGTTAAATACTTAAGCATAAGTAAGACTGCAGTACTGTTTGAAAATTAGAGTTTGATATGTACCAATACCTTGCTGTTTGGAACAAAGACAGAAATGGAGACGATAATTCAACTTGGAGTGATTTCCATTTTCTAAATGCAGTTTCATTCTGAGCTGCTCTTCCAGAACTTTACAATGACAATCCACATACCTTTATGCGTAGAACATGATTTGGGTAGCTGTGTGGTGTCGTTGTCTTCTTTGCAGAATTTCCTGCCTATTTTCCTGCAATGTTGAAAAATTTAAAAGACATTGAATCTTGGATTCATTCCTTTACTCACTGATTACTAGTGCTGTTTTTACATTTCTAAAATTCAAGTAGTACAAGAGATTGTGTCACTTGATGACATAATGTATTGGATACATGGGTTGAAACCTGCAAAGTCACTCTTCAAATACATTCTGATATTCTTGATCCATTTTAGTATTGGACTGCCAAGGCTCCTGCCAAGTGTGTTCCATGGAATAATTTAACATGAAGCTCCAGAAAGTATTAGTAGGAATATTAGATACCTGTCTACACTAATTCAGTTTTTCTTTGCTAGTAGCTCTTTGGCTATTGAGCTAATATTCTGATTTCATTTTACTTCACCTGATGCAAGCCAAAATGTTGGATTGATAAGATAAACATACTTCATTTTATTAAAAAAAATATCATCATCTATTTCATACATTGTACATAAAAAAAGTACATATTTATATATACACGTGCCAGTGTGGGTGATTTAGGTTTTTAAAAGCAAGTGAATAAGCAGTTTTTATTACATTATATGTTGTAAAACAAATACTCTTTGGTGACAGCATAATAATAATCATGTATATGAGAAAGATAGGTATATGTCCTGCTATGACAGATTTTTTCACTGGTGTTCTATGTGGCATCTAGAGAGCAACTCAGGTGGTAGTAGATCAACTTTAAATTAGTGAAATGTTTTTATTTTTGGCTCAGGTAGCACTAATTTCAGTTCAGTAAAATTATACTTACTCTTTTTTGCACTTTTTGTCACTGGAGTAACTTGCTGTGCAACAGCACTTATTTGAACATTTGAAATGGTGTAATGAAATCCTAATTATGGTCTGACAATAAATTAAACATAGCACTTATTATGTGGAATAAAAATGATCCATGATACTTAAGCTGGCCTCATCAAGTTTCTCTAGTTATGTGTATTGTATTTACTTGGGGTTTTGAGGAAAAAAAATCAGCTTTTAAGATCTTCACACACACATATATATATATATATGTGTGTGTGTAAAGAAACATCCATGAAAATCCAAAAGGAAATGTTAAATTTCCTTCCAAGGTACTTGATCCAGACAAATGCAGATACAGTTCCAGAACTTTGCTATCCTATTGCTGTAGCTGGATATCTTTACTATGTTTGCTCAGAATTGAACTTGGGGGAAAAAACCCAAACCACTGCAATACTTGAATGTGATGTGCGGATGGGACTTGTGCTTACAAAAAAAACTCCTTAGCCTTAAAGGAACTGCACCATCTTTCTTTTTTTTCTGGCAGTTTCTCTTCAAACTGCTTTTGTGTCCACTCAAACAACATTCCAGCCAAGTAGCAGGTGGGTACATCAGTTGCTTAGTAAGGCCAGTGTGAATGCTTTGACTGGGTATTCCTCTTCTAGCAGTACAGTATTTCTGTGAAAATAAATATTGCATTGGGCTGATTTGGCATATGGTAGTACTGGAAGATTAGGTTTATCCTTTAAGCCATGAATGTCTCTTCAATTATCTTCTTAGGCTTAGGGAAAAAACATTGATCATAAACATGAAATTAATTAGAATTTCATTGGCATGTGAAGTTGATACTGCAGCCTGGTGATTTGATGGAGACATTGATACTTTATTGAGAAGTGTTGTGAGACTCCTGCATTGTGTCTTGGAGCTGAAGACCTCTCGAGGTGCCTCTTGTTCAACTTCTGAGGATGAAACAAGGTTTCATGTGGAAAGTAACAGCGAAATTGTTGACATACCAAAGACTATCAAGTGAAACTTCAGGTAGACTTTTTTTCTCTTTCACTTGAGTAATCCTAAATGTTACTTTTTAAAAAGAGGCTAAAAAAAATGAAGGTTTTAGTATAAGAGGCTTAAAGACTTGTAAGAAAAAAACCCTAGGCTTTACATAATAGCTTCAGCACACTTGAAAGCAGTGAAAAGACTCTTACACTACCTATGCAACTTCAGAAATTTTATTCTCCATTCTTTATTACGTTGAAGAGTTTTATGGAATCTGAGCAAGGATCTTTCTTTAAATAGTCAGTCCCTGGAAATGGCTGCCATTAGTCACAGGCTAAGCCAGCTGAAAATGTTTTGGAAACAGGTGCAGCAATGAGTAGCCAAAGAAATGGAAGTATTCTGAGTGGATAAATTGGATAAAAGGTATGAAACAAATAGTTTAGGTTCTTTAATTCCTTGAAGTCTGAAAGGTAACCTAGCTGAATATTAACTGCTGATGTATTGTTCTAACCCCCTATATTACTACAGTGGTACTTACACTTTCTGTGTAACATGTATCTAAAATATGTCTTCATAATTGTGCGGCACTTAACAAATCTCCTCTAAACTTGTCTTCAGCTGGGTATTTCTATTTTCTTAATACCTGTTTTATTTCTAATGCTTGCAGGCTTGGTTGGCTATGGGTATTTTCTGATGGAAAAGTAGAAGTTAACTGAACAGGAAAATCTTGCATCATTGTTCCGAATAGTTGCCACATTGACTGCATTTTGCCTTTTTTCCCCAAACCTCCTTTCACAAACTTAAATACTGAACTCTTACGTATAGGTACTGAACTCTTACTCTGCAAGATGAATGAGAAAGAGAAATTACTAATTTTTTTTTAATACACTTGCTACTGACCATGCAAGAGTATTTGGCCACAGTTATCTCCAGAAGTGAATTGAGATGGGAGATAAGTTTGCATGTCTGCTTATGTTTGTTAAATTTCTGTAAATTAGGAATTGTGTCCCTACAAGTTAAGTTACTTGCTAACTCATAGGATAAAGCTAGCTCATAGAAGATTATTATTAAAGACACACTAGTTTTTTTATGATGAAAATAAGATAAATAAAAACTGTGGACTTGAAATTTTAGTCCTCACTTTTTTTAAACCCATATGCAATTGTACTGAGTTACATATGCCTTACTCCAGAACAGGTATTTATTTCTGTTAATCTGGGGAAAGTGAGATATGCAAATAAGTTGTTGGTTTTTTCAGCTTGGAGAGCAAGGGAAGGATTTACAGTTTACTTAATAGTTTGAGGAACTGCCCATTTGAAAGAAAAGTGTATTGTGGAAAATAATGTTTATGCTTTTCTGGAAGATGATTACATTAGTGAAAATCAAGTTTATTCAGTGGTAGAAGTATTCTGCTTGTGAGCATGATTATAATTTACTGTAGTTTTCCTTGGTAAATTGCGGTACTAATTTCTTTGCTGCCCTAGCTAACCAATGTCCAGCTTAGTTAAGACATTTATGTTCCACAAGGATGTGTATGTTTTACCTGAGAGCAGTGGCCCAATAGGTGCTGGTAAGAAACATGAGAAATAACAGAAAATAATGTAGGTTTTTTTTCTTTTTCAGACTCAGATAATTGTTATGTGATTATAAGTGGTTATATAGCTAAAATCTTAACCAATCTGCTCTTCCTGACTGGTAGTTATCTTTACTCTTAACCAACTATTTTATTGCAGTGGCAGACTAAACCTAATTTTAACTGGTTTTTGTGCTGCTTGGCTGCTTCTACATAGTGCAAATTTGTGTATAGTAATGCTAATACTTCACTTCTCTTTAACCTTATTTGTGTCTTGTCTCTCATTGTCTTTAACGTAGTGCCTTGGGTTCTTTAGCCTGTTTCTAAGGAGACTTGAAGATAAAATTAAACAATCTTGTTGTTAATAGACCTGTTCATTATTCAGGAACCTATATCTTCATTAGAGTATTAGGGGAAAATCAGAACATTAAAAAACTTTGGCTAATGCAGGTCTTCTTATGTAATTTTATTTATTTGCATATATCTAGTCACCTTTTTCTTTGTACATGCAATAGTTGTGATTGCTTTAAATTTTTATGGTAGTTTCCCCCCCCTCCTTTTTTTTTTTTTTTACTGGGAGAGGAAGCTGCAGAATTTTTTTACTATTTTGAAAGGTGTAATATCTTTCTGTTAAGATAGATCTCCATATTTCCGTAAGAGAAAGATAGTATGGAGATAGATATTTGTATTGCAGTATAATTTACTGGCAGTTCAAAGATTGTAAGACTGTACTCCAGATGTTAGAAAATACAGCCTCTGCGTGGACTAAGGCTGAAGCATTATTGATACTTTGCATTCATGTAGTTATTGTTTGCTATTTGTATCTTAGCTAATGTAATGTAAAATAATTTTTTATTAGGAAGTAGCATCTTCTTCATAGGAAGCTTGGAGAGAAAAATGAATATTTGATAAATGTAAAAGGGGGAAAAAAAAAACCTAAGGAAAGGATTGTCATCAGGACACTAAAAAATAGATCTAGAATGTATCATCAAAGAGACCAGGATAGATATACCTGTAAAGGGTAATACTTGTAGTTTTAACTTCCAGAAATGTTTACAGTGAAGGTAATAATGGTCAAGTTTACATTTACTTATATACACACACTAACATATGTATATATTTAATTACCTACAGTTCTTTAAAAGGTTCAATTTGTTGGCTAGCTTGCCTTTGAATTTCATTACAATTATATTCTATTAGATGTTTCAAATGCATAATTGTGGCATAGGGAATTCCAGGAAAGCCAAACATAAGGGCTTACTAGTTTTAAGCCAAAAATATTGCACTCTTGGTGTATTAGTTGTTTTATCTAATTGAGATGTGTTTTGTTAGCTCTTGTATAATGTTTCCCTTGGAGACTCAAAATAGCATAGCATGTTTCTGGTGAGGAATAAATGGCTAGTTTAGACCCGCAGTGAAGATCTGTTAGAATGTTCCAAAGAAGTAAAACCTAAGGAAAAGTGTAGGGATTAGTGTGTATCTAGTTGAAGTGTAACATTGTCAAATCCCAAAGCAAGTGAAAAGTTGTAGTTTGGCTAGTTTGCAAAATGAGATTCTTAAATGTTATTGCTGGCACTGACCTGGAAAGGAAGACAAGACTGGTGGTCTGTGCATGCTTAATCTCCTGAAGCCAGTGGAGAAATCTGAGGATGTTTTTTTTCAGACCAAGTCACTAGAAAGCATAGGAGAGCCTGGTTTGCCTGTTCTAAAGTGCATCTTAGGGTTCTGTTACTTATGTTTATATCTTAGTGAATCTGAGCCTTGCACTTTGTCTGAGATGAAAACAACCTGTTTGGAAAAGGCAGGAGAAAACCAAAAGGCAAGTTGGTGTGTTGGTATCTCTGTGCTACATGCTATTAATTTAATATAGTCTGAAATGGAGACATAGATGGCTGTATCTCCACCAAGTCTGAGTTTATCAGAAGAAACTAGATGCCAGAGGTGTAAAAAGAATGTTTTCTCATGTTTTGGTATCTTTGCCAGTGACCACACTGTTACACCAGTAACCTGAAGCAGGTTTTCTGGATTCAAGTGTGCTTTAGTGTCTGTTACTGCTTTTAAACCTAATGGAGTTACCCTGTGCAAGGTAGGGACTTGTGAGCAATCTCACTTGTCCAGCTGTATGGCTCTGGTCAGTTTTCTTGTTCTGCTGTAGATCTTTGCTCCTTAAAGGACTTTAAAAGACTGCCTCAGCACTTGATCATCATCTTGGTACAAGTTATCTGCAGTTCAGTCACATTAAATATTACATTTTCCAGGAAAGTCAAACTAAGCAGTGATTTTTGACAGGACTCAACCCACTTATAAATTGAATTAAGCAAAGTGCCTCTTCTGTGGTAAATTCTGAAAGTTTTGAAATTAATCTTGAAATTAGTTCTCAGTTTATAATTTGACTTATTTTACAAAACCAGATTAATTAAAAATTGTTTTGTTCTGTGATCTAATGGTAATGGTACTGTGCTAGTTCTCTAGAAAAATCAAAACTTAGAGCATTCCTAGAGAATGCTCAGTTAATTCACTAATACCTGCTTTGTTTGCAAATAATGTGTGCTGGATATAAAACTTAACAGTAACTGGTTTTTTGAGTGCTGTCCAAGTAGACTTTGAATACAAACTTGCATTTGACCTTGCATATACTCCAGTGCTGAACTGTTTTCAACCAGTTTAAAGCCACTTCAGGGTTTTAGTGGAGATGTTTGACCGAAAACTGTTTGCTTGACATGCAGATCATTTGAAGAAGAGGCAGCTTGACTATCAAGTTACTAAAGAAAAAAAAAAAAAAGTAGCATAGTAGCATGATAAATGTCATCTTTCTTGTGCTTACAAGGGCCTCATACATTAAATTTTTGGAATTTTGGAAAAAAAGAAATTCAACAGCTAAAGTGTGCAATGAAAAGGTAAATATAGAAAATGCTATCAAACACCCATGGGAAAGGAAGAGGATTATTTTCTAAGTTTTGAAATTTCTGTGGGTTTTTTGCAAGAACCTTACAAGTTCTAAATTATTGTGGAGTACTACTTCATCTTGTAGTTTTAGGCAGGCTGCCAATTTGCCCATTGATTTATCTTCTTCTACTTTGCTAACTCTGCTGTGCGATCTTGCAGTGAAATGATACAATGTACTAAAGTGAAACTATCACAATTTAGCAAAAGTAACAGAAAGAAGCGAATTGGTGCGCTGAAGCACTTTAGGCCATAATCAAAGATGTGTCAGAACAGATGCAAAAGGAAGGATGCACAGGGAGAGGCATCGTCATTCATGTGGATTTGAGTTTGGAGGGCCCAGGCTTTCCCCTTTTACACTTGTGAGTTGTTAATTTAACTCACAAAAGAAGTATGAAAGAACACACCATCTGTTTTAGCTGCTGTGGTGAGCATCTAGCAGTACACATCTCCCCCTCCACCTTTCCTAGTTTCAGAAATTAAGAACTACTTTTGGCAGTAGGTAGTGTGTGTCACCAACTTTGATTATTTAAATCCATTTTATTTGATTTATTTTTGATCACTACATTTTTTTCTTTTGTTTTCTACAGGTAGACAGTGATTTTAGAATATTTATCCTGGTATTCCTGGCTCTCTCAGAGGAGTGAATAGGTTCAACCCTTTTTACTAGACTGATTTTCTGACTTTGCATAATGATCAAAACTTCATCCTGGTGATTATTCAAAGGAACCAGGAAAAAAACAAAATAAATGAGTGTGACTTGCATTCAGAACAGTTCTGTTTGATAAGATTTCTACCATAAAGAAGCTCTATATGTTTGCACCAGTTAGGTTTTAAAGCACTAACATTTTTAGAAGTTTCCTGTCAGTTCTGTAGCAATCAGGCTGCTTTGCTTCTTGCCACTTGTCAGCTCATAATTCTACTCAAAACATTAATATTTTGATTCTTACACAGGTAGTTGTGTATTTTGGTTGCAAATACAGCAGAAACTCCATAATTTCTCGCTTAAAATAAGATTTTTTTTTCCTTTAGTAGTCCCCATTTTTTTCTTCCCCTCCTAAATTTAACTAAAGGGCCTATTCCGTCTGTTCCTTTGCAGAGATAAAGCATTATGACTATTGCCATTTCAGAAATCTAATAAGCAACTGTATTAAATACAAGCTGTGTTACCAGTTTTTTTGTAAGCAGTAAGAAAAATGCATTATGAAATTCTAATCCATTGTAATGGGATGTCTTTGAGGCTAAAACCCCCACAGCTATAATAGCCGCAAGATTGCAGGATTTCAGAGCAATGAATATAAGTAAAAGGCAAGGCAGCCCAGCCTTGGCCTACGTAATTTGTTGAGAGGAAGTGGGGACTGACTGCAACAGTTGAGCTTTTAAAACAAAAGAAGTGAACAGATTGTTGCTGAGTGGAGTTGTGTACAGAGTATTTTTAAAATTAGAATTATGATAAGTAAGTTGAGCTCTAACCAGAGCTGAAACCATGTGCATACTTCCTGTCTGTCTGAGACATCGCACAAGTGCCTGGGGGTGGCAAAATGAGTTTTGACATACATCAGCACAAATCAGAAGTGGTAAAGCTGGTATTTCTTTGACTGAGTGATTTTTCTGATTACTTTGATAGGCTGTTTTGTATATGGGGCAGTTCACAGAATCTTGAAAAGCACAGGTAATTGTTTAGAAGACTTTATGTTCTGTAGCTGCCTTTTTTCAAAATATTTTGTTTTAACCGTGGGAGTTGCTTGTTGATTCAGAATTTGAGTGTGAATACTTATAGCCATATTAGGTTTAGTTTGAACTGCTACCTCAAAAGCTGCTTGATCATCCTTTTAATATGTATTTAGTAAGACTGGTTGATTTAAAGGTTTGAAGTGATGGCATGTTTTAATCGATCTTATGATCTCTTCAAGCAACTACTTACACAGCGTATTAGCATGCTTTTTTTAAACCAAAAAACTGTTCATCCTGAAGCTCTGGGATTTTTAATGCCCTAGACTATAAGAATAAAGGTCCCTGCGATACTGCTTTCTTCCTTTGCAATGAAAGAGCACTTGAGTCTGACACTCTAGGCCAAATCCAGTGAAGGACTCTAGCTAACCTGTGGGTGTTTGTGATGCTTTTCAGTGTAAGTGATGGCACTGTGGAAGTCTCCTTTGTATTATAAACATGGGCATGTGGCACTGAGTGCTCTGTGCACTGGGCAGAAAGAATTTGGTAATAAGTGCTTTGTAAGGTAGGGTAGATTCTGTTGGATGGTTGGCTCAGAACCTATCTGCAAGCACTCATGACTTGTTCAGGCATCTCATGTCCCCTAATGTGCTTCATGTCGTGGATTTGCAGTAGTCCAGCTCCTCTGGAGGAGTGGGGCTGGTGCTTTATTCAATGAGTCGAGACTCCCAACACATGGAATTGAGATCTGTGCTGCCTTTCCATCGAAGGTTTTGGTGTCTGGGGCTGAAGGCAGCCAGCAGGCTGAGCTGGGGAGCCATCAACACTTAGCACAGTTTCATGGTGTGGTAGGTGCCACATTAGTAGTTCACTGCCTTTGAAAATGGAACCTGCTGCATGCTATCCCTGCCTCCTGAGGGGGCAGTTCTTGGAAAATTAGCCAAAAAATAAATGGAACATGAGGCAATGTCATGCTTCTGCCAAAAAGGCAAATGTCATACTGGAATGCCAAAGTATTACTTGAAAATTCTGTGTAATTGTATTTGCTTCTCTTGCAATTAAATAGGCCATACCTGTGTCCAATTTTAGGTATCAACTAGGAGAAATATGTGAGGTAATAAATCAAACTCCATAGGGACAGTTCAAAATACAAGGCCTATAGGTAAAAATAAGTAAGTAAGTAAGTAAATATATGTTTTTACCTGTAGATAAAATTTACACCATAAATTTTTTCTTTTTTTTTAGAAATAAGATTACTCTTAAAAAATTGCATTTCTTGGACGCTACAAAGCAGAAGTACACTTGTCTCCATTTGCAGTATTGATAAGACAGGAAATAACAGTAGCAAGGAATGTTTAGATGAGATGTTGTAGAAAAGGTGTAAACACTGCCGAGTGCAGGATGTTCACTCCTAAATGTGAGAATAGGTGTTACAGACACCTCTTATGAATAATACAGCTAAAATGATCCTGCTGAGAGGAGCAACCTTGATAACCTTTTATGTGTAATTAAGTTCCTGTTTGTTTTTCCCAGGAATCTCATCCATTGTAATTTAATATTTGATAAAGTGGTTAGATTAAGTTATTTCAGTCTCTTTGTTGGTATTTTCTAAACTAATTTTCATAGTTCTTTTCTAAGTGTCTTGTCCCTGGCCAGCAGTTTTACACGGAATTACTAAGCAGCAATGGAAGGAGCATGGCAGATGTAAAATCCACTCTTGTCTAAAATTTCTTGTGTTGCTGTGTGACATTAGACATTTTATGCTACCATACTGTTGGTACACTCTTGTGTACAGTTGGCTCTCTGCTACAAATTCATTTGGTCTCTTTAACTACAAGCTGAGTGCACAAGTTCTTAGTTCCTGAATGCTTGGATCTGTGCACAGCCTTCATGTGCAGATTGGCTGTGTTTAATTTACTAAATAATGTGTTTTGAGGAAGGATTGATTCTCAATTAAAAACTTTTTTTTTTCACTTCATTTTGTATTTACATTTTTGTTTTGTATTGTTTGACACTTGTGTGTAGGTTTGCAGTACTTTTGTGCACTCCCCCATCATTCTCCTAGCTAGCAACAATGGCAAAAACCAAATCCAGAGGCTACACATTAATTTTTTTACCAGACTAATGATGTGATTTAATGTGTTACTCTGTTAAAGTTTTAATGTGGTATTCTAAAAAGTACTTTATATTAAATTAAAAATCAGCCACAGCCATGATTTCATACAAACATACAAAATAACATCTTAAAAGGTTAGAATTTTGGAATATAATTTTATCAGTACGTATTTAAACATTGTCAGACAAAATCATAGCTGTGTTTAGTGAATTAACTTGGGTCAGTGTTTCAGAAATCTTTTTGCTGAGGGATTTTCAATTGTACACAATTCCTTTAGCTTTCCCCTTCTGTTCTAACTTAGGAACAAAAATAACTCCTCCCCCATTTTCCTTTTTTATAGCCAGTTTAGAAAGTGTTATACAAAGAATGGAAGTAAACTGAGGCAAGAAATTTTATTTTGTATCTGCAGAAAAAGGAGTCATGATTTACGACTGGGGTTTTTTGAGTGTTGGTTTTCAGTTGTGGTGGTGCTTTTTCTTCAGGTTCAGTTTTTCAATTTAGCATTAATTTGCTTCTAAAGTTTTACACAATAGAAAATAGTTTTAAAAATCGATGATAATAAACAGAATCTTAATATGCCACAATTTCAGTGAAAAAAACCCCAACATTCCTAGGTAATAATCTAATTTTAGTATTTGCTCACTGTTCTTGCTATCAGTTTTACTATCTTAAAATATTGTTATATTTTTCTGTCAACTAAAATGCCGATATTATGAGTTACCTACAATACAGACAAGTCATTTCACATACATAGTTTCCTGTTCTGTATATGGTTATACTGAATTTACTGTGCAGCTAACTTCTTAAAAAGAAAACAATCATTAAATTGGCTTTGACTGGAAATAAAAACAATGCCCAAGAATTATCAAATACTTAAAAAAATAGGGGTTTTGGGTTTTTTTTTTTTTCCTCTTGAGATTTGTTGTTTTTTCAGACTTTACATAGTTACTTCATCATTTTGTTCAGGAACAGCCTGGACTAGTTTGTTTGATTAAATTGCCAAATGATCTTTGTTTCAATCCTTTTGGAATGCAAGCATATCATTAGTATATCATTCTTTTCAGAGCTTTGAAACATCCCAGGTTTTTCATAGCAGCATCTCTGGACAGAACTGAAGCACAGTTTTAAAATGAGGCAAGTTTTCCATACCTAATAATTTAAATAATGCTTTCATACAATTTCTTAAGCTTTTGGTTGACAAAAGGGTATTTATCAATGCAAAAATTGAATTTAACTTAGTTAAAGTGCTAAAAGGTATTGAGAACATACTTTTTGCTGAATTATTTTACCCTCTAACAACAAACACTTTATTGATCACTTCCTTTTTTTGACTTACGGTTCTCTAGAATGAATTTTGGTTCTTATGCAAAACACAGGAAATGTGAAAGAAGTCTTTAAAATATTTGTATTAAAAGTCTTCATTGAGAAGCTCCTTATTTCAAATTAATTGTTACTTTTTTATCTGTATGTATGTAGAAACAGTGTTCAGGCTTGAAATGTACCAAGAAGTCTGGCCAGAATAATGAAGTTGTACCATTTTACAGCACTAAATAAAGTTAAATAGTTTGAATATTTAGCTAAACCTTACAGGAGAAAATTGCTATCTGGTAGCTATGGCAATAACTGACTTCGAGAAAGATTTTATATTTAGGGGGTTAAACAGCAGGAGTAGGCATTCAAAATATCTTTTCTTCATGTAGTCTTTCAGCAGTAAAGAACAAGAGACCTACAGAAGGAATTGTAAAGAATTGTCATTATTTTGGGAGAGCTCGATCAGCAGTTCTGGAGTGTTTTTATTAAATAAAACATTCTGTAGAGTGATATGCTATACTAGTAGAAAGAATACAGATTTCCATTCTTAGGTCTGAAAGTACTATAGAGAAACATCAAATTCATACTTGCCTTTGAGTAAGGTGTGCATTACGCCCATTCTGCAGACTTGGAAGTTGGTACAAGCCTGCTGGGCCACATCATGGTGCAGCAAGGCTGTGACCAAATTAGGAACAGAATCAGAATTCAGTTCGTTTTATTCAGTATGGTAGGGGAAAAAAATACCTAAATGCTGTAATTTTTTGAAGCATAGTCACCTTTCTGGATTTGCTATTTTGAATAGGAAATGAGGTAATTACAGTTTAGATGTTTGGAAATTACACTACTCAGTAAATTCCTGATGGAGAATTGAGTTGCTCTTTGGCACTGATTAGGATAGACTAACTTTTAAAATCTTTAAATTATTACTTCTCATTATCTTAGTAGAGTTAAAATATTTTTTAAATTTTATTCATCAACTTACAGTTCAAAAAAAAAATAGTTCCATAAAAATTCAACTTTACATGGGTAAGTAAAAATATTGAAAATCCATTCTGCATTTATTACAGATATAATAAATAAAAGAAATGTTACTTTGTTACTTGTGATTACTGAATTGAATTTCTTGTTTTGGGTCTCTTGGTCCTTCATGATCTTAGGATCTGTAAATCCTTTCCACAGCTCACTTTCATTTGGAGAGGAAAATCAGCTTTTGAACCCTTTTAAGTCTTTAAGAACTTTAAATAATCTTGGCACTGGACTGATCTAACTGAGTAATTTGAAATAAATAAAATATCTGCTTTGCACCTGTAGGGAAGGCTAAAGTTCTCAGAAGTTGCTTTAATGCTTTCAGACATCAGTGCACTAAGCTCTGGTAACTTCCAGCTTGGTACAGGAGGTAGACAACAATGATATTTTGCCACAGTTAGGTAATGTATAATGTTTGCTTACAAGATTGGTGAGGTGTTACTTGAAACTTCTGTAGATTTTAAATTGAAACTGAAAATAGGTTTCATTACAAGAACTCCCCTCCCCCCCCCTTTATAGCTTGTAAATGTTTGGTTTGGTCAGGATGTTTCCTACCAGAATTTTGATTCATGGGCAAATATTGATAAAATTGAACCATTTTCCTTCATAAATTTCATAAGTAATAGTTCTGCCTTTCTATGAAATGTACAACAGTAACAAAACCAAAAAGCTAGTAAAAATATGATTTTTCAGCCAGAAGAAAATTTGCTCAAAGCACACTCTTACTCTTGAGCTTTCCTGTAAGAGCCTTTTCATGTGGAAAACATCACTGCCTTTTATTCTATTTTGTAGTTTGCAAGTTTTGGAAAAATTCCTCCTGCTTCCTGTTGTGGTATTCTCATTTCTGGAAGGTGGATGATGGGCCAAAGGACTTACATTTTTAAAAGGAATTTTTTATTTTCTGAGCTTCATTCTTTGTTTCGGATACTTCATTTGCCTTCTGAGGAATTGTGTGCCTGGGTGATACGGTTTCTAGAAAGGTTTTGGAAGTTTCTTAGCTTTGTTGCTCTGAAAATACATGAGGAATGTATTTGAAAGCAACTATAAAGATATTATCTGCAAAATTGAGTTATTAAAAGTGTTATAATAATAGCTTTTCCTGAAGATGTCTGCTATTACTATAAAGTTGAATATCCTCCAAACTACAGCAGGTTGAGCTATAAGCAAAATCTTGCACTCCTAATTAGACTGTGATTTTGCTTATTAAAAGATTGATTCTGCAGTGTGTAGGTGGATCTCTGCTGTTGGGTGAAACTTACTGCAGTTCGAAAGTATTTAAGGTAATAATCTATAAGTGAAATGGCATTAGTATTTGGGAAGGAAATTTTTTATGTGTTTATGGTTTTTTTCACCTTTGTTCATGAAAATGTTTTTTCAGAACTTGTCTAGGAGGTGTTGGATTTACTCTTGTTTAAAAAAAAAAAAAGGATGCTGTTTTTTAAAATTGAGTCTTTTCAAGCCTTTATTGCCCCAAAAGTTTCTGAAAGCCTTTGAGGTGGCTGCAAATTCTGCAGGATGGAAAGGGAATTTAAGGTACCAGCTGTGTGAAATTTTTGCTCTTCATGAAAAGACTTGGCTTGGTTTTGCATTGAAGTAGTGGGGTATTATTGGTGGGTTTTCCTTCTGAATTATGGGACTGATATCACTGTAGATGGAATAGTCAAGTATGTGTGTAAGGATTCCACTTGCAAACTGTGTTTCCATCTTAAATTATGGACTACAGACAAACAATGAGAAAACACCTTCCTTGGAAAAATAACTTCAAAATACCATAGGCAGTAGGAAAAAAGTTTTGCCACAGCTCCTCATACTTGGTATGGGTGAGAAAAGAAATCAGGTTTTGAGCCTTATGATATTTATTTTTGAAACTCAGTAATAATTTGGATGCCAGGTGGGGTCAGGGGGAGAGGGTCTTGAATCTTTAACAGGCTTTCCCTGAACCTTGGTTATTGAAATTAAGCAGATTTTTTATTTTCAAAACCAGTCCTTTTCACTAATTGTGGGGTAGCTGGGGTGGTTTTTGATTGTTGAAAATGTATCACTAGTTTCTTGACTCAAGAGTCTTGTAGAGTAGAAGAATGCTGAATTTTGAATGTTTAATGCAAACTGAAATCTTGGCTCTTTAGACTTCATATACAAGAAAGACTCAGGGAAGGTTTTTGTCTATTACTCCAGAAGCAGTCCTGCAGGCTTTCCTAGTAACCATGTCTGCTGCATTTCTAGATTGAATACTTAATCTTGTTTTCATGTGGTTTACTTGGAACATCCTGTGCATGGTGCAGAAGAATACAGCTTAGGAGATAGAAATAATACATTCACACACCCCGTATTAGATGTGCTTATGGGTAAAGCACATTGTAAAGCAATTTTATCAGCTGCTGTATGGCATGACAGACTTTACAAAGGAATTTGAATATAGTAATGCAGCACAGTTGAAAGAAGAGATGTGAAGATGATTTCATCCCACGTAGATGGAAAAATACATATGTGTAAAAAAAAAAGAAAAAGAGCTGGAAAACCAACTTCTTTACTAGCGTGATGCTAGCATTTTAGATTGCAGTTAAAATGTGTATTCCACAGTGCCTCGGAGAGGCCTCTTTGTGTTTTTTCCCCTCATACACGGACGACCAGAACTATTAATACCAATGTAAATATCCAAATTCAGAAGCCGTGCAGGTTGTTTTATGATGTGGGCGTCCAGCCATTTATCAATCCTTCCAGGTATAATCAGCTCGAAAGATGGAGCAGAACCCTTCCAGGAACCTGTTTGTCCTGCCAGAGAAAATTCTGCCACTGAATTGGTGGAAATTGCTGACTGGTCACCTAGAGACTGCTTCTTATTTAAGCGGTTAACCAGCTTTTGTGCTGCGGCAGCCCGTGCTGCAACTCCTGTGCGCGCACAGCAGTTGTGAATTGAGATAGCAGAGAAACTATTCATCTTACTTCCATTAATAAAACAAAATTAAGTGCTACTAGTAGCATGGCAGTTGTCCATTAGTTTGGATTTCCTAATGGAAAGTGCAAAACTGCAGGAAATGCTTTTCTTTTTATCCCTTCTTGCTCACCCAAGACAGCGCCGGAACTTTTTTTTTAATAGCAGTTTGGCCGATGATTTCGGGAAAAGACCGCCAGGCGCGTTCCAGCGGCGTTCCGGCGGCGCTGCGCTGCGGGGCCGCGGGCAGCGCTCGCACGTTTTGCCGGCCGGATCCCGGGAGTTGGCACTGCCGCCGCTCCGTGCCCGACTCCAGCAGCGGCAGGCTCCCGGAAAGCCCTGTGCGCAGATTTACCCGGCAATCGCCTTAAAGGGACAAATTTAGTTTACGGCAATCCGCGCTTAATCTGCCGGAGCCGTGGGCGCCTCCGGGGAGAGGGCGAGGGCGGGCGGCTGCGCTCGGGGCTGGCTCGGGCAGCCAGAAACTTCTGGCAGCTTCCCGGCTCCGGCCCCGCCCCTTTAAAGCGGCAGCTCCCCGGAGACTCGCCGGGGCTCGGCTGCCCGCCCGAACGAGCGGAGCGAGGCGCTCGGGCGTCGTCTTCTTCCGGCGGCCTTGCCGAAGCCGGAGCCTCGGCCCGGCTGTCCCCAGCTCCTCGGGGCGCCGCTCGAACCGCCCTGGTATCGCTTGGCACCCCCTGCAGCGGGTGCTGCGGGGGGCTCATCCCTATCGCTTCCCAAAGCAGCCCCTCCGTAGCCCCTGCCTGGCTGCGGCCGCGGGGTACAGCCCTGCCCCGGTACCCGTGTGCGGACCGATGTCCCTCTGCCGGTGTCACCCCGCAGAGCCGGCTCCCCTTCGGTAGCCTGGCTTCGGTCATTCATGCAGTCAAAATACTGATTCCTCTTGGAACCGCCTGGTGGGTGTGTGGTCTCCACGAAGATCGTCAATGCCAGTCTTCTGGCAACAGTAAAAGAACCAAACGAACAAGCCAAGATAGTACCATCAGCTTCACTTTTCTCCTTCCAGTGTGAACACTGAGATTTTCAAAAGACTACATACAGAGGCACAGAAACATTGACGGGATATTTTGGCATGTGTATACTCTTAATGAAAGAAATTCGTGATCTCATTATACATAAATGATGGTGTGTGCTTGGCCTACTTTTCAGTTCTGCTGTTGACAGAAGTTTACTGATTGTTTGTGATATGCTCCTGAGACAATGATTTTTATCTTTAAGTTATAAAGTACAGGTGATGATGGTCACATATAAAATGCTAATACCAATTCATATTATCTTTTAAAATAAAATGAAGACTGAGACATCAACATAAGCAACTAGTACAGTTTTGTTTTAAGAGAACTTTTTGTATTACAGGGTAGTCCTCCTTCCCCTTAAATACCACTGCAATGATTCTTGTTAAGGTATTTTCAATATGCTTGCAATACCTTTTCCAAGATTACTGAACTATCAAATTCTAACTGCATTTTAGCATGCTGGTTTTTTGTTTGGGTTTTTTTTTTTTTGGTATGTGTGTGGGGTTTTTTGGGTTTGTTTGTTTTTTTGGTTGTTTTTTCTGGAAGCCTGCTCTGAAAAGCCTGAAAAAGGAATAAAAACAAATCCTGATAAAACATGTCAAAATTAAATAGGCAAAGATACATTCAGTCTGAGCATAAGGACATCTAATAAATGACGTACGCATAAAGCAGGGAAGGGATAACAGAAGGGTAAAAATAGCTGTATAGTAATTTTTGATCTTTCTAATGTTGGTGGAATTGAGTAAAGCCTGCTTGAGAGCAGGTGACTCAGAGTTGGTGAGAATGACAAAGTCATGGTAACAATTATCTGAAATTAATGCCAGACTCCGATCATTACATTTATTTTTCTAGTTTGCATTCACTATGATGCATCACATTTTGCTAATTATTTTAGCTTTCCACTTTCAGCTGTTACTCTGTCACAATGAGGGAAGTATCTTGGAAATTTCAGTGATTTAGGTGGAGGAAAGCCCATGTAATTTGTCTTTCAATGGAATAATGAAATTGCAGGAAAAAAATCCAGTATGTATCCATTGAAGATTTCAGATACTGTTTTTAGGTATATAATGATTTATAGTGGTAGTTAAAGAAATTAATTTCTTCATCTTTCTCTTAGAAGCCACTCCAATACTGTATTTCTAGTAAACGTACCTACATTGATAATAAAATAGTCCATATGTTTGCTATTCTTTGAAATTCTTTACAGTAGTAAATATTGACTAATTCCACTGAAAGGAAAATGAGTAATTTCAAAGGATTTGGGCTAGAGATTGAAATTACCTTGTGTTTTAGTAACAGAAGTTCTTACCAATGTTGTTTTTTGAACGAATATTCTTTCTGGAAGAGGTTGGTAATAATAAGTTAGAATAGTGATAAAGTAATCACGATACTGGTACTTATGATCTTTTTTAGAATTTAAAGTCCTTATTAAAGTTTGGTTGTTGACTTGCCTATTCCTCTGCCGTAAATTTTCAAACACCAGAGCTTCAGATTATTTTGTGCTCAAAATCTGGTTTTTTTTTTAGTTATTGTCAATAGCAGTGAAGAAAAAGTATTCTATATTTTTCTGTAAGTTCACCTTGACATTGTGGGATGGTCTTTATGATAATTCTTTTGTCTGTGTAGGGAAGTATAGACTGACACTGACACAACCAGCTCTGTAAGTTTTGTTTATAGGAGAATCATAGCTGTGTGCAATCTGTGTGGACCCATCTGGGATCTGTCACTCCTGTTAAAGTAATCTCAGTACTCCACAATTCCTTTTAGCTTTGGAAGATGAACTGGCATGAAATGCTATCACCCCTGTAGTGGTGAATGACTTTCTTCACTAAAGTGTGCAGTAGAACAGGAGGGATGCTCCCCTTTTAGAGCTTTAATGTCTTTGCAAGAGAATACATTGCTGCTGTCCTCTGCTCAGATTCATATTGTGTGAAACAGCCACTTCTTGGTTCACTTCAGTGAGAGTACTGACCAAAACCAAATTTATCACCATCTGAGTCCCTCTTTCAGCATCCATCCAAGTGCAGCAAGAGAAAAGAATGGCAGCCTGCCTCAAAGGCAAGTACTGTTGGGCAAGCAAGGAGGGAATGAATTTCAGAATCCCAACAAGCTTAACAGATTCCTTGTTAATCTCAGTGGAGTTTTATTGCTATTAAGCCTGGATTAGGAAAGGATAGGTGTTCATGGATATACTACCACCAGTGTAGTATATCCTACTACTCTGCATGCAGTCACGTACCACACAGGGAGAGAGAGAGGGAGGGGTTCATTAGTGCATTCATGCTTCTGATGATCTTAGAAAGTGCAATTTGATAACAATTTTATAGGACTCAGAAATATATTCTATTGCCTGCCAGTGAGAGAGAGAGAGGCTGGAACAGAGTCACTGTAAAAAACATTGTTAATAACAAGTTAACCCTGTAGTATCCAATATTTCTCAATTTCAAGTTTTGTAAAGCTTAAATTTCTGAAAAATGGTGCATTGAAGCATCCAAGTACACTCTTCCGTGCCTTCTGATGTTCTGGAACTGGAAGCAGCTAGTAGGAATTGTCTGATGCCAAGTGCGAGTGCCTCAGTCTCAAATAATATCAGTCTCTGATGCCTGTGAAGATTTATCTCTGTATTTTTCCCACCAAGAACCTGGATGTGCCAGAGATGCCCCTTGAAAACTGTGTTTGAATCTGCAGGGGCACAGAAACACAATGTGGCTTTGATAAGGGCTTAAATCTCTTCACCTGTCTGGGTCTCCATGCAGGCTTGCAGCTCTTGAAAACAAGCCTCGCTCCTCTTGTGTGTCACTCTCTGCCTTCCCTCTTCTGACCCAGAGTCTGTGAAGTGATGCTTCATAGGTGGTTTGGTTGTCTGGAATCTCCTTACCCAGATTATTTTAGGAGAGGTTGTGTGAGAGAAGATGGACTTCCTTTGAAGGAACTGTGTCTTCGTGATCTCACTCAGTGTACTGATTTGACCTATGTTCTCTTATTTCCACCTCATCTGTTTCTTATTTCCCTATTTGGGTGTCACCTGTTCCCGTGTTTCATGTCAGAAAACCTTGTATTTTGTCTGGGCCCTTCACCTTCATTGTGTGTTTAGTCTCTGTCAGTCTCCTGCTTGTACCTTGCCCAAGGGCTGCTCTTCTGATGAGTGTCACCTTTATCATTTACTTTATTCAAAAGTGAAAAAGCAAAATCTCCTCAGAGTTGTTCTGTTTACTAATGAAAAATGAACTTTAATTATTTGGGGGAAATAAACACCAGTGTCTTAATGTGACTTACCTGGTCTTGAGGCAGTTTAAGGAGAAGATAGAACACTTGGTTGGCCTTCACCCTTGCAGCAGAATTGATCATTTGCTGTGTCTTCAGATGGTGCAGAGGCTGGAAGCCTATGTGGTGCTTGTTGTAGGTAACTGTGGTGTCAGTTTATCATATTTATGATCTTATATCACAGGATTATATCTGTATATTATGAGATTGTAATTACATTCATTGTATTAGCTTAATGTTGTGTTCTGTGTTTCTACTGTTGTCAATTTAAGTTTCATTGGGCTGCTTTGTAATCCTTTTTCCACAGAAATTGGTGAGACTATGGTAGCTGTTTTGCCAGTCGTCAGTAATTAAGAAGCAGTTGTTTTCCTTTCTGTTCCAGGCAATTGATGAGCCTCCCTATCTCACAGTGGGCACTGATGTGAGTGCGAAGTATAGAGGAGCCTTCTGTGAAGCCAAGATCAAGACAGCAAAAAGGCTTGTCAAAGTCAAGGTATGTGGTTTTCCTGCAAACACTTTATTTGTGGAGGGGTAAAAAAGTAATTTATGTTCAAAATGGCGCAGTGTGAAACTTCTTAGTCTCAGGACAGCTAAGAGGCTGTCCTGTCCTTGGAGACTGGCATTACAGTCTTTGAAATAACAGTAAGCTTATTATTGTTGGGATGGGAGGGATTCCCCCACTCCCACACAAATAAGTATATTCTGTTTCTGTCTCCACTTTGTCATTTGCTCGTGTTTTTGACCTTCAGTGCCATAGGCTGACCTAAAGTAAGTGATTAAAACATGACAAATGTAGGCTTATGTATGGAAGAATGTTACCAGAAAATAGTTAAGACTACTCAAAGTAGGCTTTAACAGGGTTTCTTTTACTTGAGGAGCAGAGGTCACTGCCATTTAGCCATGGCAACTAGGTAATGTTTCGGGAATAAGCTGAAAGCCTTCTGCCTTCCAAAAAAGCACTTGGTGTGTTGAATCTTACAGAATAGCAAGCAGGAAATCTCACCTAAGCTTTATCATAACTAGTTAATGATGGAATCAATATAAGCCACAAGTAGGACAAATAAAAATTCTGCAAAGGGATTGCAAGATATATATTTTAACATTCCTTGAAAATTTAAAGTATCATTTCTAGAAATAAAGAGAACAACACACTGAAAAATGGCTGTATATTTCTGTTGGGATGATGTTGCCCTAAAAACTTCTGATTTGGGAGGAGGTACTATTTTTCTGCTTTGCCTCTTAACCTCATACAGAAACATTACAGAGCAAGGATCAAAACCACTTAGGAAATACCAATTAGATTGTTGCTGTGCAACAGTTATAGTGGCAGAATATTTTTCTTATATCTCCTTTAAATTTAAGTGAAAAATGTGTAAAATGTGAGTGGCAATAACCTGTTACTGAAGTCTATTGCACACTGTAAACTAGTGTGCATTGTTTAACTCTGCTCCCACGCTGTGGCTGAATTTTGCCTATGGGGTGTCTGAGGGAGAGAGCAGGCACTCTCCATAAACCCTGATGGGAAGGTCTATTGTCACTTCTTTGATAGTAATGTTAAAAACAACAAGATTTTAGTCTTAAATCTGCCAGAAGAGCAAATCAGTGGTCTTTTCATTTCATTAATCAAAACTCTTAATAGCATCAGCTGGTCTATGCTTTATGGTACCATTGGGTTTAAATGATTAAGTATTGCTATTGAAGCTGTTAAGCATAAGTATTTAAGTACAGGAATTTTGTTGTGCCTAGATCAGTGAAATCTTAACTCATTTCAGTTCTTTGGGAGACTTTTAGTCCACCTCCTTAGATGGCCACTTGCTATTTATTATTCAGTGCTAAGTATTTTCTCACGGGTTTATCAATTGAAGTTTGGTCACTGCAAGGTTTGCAGAAAGATCTTGACATAAAATGGAATTTTTCTATAAATTGTTTGTGGAGATTTTGTACAAAGCCCTGTGGATTCAGTGTGTGTGTGTGTGTGTTCACTGTTACTGTATTGCTTAGGGCAGTTCGGCCCCAGTACTGTTGTTGCTTTCTAGAGTAATGTGGTTGAGGTTTTTGTGTGTAAGTGCTGTAACAATATCTGTTTACATTGTTTTTTCTCCACCAAGCATGTGTATTTCTGAAACTCAGCAGTGGCCCTCTGATTTTCTCTGAAAATCGGTTTTGCTCTTTCTGGCATGTGCATACTTTCCCCAGTATTAGCTCTAACAAAGATTCTCATTATCAGGTGTGCTTTGTCTGGAATTTTGGTAGTTTATCTGCTGCATTATTTTTTTCACTTGCTGAATGGGTTTCTTTTGGCCCCAGTACATATTTCATGCCTTAGTCTTATAGAACTACTAGAGGAGAAAGAAAGTCAGTTAACTGTCAATTTCAGTGTAAAGCAGTAATTTAAGTTTTATGACTAGATATTCTGCTGAGAAAGTAGGATGGCAACAAAATTTTTGATATATGGAGTATTGTAATCTTCAGACAAGTAAAATATGTTTAATTGTGTCTCCTTTTATGTGCTTTCTTCTGTTGAATTCTGGTTCCTAGAGTATTTTGAGGAGATACCTTCACAATAACTTTCCCATCATAGCATAATTTAATAGCTTCATTCAGTTTAATGCAAGGGCTGTGTACTTACAATTTCAGTATCAATAGGTACTGCATTTCACAGTTTAGCAGTCTTTTCCAAATTCTGTACATGGTATGGAATTCTACTGATGTATAGCAGCGTCGCATGCTTGCTCAAGGAAAGCAATAGAACTTCAGATTTGCTTGGACTTTTCAAAAGTGTTGAAGGCAGTACATATTAGGCTCAAGGGCAAGACTTTGGGTGTTACAAGAGTGTTATTCTACTTTATCAAATATGTTATAGCGTTTTTTAGAGAGTTATTTAAGCCAGTTTATTTTGACAGCATCTCCTAAAACAATTAGCAGCATCATCCACCACCACTTGCATTTGGGCACCCTGCACAGAAGTTTCAGGATAAACTGAAACTCTTTGTAGGTCTTTATTAAACAGAAATAAGTAAAGCTTCTGCTGTAATAGGACTTATTAGGACTGTCTTTTCAGGATGGTGAAGAAAAAAGAAATTCCAGCTGAGTCTAACCGGTTGATGATATGCTGAATGTCTTAATCTTTTGCCTGAGACAGAAAGGTTCCACACTGCTGAATACTGTGAGAATTAAAACCCATAACTAGTAAATACTGACATCACTTTTCTCAGCTTCAAGAAAGGCCAGCAGTGTCATGCTGAGTTTGGAGTTCTAATATTTATGTTAATAATCAATATTTTTTGAGCACATATGAATATCTTAAGAAGCAAAAATTGTTGGTATCAAAACTCTCCTCCCAAAGAGTCAAAACCCCAAGACATCTTTAAAAAGACAAACCATTCCAGAATACACAATAGCAATTTGCTTTGTTTAGCTTTCATAAGAATACATTGTGGCTGACTCACGGTTCTGGGTAGAATTCGTGTTTGCTGCAAAATACACTTAAGATAACTATAGAAAGAAAATAAAGACACATGTCTCTAAATCAGAATTGATGTACTGGGTATTTCATATGAGCCACTAGTGACCCTTGGTTTCAGATTATTTTGCATCTTAACATTTTGGCTTTCTAGATAAATTCCTGCAAAGAGAGAATTAAATACCTGTGTTTGTCAGGATGAAGTTCAGAAGAGTAGTCCTTGCTCAGTTAATTCCCAGCCTGAATCCTTTGTCTGCCTTTTGGTTACAAGATAGGATTTTGTTGGTGTGGTGGACAAAGTATTTGCCATCAGCAAGTGAGATGTGCAGATCTAAAAAGAACATATTCTCACAACTGTGTGTGTTGCTGTAGTTCTGACAGAAGATAGACAAAATGACTATTTCATTGAAGTAGCACCTAGAAGGCAGCATAGCATTTTAGTGCATTTGTTTTCTAATCAAACAGTCAAGATAGATTGTCCTAAGTCCTGGTTGTAGGTGCTGTTCTTGGCAAAACTCCTTGAAATCTCTCTGAGAAGGCTCTGTAGGAGTTGATGTTAGAGAATGCTGTGGTTCTGAAGGAAATTTTGCTGTTGCTGTGTGGTACTGTGAAGCTCTCAATAGCAGTGAGAATGTGCTGATAGTTACACACTTGTGAAACAAGTCCAGACTTCTGATATAGGATTGCTGCAGTTGAGAGCTACTGTTACACAGCTGGATCTCATGTTACATTCTTACTCATTTCAAATACATCATATACTTCAACATCAGTACACCAAGAGAGTATGTTCTGATGAACATCAGAACATCATTTGTGTGTTAATAAATGTACACAGGTACATAAAATGTAATTCCAGAATTTTCTGTTTCCTATAATTTTAAAACTGGAGTGGAAATAAAACTTCAGATGTAATTAATCCTATTACTTTCAGTGTAACCAACTTAATTGTGAATTAAATGAAAGGTGAATGTCTATAGCACCTGGTACAGATAACTTAAACATACATTTGAATTTCCAGACCAAGTTGTTTTTCTGAGAACAGTATATAGGATTAAAGACCACCAGCCTTTGTATCTTTATGGGAATGACAGGGGAAAATACTTTAATATGTTTACAGGATTTACTTACTCCAGTCATGAAGGACTAAAAAGTCAGCTGTTTTTACATTTCCTTCCAATTAACTCTGTGTGTAGGCTAGACTGACATTAACTCAAAGCCTGTTTGAGTTGTTCATTTTGTTTAGTCGACAGCAGCGTCCTGTACTTTTGTGAGGCTTTCAACCATGAGGTGGAAAATGCACTTTTATAATCAAATGATAAAGGTGCTAAAACTTGATTTCAAAGCATTGAAATATAAGTGTTTCTTTAAAGTTGTATTCAGAAGTCTTGAAACTTTCTTGCTGTGGTGCTATAGAAGTTCACATCATGTAAGAGAATTGCAGAGATCATTTTGAGCCATTTGACAATTTTGTTATGCTCTTGTCTGTCATTTCCTTTAGAGATAATGATTCTATTGTGAAAGATAAAAATATTTTAGGAGTTTTGATATCTAAGAAATTAGCCCCTCATATTTTAGAAATATGTGAATAAAACAGCTTTCAGCAAGTGGAATGATTATGGTGATTAACTGTAAAATGAGAGTAAGAGAAGGACTATTGACATTTGCATGTGCTTATGCTGCTCAATTGTATCAAGTGATTGTCAGTTGAATTATATTTTTTAGGTAACCTTTAGGCACGATTCTTCAACAGTGGAAGTGCAAGATGACCACATAAAGGGTCCCTTAAAGGTAGTAAATTTGGTTTATATCTTGCTTTGAAAAACGTTTTCTTTTCGGTGTTTGACATAAATGTGCATATACGGTATGGGGTGAGACTAGAAGGTTCAACTTATTTCACAGGCTAGATAGGATCACAAAGCAGAAAAGGTAATTCTACAAAGTTAGAGATACATACTCTTCATGGTAGCTTTCTTCTTTGTAGCTAAAGGGGATGCAGCACAGGCTGGTGCAAGCCTCTTTGTTCTTTTTACCATAAAGCCAAGAAGTATGGCTGGCACTGATTTTTAGTGACCATACCTTTGGAGAACTCGGAAGGAGGATTTGATGGGAAAACTCTTATACAAGAGAATGACATCACTCACATTGGTTCTTGTTCCCCACCTGCTGGCGGGAAATAATCAGCTCAGTTAGTTGGCTTATTTTAAAGGAATGAAAAAAGAAGTTTGAGGGATGCACATATATTCAAGTGAAACTGGAAAAACATTTCATGTTGGCATGGAATAGGTTAGAAATTATCTCTGTCTGCTAACACAAAATGTCGATCTCATCGCCTGTTTTAGAAACTCTCCAGTGCTCAGTGACTTCTCTATTTTAGGTAGGAACTGTTGTGGAAGTGAAGAATCCAGATGGAACATACCAGGAAGCAGTTATCAACAAATTAACAGATGCAAGTTGGTATACTGTAGGTAAGAGAAAGATTTCTGTATTCTTGAATAAAACTTACGACTTAAAAATAAGTCTGTGACCTGGACATGTCCTAAGCATGGTAAGAGAGATTTTTTGGAGATACTTAGGTATTCAGAGTTTTTATGAAAAACCTTTAAAGATAAACTTCTTATTTTGGGTTTTTGTAAGAAACTGTACAATCTTTTTGTACAATTTCTTTTTGTAAGAAACTTTACAATCTGAAATCGGGACACCAAATAAAGACGTAGTGAATTGCTCTATAACTGATGTACTGATATAACTCCTTAGATATTTAATACACTGTTGTTAAATATTCTGAAGCAAAGTATGCTGTCACACATCATTGAAAAAAAAAGCGAAGAAGTGCTTTTAAAACAAAAGCTGCAACACCTAATCTTCCCCACTCCCAGACTTAGCCTTTACAACAGCTGCTGTTAAAATACACATAGCTTGTTCTAATGCGGTATTTCAGATGTTCAATATATACCACATGCTCTGTAGCCAGTAGAGGGTGGAGGTTTTTTTAATTTATGTACAGGAAATGTATTGATTCTTGAGGAGCTACATAGCCCTCTCCTGGCTAGATATGGGAAGATGAAGACTAGGTCTTGAAGACTAGTCTTCATGAGACATAGTTCTTTTGAGGTATGGGTTGTTGTTAATGACGTGTGACGTTGAACAGCTAGGGGAAGACTTTATTTTCCCTAGTCATAGTCCTTTCAGAAGGGAGTAGAGCTCTAAATTTAGATAAGTCCTTACAGATAAGCGTTGAAGGAAATATGTCTATTTTCCTATTGGAGAAGTAGAATCTATTTGCAAAGGTGAGACTGCATTAGGATGGGGTGAAACATAAGGTACAAAGGCAAGAATTAACATTAGAGATAGTGTTTTGGTAATTAATACAGAAGTGGATCAGATATGAGAACTTTTAAGAAGCAGATGGTATAGCTGGTGTTTGAACTGTGTTTCTGAGAAAGTGGGAGATTAGCAGTTCAGCTAATAAGATAGGAATCCATAGAGATTAAATTTTGAAGGTAGATGTCACGGAGGTGCGGTCAGAGGAGATGTCTGTCAAAAATCCTGAAGCTGGGAAATAGGATAAAGTATGGATTTCAGTCTCAACTCTTGTGTTTTGTAGATAAAAGCAGACAAAAAGCATGTTGACCTTGCAGAATTGGTAAAAGCAGCACAGCTGCTGGCAGTGTAGTGCACTTTGATAGAGAATTGACTCTAGCTGTGGATGATTAGAATAATCTTTGTCAAGAGGATGAGTGGAATGAGATGAAAATTACCTTTACTGACAGTGATGACTTTGCAGATCTGAGTGAAAGTCCTGCTGTAAGATATAGTTGCCCTTTACCAGGTTCCAGAATTGGCACACATCTTAACTAGCAGTTACCTAATGTTATCCTTGTGCTTGCTGAGAAGCATCTAATTATGTGTACTGTTAATGATTTGGTGAATAAAATTGCTATGATTTGGTCAAAAACTTTGTGAAGGCGTAGATCCATCTGAAGTAGTACCTTCCCAAAATTAGTTAAGACCAGATATGCCATTGCAGCAATATCTGGAGAGGAATAACCCTTTGAGGGCTTCTTGAGACCTCTTTTAACACTGAAGAATGGTCAAAGTTGCTTTGAGCGTCCCAGTGTGTCTTGTATTCATAAGGTGTTGTCTCAACAGAAATTGTACATCAATTTGCTTACTTTTTTTTGGTGCTACTGCTTTCCTACCAAAGAATAACAAAAATGAAATTAATTTTTTGTAAAAATTCAACTAGTATAGTCTTTTGAAATTAGTATAGCACTCTGTGTGTGTATGTATATTTATGCATAAAACTTGTAAATACAATAGGCATACATATATTAATATATATATCTATATATCTGTATATGCATACATACATACATATGTAAGTGTCCTTAGTTTTGCCTGCCCTGTAAAAAATCCTCAAAGAGCTCAAGCTATTTAAGTCCTGGTAACTAGATACTGTTTTGTCATTCATATAAATATCTCTTAAAGTCTGTGTTTATTTTGAGAGGGGGGAAGAAAATGGCAGAATTACTTGCTTTACTAAAAATGCAGAACTTCATATTCAAAAGTAGTCTTATCCCCTTCTGCACTTTTCTGTCATTACAATGCTTTTTCACAGAATTCAAAGTGGTTTTGGGTGCATTTTGTTGCTTTTTGGTGCATTTTGTTGCTTTTCTTCCCTGCTCTTCCTGGCTTTTCTTTTGCATTTTCAGAATATGTGATTTTAAATACATTACGCTCCTGATACCTGCTCAGTAGATTGTTTTCAGGATGTTCCAATAGATCAGAATGTCATACTCATTAAGCCATAATATACCATGCTGGCCACATAAGTGTTTCAGGGAGGTCAGGCTTTTCCTCTGAAAGTATTTGTGTTACGGAACAAGATTAAGATTCCATCTGGCAGGGAAGAGGCCACAAGCAGATTACCACATAGGGCACATTATGTGGCTACCTGCCTAGCTCTGAATAGGTTTACCTCTGTAGTCAGTTTATCTCTTGAAGTGGATAGGTTTTTTTTTTTTTTTAATCTCTCATTATGTAAGGAGACTGTTTTGTTAATTAACACAAACTGGATTAGGAACCTCCTGAGTTCTACTTCACTTAACCAAAGGGGGGCTTAATTATGCGTTGACCATTTGAGATGCAGTTTGAAATCTATGTGGTTTGTGTGCAGTTCTTGCTATTGATACTTTTCAACAAATGTTGAAGTGATGAATGTACGTTCTAACTGATACTGTATCACAATTGGACAGTGTTCAACAATTACCCTAGTCGGTAAGACAAGCTGGGGACTTGTAGTTACAAAGGGAAGTTTCTTCATCAACAGTACTCAATTTTATGTAGGGATGAAAACTTCGGAGGACTAGATAAAAGGTTCTTTAATATCAAGTAAATATTAGTCAAGAATTCTGATGTACCTTGTTGCTTTCTGTGTATTTTTATTTGAGTTAGTAAATGTGGAATAGTAGAGTACCCTCCATCAGAAAGCAAGAAATAGCTAAAATTAATCTCTCTGATCTTGCTGGTCAACAGCCATTCTCCTAAGGCTGTTACTTTGATTTGTTGATGGTCAGAAGAGGATGTTTAAATGAAGTTGAAAGAGACATGTTAAGAAGTTGCTCAAACTTTTTTTTTTAATGTAATATTTTAATGTTATCTTGGAGTTGTTTCTCTACCCACAAAAGTCTTTGAGGTCACTGCTGTGTAGGAGCAAGAATATAATTATTATCACTGTTCAAGAGGGGAGAAGAGATAAATTCTTGTCTCAGTGAACAGTGCAAGCAAAGCCTAAGAGTTAAAATTTGTCACCAGGTTTTCATCTGTTGAGTACCTGCAGAAGACTTGACAAAAGCTTACTTTTTATATGACCAGTTTATCAGGTTCTGAAGACCCCACCTTAAATGTGTGCAGTGTGTTTCAGGATTCTAAAGGATAACGTCTGTAGCTGAATGAACTGTATTATGAACTTGTTTCCAGTTGACCTAGTGATAGCAGAGATAGCAAAAAGTCTAGAAACTGGGAGCTCCACAGTTGTGTCAGTAGAGCTGGGTTTGATGATTGTCAGCACTTTGGCTATTGTCATCTTCCTTAGGATGATATCACTGTTGTTCTGTAGTGTAGTTGCATGAAGTCAGTAAAGGCAGGCATTGAACTTCTGTAAAAAGTTAAATTGCAACTTTTTTCTATAAATACTCATTTATGTTTCTTCATGGTAAGCAGAGCTTCTGCTTGAATATCACAGGAGTAGTGTAATTAAATTCTTTAAAAATTGTAAATGTTAGGAAAAACAGTTTTTGAATGTTAGAAAAAATTATTTTTGAATTCTAGTATGTTGAATTTAATTTCATGACATCATGAATTGTCTGCTTAGCTACTGATTACTCAAGGTATACAAGTGTAAAGTAGCTATGGTGAGAGAGCAGCTTATGTATTTGTATTTGGTCAATCTGTGAAATGCTTTACTGGATCTGCAGCATTGTCTGGACATAGGTTTGTTCTAAGGGTTGACTACCAGAATATATATCCCATTCTTTCTGATATGTAAATGAATTGCTTATTAATATCCAGACTTAAAAAGAAATGTTTTCTTTCCTCACTTCTTATCTGGTGACAGTATTTGATGATGGTGATGAGAAGACTCTGAGACGCTCTTCCCTGTGTTTAAAAGGAGAAAGACATTTTGCTGAGAGTGAGGTAATTGAAGAGTTTTTGTATTACAACTTTTTATTTAGAAAAATTTAAAAGTGATACCTTTATTACCTCTGGTTTTAGTATGTTATGTGTATCCATGCTACTAAAAATGGGGGTTATGCAAAGTACGGTCCACAGGGTCTGGCTTATTCTTTTTTAAAAACAAGAAATACAGTTAGATTTAACCAAACTGTGTAAGTTAAGAAACAAAATCAGCATTTTATCTTTAGCATTTTTGTATTATTGATAGTTCATTGATTGTAGATCACACAAAAAACCCTACGATCACGCAACTAGTTTGCATTGTATAAAAAAATTACCTGTATTAGTCACGAAAAAAATCACAGTATATTTATAACATAAAAAGTAATATAATTTATAGCATAAAAAACTAATGTACGTGTTTCCACATAATGAAGTTCTGCTGCATTTTTAATGGTCAAACCCAATTTGTAATAATTGATGAAACATAAATGCTTTTCTTTTAAATGGCCAATAATAAGTTGCTGTTACTTGTTTATTTGACAACATCTACCAGTATTTTAAAGGTGGCTCGTATCTTAAGAGATGACTTGCACAGTCAAGTATGCTAACATTTGTAGTATATTCCAAATAATTGGAATTTCAGAATGAGGGTTATTCCTTCATATTATGTAAGACAGTCTAGATAGGCAGATTTATGTAAACATGTTTGTTTGTTGGACAGCTGTTGAAGATGGGGTTTTTGCTCTACATAAGTGTGCTGTTATTGCAGTCAACTGAGTTTGTTGTTTGTGTGCTGCATTCTTGTGAAGATTCAGTTATCTTCTAGAATCCTAAATCAGGATTAAACGTATGTAAAGGTGGGAGATTAATTAGACATCTAAATATAGATTCAGATAGAAATGCTATAATTTTAAAGATTGGGGTATTCCTTGAATTGGCTTGTTATTAATGAGCAGCACAACTGAAGATTAGTTTCTTCTGTTCCATAAATATTATTTTAATATGGTTTCAGGAGCATTACCTAAGAGTACATGGGTTGCAAATTTTGGTCTACATATATGCTTTGTGACTTATTTGGCTGAATGAGAGTAATTTGGATTATTTTTTCAGAATCAAA
Source organism: Phainopepla nitens (assembly GCA_013400175.1). NCBI lineage: Eukaryota > Metazoa > Chordata > Aves > Passeriformes > Bombycillidae > Phainopepla > Phainopepla nitens. The sequence continues at coordinate 55,829 of VXBQ01009272.1, read as the reverse complement.
GAAACCTTACATTCAGATGACTGGTACTTCTTATTTTATCTTATTTTACATCTTTTTTATCATCTAAGCTTTTTTTTTTGCCAGAAGTCACTGATTTGCAATTCACTGTCACCAGCTCTGGATGAAACATGTTGTACATTTCTAATAATTACCTTGTGATTGCACAGCTACTCAGCAGGGATAATTGCATCTCAAATTTCTTTTCTAATTAGGCCAGTGCCCCACAGTTGTCTTGTTCTGATAGATATTGCTTCCCAAGTGTGTGATGTAGAATCTTTTAGGATGTCCACCACACTCAGAAGTAGTCATACATTCATTTTTAGATTCTAAAAAGCCAGTTTTATTGTCCCTAAGTCAGTTCTCTCTGAGACAGAATACTTTTCAGATGCTTGTCGGTGTTGCACATTGAAAAATCCGTACATGACAAAGAAGTTGAAGTCAGAGGACTATGTTTAATTTGGAAGGCTTTCTGCCTTCTTTCAAAGAACAATAATAAGTGTCTATACAAAAAAATTCTTATGTACCAGGAGCCTTTGAATCTGGAATGGTTATAATTTAAACAGGTAACAGCAGGCTTAAGGAGAGAAGATACTGCATGTCCATGAATCCCTCTGTTGAAGGATTCTTCCTGAAGAAAGAAAGTTCTTTCTCTACATCTCTTTTTGTTTTGATGCTGATAAAGCATCAATTAGCACCCTCCCAATTATCAATATAGCAGCCTCTTTAAAATTGTTTTAGAATCTCTCTCACATATCAAAGTATGAATTGCTAACAAAAAATACAAGTAAGTTGTCATGTTTGCTGCTGTTGAGTGATCTCACTGTTTCACTTCAAAGGGGACCTTTGTTCATTTTTAAGTAGATGATTCAGTATTTAGTCTAATGATAGGCAGAAAATTAGTCTGGTAGAGATGGAATATGCCAGGTATACAGAATACCTGATACTTATTTCTCTGTGTTTTGGTGGTCCAAAGGCAGGACTTCTGGGTGGAATTGTCTGTGTGTATTTGACAAAAGTTAGTTGTTCAGAGGTGCAGAGAAAGTGTTGGAAAAAACTGCAAAACAAAACACATTTCCTTTTTTAAAATCTAAGAATGACATGTATGATGTACTTCTCTATTTCTTTTGTAATGAGAAAGTCTCTATTGACAAAAATTGCTTTAGTGAAGCAGGTGGTTTGGAGAATAACTTATGCCAGATTTTTCTTATGTATATGTATTTTTTCATTTCAACAGACATTAGATCAGCTTCCACTCACCAATCCTGAACACTTTGGGACTCCTGTTATAGGAAAGAAAACAAACAGAGGAAGGAGATCCAATCATATGTAAGTTAAATATTTTCATATTTGTGCTGTGTGTAATCAATTCTGAAGCTTTCAGTGTGTGTCAGGTTTTATTATTTGTATGTTCAGGCTTCTCATATTAGAAAAACACGAGGAAACTGGATGAAAAGAGTTGTTTAGTACTCTGTTTGAAAGTCCAGGTTCATGTCTATTGTTGCATGCAAGCATTGCAAGTCTTCATATAACCAATATTTAAAATAGTATTAGGTATAGGCAAGAGCTTTTTCTTGGTTTAAAAAAAAAAAAGCGTGGCATCTCAAATGGAAATGTGATGTTAAATTTTATTGACAAACATTTCTGTAGTATTGTAAATGTGTTGGACTCAAGCTAAAATAATTACAATGCAGTCTTTGTCCAGCTGATAGGAAATCTTTGTGGAAGGTCCCAGAATCCTCCTGTAGACCTTTGGTTTCTCAACACAGGGTCTCTGAAGGGCTTTTAGAAATAGATGAACAGTATTGCTGAATTACAGAATGGATCAGGCTGGAAGGGACCAAAGGGTGCATCTGGTCCAAACTCCCTGCTCAAGCAGGGTCATCCTAGAGCATGTGGCACAGGATTGTGTCCAGATGGTTCTTGAGCCAGAGAAGGCAGCCTGAAAGACTTCCATATATTTTGAAAGAAACCATTACTTAAAGGGGAAAAAAAAAAAGGCAAAAAAAACCCAAAAAAGCTGAGGGGAAAAAATAAACCAAAACAATGCTAAACCCAAAAAATTATCATCACAGGAAATATCATAAATTTAAGGTGGAGAAAAGGAAATTCTCCTTTAACTGTACATCACTTGCCTTCTGTTACACAAATGGTAACTCTTGAGTTTTTTGTTAATACTGACTTTTCTGCTCAAAAGCAGTTGTCTGGCAAATGGAACATAGCTTTTAAAGTAACTATGGCTGTGTTCATTGAAGATGCTTTGTATTTTCGGAGGATTAACCTTTGAAGTAACTATTTAAAAAAGATACATAGAGAGCATCAAGAGAGGGTTTTTTGGTTGCAAGTAATTTTAGTTGAACTAGTTTCTACATTTAGACTCCTCATATGTTTAAAACCAGGTGCAACTTCATGCTTGAGTCAAAACAATGAGCCAGAACCCTATTACATAAAAATGCATTTGCACCTTGGCCCATCTACTTACATTCCAACACTTCATTCAATGTGAAATTGAAACAGTCACAGAAATGCTTCACTGCACAGCTTTAAAGGACTGTTTAAGGAAAAATAGACTTTCTCTTTGCTATTTATCTTTGTATCTGATGTTTCTTCTTCAGAGATTTGTCCTCTCTCAAAATAGCTTTCCATTCTGTGTGGTTGTTAAAGTAAAAGCATAGAGAGATTCAGAGCGAAAACCAAAACAGTTTAGCTTAACATTGGTCCAAAACTACAACTGCAACAGTATTTTTGAGCAGTGTTTATGTAGGGCAGAATGGTTTAATTTTGAATACCCTGACAATGCATTCTCTTCCTCCATATGGGTGCATGGTGGTGGGTTTTTTTGGGTTTTACATGTATTACTAGTAAATGTGCATTTCTGAGTTTGTAATGTTTGAATTGTTACTATAATAAAAGTGCTTTATTAATTTTTATGCCGAAACACCTAACAGGCAATTCAAGTCACTGTTATTTATACCTCTTTGATAATTAGCTTTGGATGTCCTGTAACTATAATAAGCAAGTTTTGAGTAGTTGAGTTTTAAGTCTCTTTCTGTTGTTTAGTCCTGAAGAAGAATCTTCATCCTCTTCCAGCGATGAAGATGAAGATGATAGGAAACAAAGTGATGAGTTACTGGGAAAAGTTGTGTGCGTGGACTGCTTCAGTGTGGATAAAAAGAAAGCTTTGTGGTTTCCAGCCTTGGTAAGTTTCATCTTCATTATAATTTTGTACAGCTTTTATCATTCTCTAGGCACCGAAGAAAGGTGTGGGTTTTTCCATTTTGGTGTTTTTTATTAGAACTTAGTATGTTTTTTTAAATTTGGTGTACAGTAACAGTCAAAGGAAATATATCTAGGTGTGTTTGTTTAAAAAAAGGGCTTGCTAGCATAGTCTTAGTTTTTCCAAACAGCCAGAGCTTATTGACCTAATTCTAGCTCAGCAGTGTGTACTATTGGACTAAAATTTCAGGGCTTTTTTCCTGGGCTATTGCTTATGAGTTTTCCAAATTACTGAGTTCTATGAAGGAAGGAAATATAAAGTACAAAGGGAGTGGAAGTTTAGTGATTACATAGACATGATTTTTCAACATTCAATATAAACACATTGGATAATAAAATCAAATATTTTCTTTGTCACTACAGTAACTAGTGGAAAATTGACAATAAATTTACTTTAAAATTACATTGTAGCCTTTTGTTACCAGTGCTTTTTTCTCTTCCTTTATTCTGGCTTAAAGACACTTTTTAAGAAATAAACTCCTAAAAGAATATCACAGCTAGTCTAGTGATTGCATGTAGACTCACTGATTGATATATTTGGAAATTAATATATTTATATATGTGGTACCTTCTAGTACCATGCTTTTTATTTTTTTGTTATATTTTTAATTGTAAATATTTGATTAATTATTCCCTGGCAATGAAAGCTTAACAGGTTTATCTAATTTCAGGGACAGTTGTGCTCCGCTTTTGAAACAATGCCACACAGTAACATTTAACTCCTCTTAGTCTGTGCAATAGCTCTCAATTGCAGCTTTCTGCTTGTCTGACCTGCTGTGTCTTGTAATGCAGCCCAGCAGCTTTCCAGTAGGAATTCTTTTGGAAGAATTTGTGGAAGAGAAGGAGTCACTGAAGTCTTTTTTACAAGGAGAGGGCAGAATGTACAGCAAGGAGATGCCATGTTTATAGTAGATAGCTTTAAGAGAAGTTTTCAGTGATAAATAAGAAAAATTGAGCTGTTCCTTTTCTGAAAGCTGTGATCAAGATGATGCAGTATCACCTGCCTCACAGTTCACTCAGAGAAGTGGTCAGTGAAACTGGCTTGAGCAGTTTTATGTCACACTGCTGGGTTTGCCTTTCTGGTCATGCCCATGACAGATACCAGTTTCCATGGCATGGTCTCTGAGCGGCGTTGGCCTTGCTTTTGACTCATGTAGTGCTGCTCAGGACAGCCATGGGTCAGACCTTAAAGAGGAGCTGAACTGTTGCTTCTGCTCCAAAGATATACTAAAGATACACAATTATTTCTTTGTCTTTCTTTTGAAGATTGGAGTAGCTTCTTCATGGAAAGCTTCCTGCAACAAATGAAAAGCAGTAGAGGGGATAAAGTTTGATGGTGAACCCTGTTAACTCTGAAGTAGTTTATTCTAGATTAACTCTTACTTTAGTAATCAGGTTTATAGCTCAGCAAACAACCAGAAACGCTGTGCCAAATGATAGATTTATACCTGAAATAGCTGCCTTTTTTGGTTTGGCTTGGTTTTCTTTGTTATAATCCCCTCCCCTGTAGCTATGCCTCTTGTTTTTTTTTACCTCGTAAGCAGGTTACCTCTATTGTATCAACAAAGTAATCTTATCTTATTACTGATAAATTTTGCATTAACTTTGTATTATGGTAATTAGGTGAATAATGTAATGAAAATGTAGGTTTAATGTACTGAAGAATGTGTATCTCAGCATTATTTCTTATTATTAATGATACTAGGTACAGATGCTTTGTGTATAAGCACAGAAGACATTGTGCAAGTTTATTATGTGAAAACAAGTTCAGAGATTAGTCTAAACCTTTACAGCAAGTAACAATTAAGATTAGTACTGGAAACTGAATACTTCAGCTATCAGTCCTATAACCAGATAGATTATCACTTACAAATTTAAAACTGAACAAGTCTAAATTTGGTAAGAATTATTCTGAGGACTCAGTGATTGACTACGTTGTTTTAATCCTGCATACATGTTTGGGTTGGTGGGGTTTTTGTTTGTTTTTTCACTTCTTTTTGTTAGTTCTGTGGAGAAGAGGTGAGTACAGTGACTAACGAGAATTGTAAAAGGGTCTGACAGTTGCTCCTTATGTCAAAGAGTGTGATTTACTAAGCCTTATAGCATTGCTTAGTTTTAATGTGTACTTAAAGGCTTTTGAAAGATGCAGCGAGGAAATCTGCCTGCAGCATTTTCAGAAAATTGAGTTTATATAAGATCGTCTCTTTCATCCTCCTATGACTCCAGTGGAGTTTGTTTTGCAAGGAAATTGAGAAAACTTGATTCAGGCAAAATTGAGGTGATGTTGCTTGATGTACAGGCTCTAGATGAGGTTATGGTAAGCTGTTTCCCAACCTCTGAATGGATTTCTATCTAGTAAGATCTTGATGCTTCTAGAAGACCAGTAGCTAAAGCCTGAAGAGCCTTTCTCCATCTTTAAAGAGCTAGGAGTTTGCACTTGTCAGTTTAAAGTAAAGGATGATAATCATTGTCTTTTATCCAGACATTGCAAACTATATCTCAGGCTTCATTTCAGTCAGAAAGTTGGCATTTTCTAAAGTAATTTTTTGTAGACTGTAGAATGCATTGAATTTTGAAACTTGGTCTGTTAAATTTTGTCTTGAGGAGCATATTTAGCCTATGCTTTGTGATAAGTAAGTCTATTTCCAAATCACTTGGAGCTTTTGGCTTTAGCTCTTAAAATGCTGCAGAGGCGGTGACCTGTGTAAGGAGGGGAAAAAAACCCCAACTTTTGCCATTTAGTATCTTTGTATTTGGTGGAAAATTAGGAGTGAAAGGCAAAAGTTGGTCTAAGAGTGAAGAGGTATTTACCTGGGCTTACTTAGGGCTACTATTATTTGCTGCTCATGAGGTTTTGTAGGAGCCAGAATTTTCCTAACTTTAAGGGAGCTATGCACATTTTAAGACATCAGATGAGTGATGGAGAGGGGTTGCTTTTCTGTTTTATATCTCAAGCAATTCAATTTATTCATTTATTTATATATTTTTAAATTAGATTTTTGGAGCTTTTTGATTAGTGACTTGTGTACTGGTTTAACAAAACTTAAATAGCTTTTAAAATCACAACAAATAATATGTTGTCTCAGTGCTAGCCTTGATTAGTCTACTTCTTGAGTTACAGAATCTACCATAATATTTATACCTCAGGTGCTCTTCTCTCCTAGGCTTCCCTCATAAAATTGCATTTCATAAATCCTGTTAGCTTTTGGTTTTGACAGTGTGTGATCACATCCTTGCCATTTCCAGAGGTTTTCAGAAGTCTCTTAAGTCGGGTGGCAGCACTTGGTGAAATTTCTGATCTTTTCGGATGAGGTGTAGAGTAAGTTGCAGAGGCATGACAGATTGGCATTTTGTCAGAATGCTGTTTTTATGTTTTCAGCAGCAGCTGTCAGTTTCCCTGCAGGCGTGAGGATGCATTCAGTAATTTCAGGAGGTCATCACTCCTGTGTTTTGAGGGATCTCACCTGCTCTCATCTCAGGATTGCCAATGAGAAATGAGCACAAAAGCTTTTAAAGAAGCGCTGGTATTTACTATTACTCTCTCATTTTAGCTTTTTCTTTCTAAACTTCACAATTGTAATATCTTTGCAGGTGGTTTGTCCAGATTGTAGTGATGATATTGCGGTGAAAAAAGACAATATTCTTGTTCGCTCTTTCAAGGATGGCAAATTGTGAGTAGGAATGTAGAGTTTGATAATTGAACAAAATTTATACCTCAAGTGAAATGTAGTATGAGATGTGTTGGGTAAAGTATTAATAACATCAGTAAGCTCAGTAAGTTCCTGCCAAGATTTTTCTAATGTTTAAAAAAACTGTTAACGGCCTACATGGTGATGAAATTATTCTTGAACTTTGTCATTATTAGTAATGGGATGCATAAATCTATCTGTCTTAGTTTTAATTCTGTTGTTAAAATAGTGGCAAACGCAGCAGTACTACGTGACTTCAAGAATGGCCTGAAAGGCTTTCCTGCTGTGTTTGGAATAGAGCAGTGCTTTTCAGGGATGTGGCTGTACGCTTATCCAGCTACAGAAGGGTCGGTGGGGCTGTGTGCATGCCTGCACGTACACCACGTGCCCGCACAGAAATCCTCTTTCTTGTTGGAAGGTAGTAAAGCGTATGTTTATCTCAGTCTAGACTGCAACTGCATCTTATCGTGCTCCTTGCAAAGAGCTGTAATGCTACTCAGAGTAGGAAAAAGGATAGAGAAACAGAAAACCAGACTGTTTGGTATTTGCAACAAAATAAAGAACTTTGTGTTCTTAGACTCAGAACAACAGAATTCTTTTTTCTAGGTTTTAGTTTTTATTTCCAAAGTTGCAGCTATTTATTGTGCTTGGTTCAGTTTAAGAGAATGTTTTGCAGGAAGGATATTGCAATGTTTAACAGTTTTGTTGCAGTTTACTCACTCACTAAGTCTAGGGTATTGCTTTACCATTTGATAGTTTTTCAGGCATCAGTGCACATCACCCAAGGAAGACACTTAAGGTGTGTGCACACAAGCACATACCCACCCCCCCAATCCTCCAGAGCTGCAATTCAGATTTGCTTGTTTGGTTATAGACAGAGTAGAAATTAGAAAGTGCTTTGTTCATTCAGTTCGGAAGTCTTTAATTTCATATTGACAATTTACTCTAATATTCATTTATGTTTTAAGCAAGGCAGGGTTCTAAATTAATGTGAGAGTTTCAAGTATTACGTATATAGAAGATTCCAGAAACTACCTGTTTGTAGAAGTAGCATGCTTTCTTTAGTATGCAGTGAATGGATAAAGTCTAATCAGTTTAATGTAAAAGTTTTGGTTTTAATCCACTGACTAACACTGTACTAGACTAACACTATAGAATTGTCAAGATACGTTTCATGTACTTCTTACGTATGTTGAGTAAGTGTATTAAAATCTTTGTGGTAGCTCTGTATTGTATAGTTAGTTTACCTTTAAAATATATTTTTTAACACTTTCTATATTATCCAGCATTTCTGTGCCAAGAAAAGATGTCCGGGAAATCAGTGAAACTTCACCAAAGCCTGACGCTTTGTTAAAACAAGGTAAAAATAACTTTTTGTGAGAAACATTTGTATGTATTTGCTTAGTTGCATGAATTGCACTAAATCTATGACAGATTGATTCATGTCTTCAAGATCCTAAAATATAGGATCTTTTGTTACAGAATAAGAGATTGAAGGAGAACAGTTATGGAAAGTTAGAGGAACTTTTTTTTTTAAGAAATAAGACCTAACTAAACAAAACCCCTAAAATAGCACACCACCTACTCTGCACTGACTTCAAGCGTGGACATGCCAAACATGCACGCGTTGGTTCCATACATTATATTTTTCCTTTTGCTTTAGAACTTTATAGAATTATTCTCACAGTAGTGCCCCTGATAGTTATAAGTATGTTGCCTTTGTGGACTTAGAAAATCTGGAATTGTGGATGCATTTGAAAATTTAAGCTTGTGTGATGAAACTCTTAAAATTAGCTTATGATTGTTTCTTCCTCCTTGCCCTCTCTTTTTGATATATGTAGACTGCAGTGTATACCTGTTGGATAGGGGTTTCCTCAATTAAATTTTCTTATATGCCCTATGCAGAGGATCCTTGTTTGTGTCTGTAGACACTAACATGATAAAAATAACTAGTAATAGCTCTGAGTGCCTTGATGTGCAGAGAAACACTAGGCCAGTTTGACGGGATAAGACAAATAAGGATAGACAACATGGAGTGGTGGTTGTTGAGGTTTTTTGAATTTGGGGTGGAATTGTTAGTTAGCAGTCTTTCCTTCTTCTCCTCTTCCCCATCACCCCTGATTACTGTTTTTTTAATTGAAATATCTGTGCAAACTGATACTTCCTGCAGTGCTAACAAAGGCTGATTCTTTTACAGCTTTTGACCAAGCACTTGAATTCCGTAAAAACAGAACTGTTCCTAGTAACTGGAAAACAGAATTGAAAGAAGACAGCTCCAGCAGTGAAGCTGAAGAAGAGGAAGAGGATGAAAAAGAAAAAGAGGATAACAGCAGTGAGGAAGAGGCAAGTGAAGTTAGTAAAGGGCATAGATACACAGCTGATAAAAATTAGCAGGGACGTATATATTTAAGTGGGCCTTTTTAACAGGAGGGGACATGTAACACATTAACATAGGCAACACTGTTAACACAGGCATTATTGAGTAGCTCATTCTTTCCCTGGTCTGCTGAAGAATTACTTCACTACAACTATCTCTCTGGCTACCCTGTGTAAAAAAGCAGAAGAACTTCCAATCAAGGTATTAGCCCATGCACTCCACTTCCACCTTTCTTCTCATTTTTGTTCTGCAAGTATGGAGTCCCCACCTCATGCTTGGTTTTCTAATCATCTGTTCTTTACTCTCAGCCTGCTGTCCAGAAAAAAAATGAAGACGAGAAAAGAAGAAAATTAGTGAAAGAACTTTATTTTACAGCTGGCTGAGGGGCTGAAAGAGAGGCTTTTGAACTTTTTACTTCTCTGTACCTTCTTATGGTACTCTAAATCTGTGTCTGCCATAATCACTTTTTCTCTCACCGGGATTTGAGAGCTGTTCTTTCAATTTTTAAGCAAATGCCAGTAGTGCAGCAGACTTAATTTCCTATTAGTAGGGGAATTGTAAAGAAGAAACTGAACTGGTTTGAGTCTTAAATTGTTGTTAGGGTCCTTCTCTCAGTCCGTCTTCTCTGGATGTTGTGGTCTGGCATACCAGAAGATAGTGTTTCATCTTTCAGTCATTCATTTCTTTAAAATGTGCTGGGAGACTGCAAAAGTGTGAAATTATGACTTTGCCACCTCTCCATGCTTATAATTTCTTTCTGCCCCCTCTTTAAGCTCTCAGAAGATTTTCCAGCTCTAATCAAAAGTTTGCAAGGGGCCGTGCTCTGCTTAGTATTTTGAGAAGCAAGGAATAGTTCCTTGGGCCCAGTACAATTTCTGAACTTTCTCAGCAGGTTCATGTCCAGCCATGAACATGATGCACGTAGATAGTTTGTATCTATGCAGAATGACACATCATCTTTATACACTCATCATTCCTGCACTACTTTAAGGTGAAAAATATAGAGCCTTTAGCTAAAGCATTTGTAAACGTTTGACTTTGTACTCTTTCAACACCTTCTCTTGAGCTCCTCTTAGTTGCATGTGACATTGTTTGAGCTAATCTTTTCATGTGCTAGACATAAAGATTTCATCTCAGTCAAGTACTTTGGAATTGACTGTATCACCTATTGTGGTAATATCTTTTCCAGTAAACAGTGATTTCAGTCACTTGTTGAACTAGGAAGTTTCTATAACACAGGCAAATTTTTTTTTTCACTTCTTTTTATTCTTCTTCGCTCTCCTTGGTGGTCAGTGGCATGTGTGTCTTCTCCCCACCCATACTTGAGCAATTTCTGCAGCTTCTTCTGTTTGTTTTTGTTATTTTGTGCCTATAACCTCCTGGTTATCAAGTAGCATGTCTTCCCAAACAGGACCTGTGGGCCTGCTCTTGGGACTTTATACACATGCAGGTTGTTCTGCTGCTTCCCAGGACATGAAAAATTCTCACTTGTGGCCCTCAGGCCATCCATGTGGTCCTACTACTCGTAAACCAGAACAAAACAAAACAGAAACCCCAAGCTCTTAAAGATGTCACCACAGGCTTAAATAATAAATACTCCTGTATATAAATGTTCACACTTCATTCTGTAGATACATAGATGCTCTTCTATATCTCATATCTTTATACGTATTTCCATCCTATATAGAAAGGAGTTGACATGCAAATCCTCTGTACTTATCTTCTAAAAAGAGTGGTTGCCTTGTTTTTCTTTTTCCCCTAATGGAAGAGACAGGAAAATGGCCTTCCTCTACTTTAGGAAATCTGATGTAGGTAAAAGAGTTGTCAAAGACCCTCTCTTCCAATGCTGTGCTGTAGTACTGTGTGTATTTGTGTTGCAAAAAACATGTTGTTGTTTTCCTAGATTTTATTATCATATGTAGAAGCCACTTAATTTTAACTTTTAGCATAGACAGATACATTAGAGACTGCAGAGTGACCAGCTGTCACTCTGGTTGTCTGACTTGAAAATAAGCAAATATGACAGTGTGACATGCCTGCTTCAAACCATTATATAGGAAACCTTGTTGTCTAACTGGATTAAGAGATTAATTATATTAACAGATATTATTAGTATAGTACAATACATATTGACTTTGTACGGATTCTGAGAAAGGGTAAATACTTTTCAGAGGTATGCAGAATCCTAAGCTTTCCATGTTAACACACTTTCTTAAAAAGTTACTTTGTTCTCTACTGGAAAAATTAATAAGGAGTATTCATTCACTTGCCATTCTGGTACCTCTGTGAATTACCACATTAGAGATGTAGGAGTACCCTTCAGGCATTGGAATGTATAGTAGAAAAGGAGTGTTTTATTCAGCCTCTTCATCACCTTTACCTTATTTCCCCCTCTATTTAAAAACAGTATGTTCCTTCTTCAAAACTTTATTGGGTTTCCTGAAGGTTTTGTTCAGTGACACCCGTCACGCCTCCCCTAAATGGTCTGTGAGGCTAATGTCTTATGGCAAGTTTTTTCTTGTTGGTGAGAAACATGAGAAACCCAAGTAGTTGCTCATGATCCAGTTTCTGTGATTCAGCAGATGCTGGTAGAAGTCCTTACCAAGTACCTGCTATAGGAGATAAAAAAAAAAAAAAAAAGGTATTACACAGTTTTGGAGTTTTATTCTCAAAGTAACTTTACTTTACTCTACTAACTTGTTCTCCATGGCCTGTGGAATATGAATTTTCTTAACTAGGCTTTTATCTGTACTACATGCAGGATTGCAGCATCACCTTGTACCTACCAGAGAAGAATTGGGCTATATGTGCCAATTTCTGGTTCCCCTGCCCTGTGAAAAGGATCTGTAGTATACTGGTTGCAGTTCCCTACCTAGCCTGTCCTTGCCCATCAAAGCTGCCTGGTACACTGGGTGTCAAATGCCCATCCATGTAATGCCCCTCGCAGAGACTTTCATCTCTTGCATTGATTGCAGGATTGGAGTATTTTCGTTGCATTTCTGGTGATAATTATACCTGAAGGGCAACTGTTTCAACATATTGTGAATACTGGTTCTTAGTTTTTTTTGGCTGTTTGCTCTGATGTCATCCAAGTGCATTTAATGGGTAAGAAGTACAGAATAAGAAAAAACCCTACTCCTTGGTAATAGTTGCAGCTTTTCCTGACCTTATTTTCAGCTGTACGTCTCTTTAGTAAATAGATTCAGTAGATGTTGGAGGGTTTGGTGTTTGTTTTTTGTTTGTGTGTGTTTGTTTTTCCCAGTTCTGTTTAGTAATGATATTCTGTTTTCTTAATTGTCTTAGTACAACTTAAAAGACAGTATGTTTTTTCCCCTTGCTTCAGAGTAGGTGAAGCTTTAATATTTAGTACAAGGAGACTGTTGAAGAATGGAAATAATAAACATGGAATGCAAATACACTAAGGAAAAATAATTTAGTTCAGATTACTGAATAACTAGTTATTTTTGGAAACTCTACAGGTAGTATTAAAAATTAATCAACTCATATTTGGTGTATTGTTTTGCAGTAGCTCAGTCATCAGAATTTCTTTAGAATTTGATATATTAATAGCTTATTGCTACTACTTGTGGCAAGCCCCATTTCCAAAAGAAAGAGGTGTTATAAAGTAAGCCATAGTGCTTTGTTATGAAACTCTACTGTTTATTAATCTAAGTGAATCTAATAGAAAGGTTTATTAGTGCAATGAACTGAACTTCCAAACTATCCATTGTTATTTCAGTTCTGGGATTGATCCTGCTCAGCACGTGCTCAGCTGGTCCCCATGGCAGTTCGCATGCAGTGCCATTGGCTGCGGTTTGCCAGTGCAGTGGATTAGAACTCCTAAGAAAGTGCAAGCACCATTTGCTCTTTGACTTCATCTCTGAAAGTGACGTAGTCTGTCCAGGAACCAAGGAGTCACTTAACTGCAGTAGAAATAGAACTGAGATTTCTGATATAATCTCTTGATCATTATTAGCACTGTCTCCCAGACTTTCTGCATAAATGGACGAAATTGAGAACACACCTTGATCAATGGTATCACTTATGATACTTCAGTGATCAGTCAAAAGTCCAGTTTTGATGTGTTTACAGTCAATGTTTTATATATTTTGAAACACTGTAGTTTATAAAACTTGGTTTCATATGGCATAGTACTGAGAGCATGTATCTCTCTGTGCCATGTCCTGTTGCTGAGTACAGTAAAACAAACTTAAACATTTAAACCTAAATTATCACTGCCTTATGTTTCTTAATGAAGGACTGTAACTCAGAATGGTGACAGTTTTCTTGCATGCATTGCTTTAAACAGGAGGAAATAGAACCATTTCCTGAAGAACGAGAGAACTTCCTTCAGCAGTTGTACAAGTTCATGGAAGACAGAGGTAGGCATTTTAATTAGCAGTACTTTGAAAAAATGAGTCTGTAAACTGCTTTGCAGTACAGTTTTGGAAACAGGGAGATTGTGCTCATGCCTTCTGACCTCCCTACTATTTGGAAGATGAGTCTGTCACTTGACTTATCTCCTAAAATTCAGTCCCATATTTCTGCTTTCAGAAATAAATGGATATATATAAACATCTGTCCTGTTGTATTTTGCATATATTGTACTATATTTGCTATAATGTAGTTAGAGTGTGTATAATCAAACATTTAATACTCTCAGTCATATTAATTTATATTCTCAGTTTCATAACTTTAAAACACTGACACACACACCTTTTAGGTCATGGAAAAATGCATTTACTTTGTGCTAATTTTCTTTTATGAATCCTGATCACTTAAGCACATGAATATTATCCTTAGATTGAGATGTTTTTAAAAGCCAGTACCATTCATTATGTTAAATTTTTATCAGGTTTTTATATAATGCAAGAAAAGTGCAGTGTCTCTAGAGGCAGGAGTGAGGGTATCTGTATTTAAATTACTTTTATATGTGGTTAAATTAGTATTGTCTTTAATGCTGTATGAAATGAGTTAAACTGTTCACAAGAGATGACAATGTGATTAGCTATTGCTAGTACAGTAGCATAGGAAGTTTCAGCTCTTGAAGCATTGTGGGATTGCTCCTGATGAGGATTGGGTTGGGGTTTTTTTTATATCAGTGAAAGGATTATTGTATTTTTACATGTAGTTGTTTCAGTGGGTGAAATAAAAATATGTACAATATAGTTAGCAAAAAATTTGCATCATTTCTGCATGTTCAGTAAAGTATGGAAGAATATATATGTATGCATTAAATAGCATAATGCATTTTCTCTCTAGTTCAGTAGGACTCTAGAGTTTTAGTTTCATGAAAAGAAAGTACCACTTTCTGCAGGAGATGGGGTTTAAAATATTGTATTAAATAACAGTGCATATGATGTGAATTTCATGTTATTCTGAAAAATATACTTCAAAACACCCTAACAACTGCCTTTGTTATCCAGGGACTCCTATTAACAAACGACCTGTATTAGGATATAGAAATTTGAATCTCTTCAAATTATTCAGACTTGTACACAAGCTTGGAGGATTTGATAATGTGAGTATTAATATGATGAGTACGCCAGAGCCATAAGACCTGAGGATGCTGATTATTATTGTGAAATAATTTATTATTCCATGAATTACTGATAAATAACACAGGACCTTTAGATGTATGAAAGTTTTCTAGTATGGCTGCATAAGACACCTTGTAGCTCTAAAAACCATGCTTTAACATGAATCAGAACTAGTTAGATGCTAAATAAGTTACACTGCTACTCAGCCTGTTTAATTATTGCTGCATAAAATCAGCCAGCATGTGTGTTTTTGTAATATTTCAAGAGACATTTGTCTGATGAAGTTGTTATCTCCATGTGAAAGGAGTCACTGCTCAGTAAAAAAAAAAAAAAGGCAACCAATTTAGTGGCCTGATGTAAGGGTCTTAATTTCTGTGTATTCTGGGCAGTGTAAAAAAGAATTTGCTGACTGGGATTAGTGAGACTGGTCTTGGGAGGAATAATTGAAACATACTGAATTCATGGCCAAGCAGATTCTGTTTGTGCTTTGAGCTACTTCCCTTGAGTGTAGGCTGTCAGCTGAGGAGGTCTGTTTGTGCAGTGACACTTTTCTGACAGACACAACAGGATGTGGTACTTGAGTATAGCAGTACATCTGCTTTACCTTCAGATATGGTTAGCATTGGGCACATCACACAACTTTGTCACCAAAGGGCACGTTAAGGAGGTAATGAAGGAGTGGTAGGCACTATGTCTGGTGCAGTACTACCAGGGCTGAGTATTGTTAAAGCTTTGGCTTATTTTTTTCTTTCCAATTTAATTAAAATTCTAGCTCTCATAATTCAGAATGACTTTAAATATAAAATAAAAATGATGTACTGATATTTCTGATAGTTATATTTTCTTTCCTCTGTTTTATTGCCACCTGGAGAGAAAAGCCTGTGGTGGCTTGTTACATTTCAGAAATGCTAAGTTGTTTCAAGTAATTGCGTTAGGCTACAGTTTGCATTGCAGTGAAATATTGTGTCTGTGATAAATAGTAATTTTATAGATCAGAGGAAATTACTTACATTTATTTTCTGAAGCTGTAAACTTTGTCAATTTAGGGTTTTTGTTAGTGAATTAATTCAAAACCAACGATTTCATTGTCTTTAACAGATTGAAAGTGGAGCGGTGTGGAAGCAAGTTTATCAAGATCTTGGAATCCCTGTATTAAATTCAGCTGCAGGATATAATGTTAAATGTGCATACAGAAAGTAAGTAATAAAGCCATGAAGTTTATGTTAAAACTACAGTGAACTGAGGTGATCCTGTGCTAGGGGTAATATACATAAAACCCCTAACTCTTTGGTCGTAATACTGTTTTAAGGGCTTTAGACCTACTGCCCATTTTTAGCTTCTCTAGGTTGCCTTTTCGCTCTTAAATCAAACTTGCTTATCACAAACAATTTTTTTTTTTTTTTAGATATCTCTATGGTTTTGAAGAGTATTGTACATCAGCTAACATTGAATTTCAAATGGCATTGCCAGAGAAAGTGACGAACAAGCCTTGTAAAGACTGTGAAAAAGAAAAAGAATTGAAGATGCGTGAAGAACCAGAGCAGGATGCAAAAGAGATAAAAGTGGACAAGGATGAGCGCAAGCAGGAGGAAGTAGCAGCAGTACAACAAGAAGAAAAAAAGTCAGCTGAGAATGATAGTGAAAGTAAAGAAAATGATAAGCCTTCTGTTCTGGTAATATATTTTAAAGTTCATCTTATATCTTGCTTATAAAGTCAGTTGGTGTGTTAATAACCATGAATTAGTATAAAGATTGAAATTCCTATGATGAATTTAAAATAATACAAAAACTCGCTGTAAACCTTATTCGGAGCAAGACATTTGAGCTATATTTACCCTAGGGGCCTGTTTTAGGGGATCATGATGTCCAAATGTCTGACTTGTTAGAAAACAGCTCCAACATTCCACTTGTTTGAGGGCCTCCTAGGTGAAATGGAGACTAATTAGTGTTCAGATTTATCCTTATCTGGGTAATGCATGCTCACAGCTAACTAAATTGCTGGTATTTTCATTATGCTTTTAGCTATGCTTGTAAGCCCTCATAAATACTGCTGTTTACTTCTATGTTCCAGTGAAACCAGTGAAGCTCTACAAAGATCTGGGCCATATTATGTACACATGGTCTAATGTACTGTAGTGGTCCAGAGAGACAAATGTTTATAGCTTTCCAAAATCCACTGTTGACTCAGTGGCTGTACCAAAGGAAGTTGAGGGCCATAAACTGACGTGCTGCCCCGTTTGCTGGCCTTGGAGTTTGCTGTGGAAGCAAGTGTGGCTCCTGGAGTCAGTGTGCAATGCAGCCGTAATACTCGCGCACATAAGCGGCAGCCAGCCCTGGCCTGTGTGCTGGCTGTTCTCTGGGAGGAATGCCAGATGAGCCAGTACTGGTATTTCTGCATCCCAGGTGGAAACATGCTTTGTGAAGTGTTTGTCTTGGGGATTGCTTTGCAGTCCAGATCTAAGAGCTGCATGCCTATATCATTGTGATAAAACAAGCTAGGACACTGGCTGCAACTTTAAACTGCTAGGTTTAGCTTTAGATTTTCAAAAGTAAAAGCAGCAGAGGTGCTGTAATTTTAGGACGAGCCCCACACTCCAGGATTGTTTTGCTCTTATGACTTCAGTGTGTTTTATCTGCCTTTTCTAAAATCCTTTGTTTTCACCTTGTGAGTTAACTAAAGGTTTTGTTGTCCTAGGGAAACAAAAAAAATTTGCCAGATTCTGTGTTTACTCAGCCTGATCAAGAAAAGGACTTAAATGTAATCAAAACTGAAGATGAAACCAAATTGGAAGATAAAGAGGAAGAGAAGATCAAAGAAATGGAAAATCCTACAGTAAATGCAGATGCTGAAGAAAAAGAAAAATCAGGGTAAGTTATGCTGTTTCTAATCAGATGAGACATAGGTGTTTTTTAAATTTTATAATTTGAACTTCAAATCAGACATGCTGTTGTTAGTTAGACTCGTGTCTTCCAGAGACCAATGTGTTTTTAACTTTGTCGTGGTTAGGCCATTGGAGTTCATCTTTCTATTTTCAAAAGAGAAGGCAGCTGAAGTTTTACAGGTTTCCAGGCCTAAATGTAAGCTGAGTGAGAACAGAATATACAAAGCACAAGTGATTATTTGGTTTAATACAAAAATATTGCAGTCATTGCCAGGAGTATTTTTATACTTGATTTTGGTACAAGTATATGGCAAACTTGTGGTTTCCAGCTTTTGCTTTTGGACAGTGGTGTGTAACATGGGAAAAGATGGAAGTAGCTTGTATTGCTCAGTTAACAGCCTTGCTGTTGATTAGGCCTGATACTGGCAGGAGTCTCTTGTGCAGACCTACAGACAGGTGTTTTGAAAGTGGAAATAGTAGGGTTGCTCAGGGCCATCTAATCAATGAGTGTGTATAAATCATTTGGTTCATGGAATGGGAAGGTTTTCCTGTTTCAGTGCAGGAAAATCTCACAAATGTTTTTCAGCAGCCGCACAAAAAAATACAACCAGAATGTAAGTCCTCATTAATCCCTAGTGTGTTAACAATTTGTATTCCTATAATTAAAACCCTCATACAGTATGATTTCTAGTGTTAAGACCATAAAAATTCCCCTTAGAGGTCAGATAGATCTCTTTTAATACAGTATTTGTCTTCAATAAAACCCAGTAACAGATGCTTAAGGGAGAAGCTGTTACAAGAGGGAAAGCAGATAATGACACCTCCTTATACTTTCACAGCAATCTGTGTATCAGGGACGTGTTGGGTTTTGTTGGATTTTTTATAGTTAATACCATCTGTTGCCTGACCAGTAATCCCTTGTTCATTCCAGCAACTTTGTTGTTTAGCAGATCAGCTGTCTTGATCTTCTGTCTAAATATCATTAGCTCTTAATGCTTTTTCTGGCCCATTAAAAGTTGTGGCCAGAATGTCATAGTTTAGTATATCAAGTTCTGATTCATTGGTAGTGGTTATTTTGTTTTATTTTAGATTTTGATTTTTTTAATGGCTTCTGGTATGATCCTTTAAAATGTTTTTGTTCTCCTGAATATTTTCAGTGAGATTTTGTTGGCAATTTCTGTAACTCAGAAATGGATAATACAGAAAAACCAAGTTTACCTGAACTCAGTTAGAGAGCATTTTCTTTATGGATGTGATTTTGTTTGTATCCTGTGTAAACTTTTTTTTTTTTAATATTAATTGATGGACTGTTGCATTTGCTATTTTTAGCATGAACTAGATGAGTTGTGCTTCAACAGGTTTGCAAGATTTTCAGAATTATTGAAGACTGATTTTACAATTCTGCTTTCAAAATATAGAACTAAATAGATGGAAGACTATGCTTAGAGAATAGCAGTTTTTAAAGTTCCCTAAATTGTATATTTGTATGTGTGTACGTTTGTGATGTTACTTTATATACCTGAAAAGTGTGATGGCTTCATGCTTACCATGCTGCAGTAGTAAATGGTACATGAAAAGTTAGAAAGCTGCATTTGCTTTTCAGTAATCCTTTATTTTTATTTTTTTAAGTTGGGGTGTTTTTAATACCAATTCATTCAATTTGTATTATTTATGACATCAAAAATGTTATGAGTGTTCCTAGTTTTTCATTTATGAAAGCAACAAAAATCTGTAGAGAATACTTAAATTCCTTTTAAGATTTCCCAATTCACCTGATAGCAGCTGAGTGAATTCTTTTCCTTCTGCTCCTCCTTACTCATCCCAGTGGAAAACTCTTCCAACTAGTATTTTGCTATTATGACTCATGGCAATTATAACGAGTTGCTTAGAATAGAAAGCATAACTCTAAAAAGAGATGTAGGTGGTGATGTGGTCATTGCTGGGATGCATGCTATGTTTGAAGGAATAATTTAAATTATGAAATGGAACACTTATAGCAGTTAATTGTAAGTATTTATAAGCAGTGTTACTGTAGTAGCACTGTTAGCATGACTGCTTTTCCTTTCTACCCTCTCAGATTGATAGGGAATACAAAATGCACTTGTATCAGCTTTAAAGAGCTTTTAAAAATGTCGCTGTCATCCTAAATGCTAAACTGTGCTTTTAGTATTTATACCATAAAGGCTTAAAGGAATTCTGTGGGATATTGTATTAGATGTTGTACTTCCCTATACCCAAATTTATGGATTAGAAGTGGCAAAGCTTACACAAAGGTGGAAATGCTGTGGTTTGGAGTTTTTTGTTGAACTGAAACGTAAAATGAAAATAGACATTTTTTAGCTAGGAAACTAATCTCGCACACCAATACTTGAAATGTAATCAAAATAGATCAGTGTGAAATTCAGACCGAAATTTTGTTATTTGGTGTATTTAAAATGTCTTCCTGGAACTTTTTTAAAGTTACGGACCATTTGTCCTTACACAGTCCTAACAAAATGGCTAAACAAATTAAATCTAATGTTATATTAGGCAAACTTGTAGAGTTTTCTATTTGCTTTTATATTTGTAGGGCTTTGGACATCCTCATGTAGCTTATTTGTGTATGGACACAAGGAACCATGAGGATAGAAAAACTTCTGGGTTTCTTCATGCTGACTTTCTTATGGGAGGACTGGATGTAACTCCCAGCTTCCAGATATACTTCCAGGAAATACTACTGGAAGCCAGAGTTGTTTATTTTCTGCAGGTTCTGTTTCTCTGTGCAATCCCATGTGTCTCAAACCTTTGAGATTGCTAACTCTTGAATTGTATGGTCCCATCTACAAAGACTTTACCAAAATGATGAAGAGGAAGAAAGGCTCAACTTTGTCTTCTTCTCTTCTCCAGAGTGCCAGTTTCTTGCCTGCTTGTGTATCTCTGAACACTGAGAGTAGAGATTCAAAGGGTACCTTGCCCTTTATTCTATACATGCTTTTCTTGTTCGCTTTTTGCTTTGGTTTTTTCTCCCCATGGCTAGTGGAAGATGCCTGTGCTAGATGCAGGTTGTACAAGTTGTGGTCATTAAAACAAGTTTTTAAAAAAGCCAGTACTGTGTTACATTCCATGCGTCAGTCCCAGAGGGTCCTTTACAAAACTGATTTTGTAAATCACCCTTTGCCATAACATCAAAAAAAAGTAGTTATACTTGGCCAATGAATAAACAAGAAAGTTCAAAATCCTTCTTCTTCAGGAGTTCCTACAAACTTCATATTGTGGAAGTCATGATCTTCAAATGTAGCACTGCATAGTTGGTGTGCTGTTTCCTTTGTAGCATCCAATAATATTAACCTTTTCAGCTTGTTGAGCACTTTAGTCAAAGTCAAGAAATTGGGAACTGAGGTGTTTTTCTACACTAGGAAAAGTATAGACAATTATGTTCCAAAGAGGTTGAGGCCAGGAGCCTAGTGTAGTTTGTAGAAGGTGCAGGTTTTTTAGTAAAGGCTAATAAAATGAAAGGTAAATCTTTAAAAATTTCGTAGTAGGTGCAGTTTGGAAAGTGAAGTGTAGGTTAATTGCTGTATAACCAATATTAGTAAGATTTTTTTTCTCCCTAGATAGTTAAATTAACTCCAAGTTTCTGTGTTGGTTTTGGAGTTTGTATTGAAAAATTTTTTTAGTTGGGTTTGTGTTTTATTTTGGTTTTAATGCTTTGCTCTAAGGCATCTAGGACATACCACTGTCAAGAACTTCATACTGAAATGAAAGGTTAAATGCTGAGAATCTAGGTAATTTTTGCTTCTCAACAAAAATTGGCAGCAGACTTGTATATGGGTAGGATTTGAATTTTTGAGGTGCCCAGGCAAAATTCTTTTAAGAATCCTGGTTGCAGTACATAGACATTACAAGAGGTTTTGTTCTTGTATTTTTCTTCTTTTGGCTGAGGTGCTGCCTTAACACCAGGAAGGGCTGCCATCTCTGGATCTTACCTTGTTCTTGCTCATCAGATTGTCTTTTCACAAGGCTTTCTTTGGCCTTAGGAAATGTCTTGAATTTATTTGTTTCTTGTTCTTGAAAAGGGTTTAATTTTTTTTTTCTCCAAGGAATGCAGAGGGAACTAGGATTAATAAAAGCAGTAACTGAAAACTAAGTAAAGATTAACATTTTTTCATGTGAAGGATTTTACTAAGGTTTATTGCCCCTGTGGGGTAAGAGGATTGCCTGCTGTGCCTGCGCTGCTGCTGAAACTTTAGGTACAGAGTTAAATTTTCTGATAACACCTATTAGGGATTTTCTGAAAGCAGTTTAAAATGGGCTTATGTAATAGCCAGAAGCTCCATTTCACATATGGGAGAAAGACATTGTTAGAGGCAATGTTTTCTTTAGTTCCTTATCTATTGAAAAGTTACATCATTCTGGTGGTGAATCTGAAATGGTAGCAAGAACATTAGAACTTTTGGGGTGTAGTATATTTGATATAAAAGGCATATCTCTTAGCTTCTGAAGAGTTGAGAACTACATATTGAGATGGCTTTCTCCAGTTTGATTCAAGTTCATGTGGAATGATTAGCTTGGGAAAATGGAGAGCAATGTGTCATGTGCAGTGCTGTGTAGTGTAAACATATGTTCAGAATCTTAGATGCATTTGTGTGCAAAAGAAAAATGCTTATAAGAACCATACTTAGTAGTTTTATTTATAGGAATATATTTCAGTGCTCTTATTTGTGATGCATATTCTATTTATGTATTTCAGCTGTCTTTGTATGAGGAAAGAAGTTCTTGCATAGTCATGTTTTCAGAAACAGTCTAACTGATTTTTTTTTCTTAATATAGAATACAGAGTGATGCATATATACATGTAATGATTGCTTTTGATACAGCAGTAAGCTGCAAATGACACAATAATAAAGCATAGAGTGAGTGGCTGTGTCAATGTACTGGCTCTTTGTATTGAATGGAAGGGAGACGTCTGACTTGGGGAAAGTGGTTCTGCCATCATATTTTACATAGGAAATGGTCACTGTGCAGATTATTAACCTTGGTGGCTGTCACCGAGGCTTACATGTGTGGTAGAGGCTTCAAACATTCATCAGATACTGGATGCTTGTAAGATCAGTGTGAACCAGTGCTGTAAAACAGGGAGGACTGTACTCTTTGGTCAGACTTTGGAACCACCCTTTATCCTGTTGAGGAATGTTTCAGCACATGTGGCTGACTGATGAGAAGGATAACGTGAGGTCCTCTCAGCTGGCTGTGGCAGCAGAGGATCTCACTGATTACAGACTACATGCCTGCATGATTGAAGTGTACTGTACTACACTCAGGTGTGTCTCAGGTCACGGTAGTGCCTTCCCCTTCCCTTGGCACAAGGGGCCCTAACTGCATTTACTGCATCTTTGGGTGTGCCCACAGAAGTCCCTGGGGCTTTTATTTTCAGATTTTCTTCGTGGCTTCAGAGGTGCTGTGGTTTAACCCAGCTGGCGATTGTGTACTGTGCAACCACTGGCTCACTTTCCTCCCACCTTGGTGCATCCAAAACAGAACACTGTGCTACCAAGGAGAAACAAACTCTATCCCAGCCAAAACCAGGACGAGAGGGAAGACAAATACTGATGATTTTGGGGGAGGTGTTATTTTGTGTAATTAAAGATGAGATTCCATTGTCATGGCATGAGTAAAGGTCTTAATGACTTCTCTGCCTTAAAACTTAAGGTCACTATAATACAGCTGTGATTGACAATGTGAAGAGAGGCTGAACATCTTTCAGGTCTGAATTATGAGAAGTAGAGGTTAAATTATGCTCTAGGATGAGAAAAAGGAAAAAAAATAAGCAAGAAACAAAAATAGAAGCTTATTCCTAGACTTTAAGTGTCAATTATACTAAAGTTTATTTCTGTTAGTGATTCAATTAACTGTAATGACTTAATTGAGCCAATAATTGAAATAATCTTGCTTCCTCAAATTTTAGAATAACCCCTGAAAAAATAGTCTTGTATGTGCCATCTCACCTGCTGTGTGTACCAGTTTGGTGCATCAGGGGAAGTGTGTTGGAGCCAGGGTTAGGTTACCTGCAAAACTGGAATTTTAGGAGGCAGATACAATGTTCCAAATCACACTCTCTCATAGGTTTCACCTGGGCTTTGTTACAGCTTGTGTTTAGTGCCAGAGAATGTGGGTTGAAAGAAATTTGCTTGATGCTGCATTTTCTTGAGCAGTGTTTCATTTATTAACTACATCTGGTTGTTAATATGCTTAATTAAGGGCTTGTTGGTGTTAAATCTTTATATTGACTGAGAATGACCTGTTGTGTATGTGGCTTAAACCTTTTGAGGATTTTGCATTTTCCTTTGAAACTAATAATAAGCAATATTTGTATGATCTAAACATTTTAATGGTTTTACTTGATTAAGTTTTGCATTTTGCTTCATTCATTTCTTGCTTCTGAAGGTTTATGTTCCCAATCCTTGTAAGATGGGGTGGGGATATTCTTTTTAGTCTATGGTTGTAATTTGAATCACTTTTGAGTCCTGATAAACTTTCTGGTAATACTTTGGATTCTGGAACAGAGTTACAGTTCTATTGTTGTGTCTCCTGTACACTGTGAATGCACATCTGCTGCTGCCTTGTTTCATCAGCTGCTGCTTGGGTTGTTCAAATTGTTGCAGCTTTGTGGTAGATATTGCTTGGTACTGGTTTTAAGTTGACAATTACTGTCTGCTGCCAAGAAGCTTGTTTGTCTTTTTTTTCCTTTTCATTTTGCTTTTCCTCTTCTTTTTTTTTTCTTTTTTTTTTTTTACTTTTTCCCCATGCCCCCCCTGCAATGGGATTTTGACTAAACAGCATTGAAGAAAATCTAATGATCTCATGCATACATACATGGACTAATGAAGTTATGACTGTGCATATGGGATGCCTACAATCACAATTTCCTCTTAAAAGCCTCAGTTTTGTGGCTTCTCCTTTGTCTTCACTGCCAGATTTGAACTATTTATGGCATTATAAGACAATATCTTCCTTGCAACCATTGGTATGTGTTCTTGGGTTTTGTGTTGGGGTTTTTTTTGTTGTTTTTTTGGCTTGGTTGGTTTTTTGTTCCAGAAGCTCTATGAGTGTGTTGGTTTTTTTTCTGCTCCAAAATGTTGTGGATCATTCCAAATGGACATTCTTTGCTTATGTTTGGTTTCCTAAAATCTCAAGGTTATGATTGCTAACCAAGTCACTCCTTAGAACACTTTTTAATTACAGCCATCTCAGCTTCCAATTTGCTTTTGCTTCCTGACATGCACCTATGTTCAGCCTGCTGTTCACATCTCCTTGACCATCCAAGTCACTCAACATCACAATGATGCTTTCACACATCTCTTCCAGAAGGTACCAATTTCTGGTATTTTCATGGAGTCTTTGTAGGATATGTTGGGACACCAAGAAAGCCATGGGGTGATTAAGATGAGAGAGAGACTCCAGATTTGTTCAGCTTTCAAATAGCCACTGGCACCATAATTGCCAGTGTCTGGGAAATCCAGAATCTCCAGCAAGGCATACTTTACTTTTCAGACAGCATTCAAGGATTGTGGCCCTAGATCTTGGAGAGAAAAAAAAAAAAATTAGTTCGCTGCAGTTTGGAAGTGTACTTAGTAATGGAAAATCACAAGCTCATCTTGTTCTTGGAGCAGTGGTGCCTCTGCTTCTGATTCCATTTTTTTAGGTTTTGTATGATAATACATGTTGAACTGAAATTGGCTGGAGTTTTTGTTTAGTGCAGCAGAGAGGATAACTTGAAATAATTTAAATTACTAGTTGGTGGTTTTTGTTGTTAGTTGTGGTATTCAGGTATTTTTCATCTGAATCTTTGGGCATCTTTTTTCCTGATTTCCTTGGGAAGTAAATTTTGCCATAAGTGAGCTTTCAAAGCTTGTTTATTCATGTTGCATTTTTAACTTGGGTGGTTTTAACCTCACTAGCACAGTAGTTCACTGAAAGTATATAGTTCTATCTGTCTGTCTATCTATCTAGCTATCTATTTCCTGGAAGGCCAAGACTTTGTGTATGTGTGTACTTATATATTTATACATATATATATATATATATATATACATACATATATATCCATTAAAAAAATTTAAATCTTGGCCTTCTAGAATTAAACTGTATGGTCCATGCCATATATACCTGAATAGATATGTCTTCTGTGAGTTGGTGTACTTAATTGACAAAGGTGAATTTTTATAGCCTTTGTCTTATTGTGTATGCACATGTGTGTATATACATATATGTATTTGTATATTTAGTGGGTCTATGCATATATATGTGACAGCATTGATTTCTGAAATACTTTTATTCAATCAGTGTGGTTATACTACAGTTGAATTTAGCATATTGTTCTGAATTACCTTTTCCCAGCTAATTAGATAGTAATACTGAAGTTTTACTTCTGCAAAGGAGCATCCTTTCGCAGAGAGACAGTAACTTGATTTATCTGAGCATTTTCTACTGAAAATGTTATGGAAAGATTTACATTATTAGTACAAGTTTCTCTTTTGTGAGCTTAACTGAAATACTGGTGTGAATCAGACTTAGAGCAGTACTTACATTCCCTTATCCAGACATCCAAACATACCTGTTCCATGTATCAGGTTGTTGTGAATTTTGTCAGCAGCTAAATCCGTTCTGTGTTGCACAGAGTGTGTGATTAGAATGATATGAAGGCCAATAATACTGCTTTTTAAGTCTAATTAAGATTAGAAGATATTTTCCCCCATTAACTTTTATAATGCAGTCTGCTGCTTTAAGCTGATTGCAGATCATTTTCAGATAACTGAGCAGCCCATAGCTACCAATGACTGAAACTAGCAAGATCTGTGGGTTCTTACTGCTTCTGAAAATTGGTCCAAAATATCTGAAGATGTTCAAATTTAGCTTACTTCTGAAAGCAGTGAACACGTGCTTGTGTATTTATATAGTAATTAAATGCAAGTTTGACATATTTAGAATACTTTTGGCGTAATCGGCAAAGAGTGACAAGGTCAAAAATTAGCACAGGTTGTTTATTTTGCTAATACAGTCACATAAGGTGAAACATAAGGGTTTTTTGTCCAAAATCTTGTTGTGGTTGCAGTAATTTCAAGATGTTGAGATAGTTTTTGTATTGTAATAAAGCAAGGATTTTTTTTGAGAAGCAAGTTTCAAGAAGTATTTGTAAAACTTGTAGGTTGAAAAATGGAATTTAGGAAATTTTCTCTATATTGAAAATAATTAATTTTAATTGAGAAAGTTATGTTTAAACAAAGAGACTGCATGCAAGAATCATATAAAGATGAGTTTGAACAACTTCTACTCATACAGATTTTTATGGATTTTTTTTTTCTTTTAGTCACTTTTGCACCTTACAGTCACTGGATTTTGTGTGTGTTGCTATATCCTACTTTGCTGATATTACTCAGCTGTAGTACCGTTTCACGTATTTGGAGCCTCCCGTTTCCCACTCTCTAATGCATCCACAATATTTATCAATATATGTGGTTTGGAACTGAAAAGCTTATGAAGTATCTCATATTAACTCTACAATTTTTTAAACCTTTCAAGAGATGACACGAATAAGGAAGAAGATGAAGATGAAGAAGAAGCAGAGGAGGAGGAAGAGGAGGAGGAGGAAGAAGACAACAATAACAATGAGGAAGAAGAGTTTGAATGCTATCCACCAGGCATGAAAGTCCAAGTGCGGTATGGAAGAGGGAAAAATCAAAAAATGTATGAAGCTAGTATTAAAGATTCTGACATCGAAGGTGGAGAAGTCCTTTACTTGGTGCACTACTGTGGATGGAATGTGAGGTAACTTGAGTTTTAGTTAGTGATTACTTCTTGAATTACTTCTCAAATACACTTATGAATTTTAAAAACTAAATTAATAGACATCTGGAGTCCTACTAAACTTTCCATATTGGTGTTCTGTAAAGGTCATTGTACTGTATGAAACTCAAATTTTTACAGTATATAAATGCAGGGCTTTAGTTACTTTGAAAATCATCTTAAAATGACTTGTTCAAAGAAAGCTTCATTTACTCCCCATCTTACTTTTAGGTCTTGCCATGCAAGTGACATGACACTCTTTTCAGGTTCCTCCTCTGGCCCTCTTGAGCCGATTTTCTCTGATTCAGTATTTGAGTAGTGCATTTAGCTGAGGCTGTGAACTCACTCTTGTCAGTGAAGCACAGAGGACACCAGCAATAGGGTATTTAACTGGAGAACAACAAGATTCTTAGTGGCAAATAAGTGCACAGCAAATACCTGCGTTTTATCTGATCTGATATCTATCCTCCCTACCCCACCTCCCCCTGAGGCTGCCCTAAACTTCCCAGCCAGACTCTTCTTAGCCTAGTGGCTTCTTATGCTTTCTTTAATATAAGGAGGAGCATATGCTTTTTATTGTCTTTAGTCTAGCATTAACAGAAATAAGTTGAAGTATTTCTGTTGCTATTTCAGACCCCTTTTTTTGCATTTAAAACTTGAAGCAACTTGGAAAACACTAGAGAAAACTAAAATTTTTGAGCAGCTTATAAATGTGTCTGCTCCTTTTCTCAGTTTCAGCATAACTGCTCATTGTCCTTAACTATTACCTTTTTAACTTTATTACTATCTGTAAAAAAAAAACCACACCAACCCACGAGTCTGAGGTACTTTTTTCTTGGTTTTCCTTTTCTGGGAAAGCTGAGGTTCTTGCAATCTTCATCAGTCATCTGGGCATCCTGCCTCTGACCGAGAGGGCAGGACAAATATAATTTATTCAGTTCTAGCAAGATCTGCTAGCAAAGGTAACAGAGAAGTGTGATGCTTCTCTTGCTGCCTTGAATTCACGTCTTTGCATCAAGGCCTGGTGATTTCCAGGCGCACCTGCCGAGCTGCTGCCGAGGAGGAATCTCGCTCATGCCGGTTTTGGTACCGATCTTCTGTAGAATTTTGATCTACATTGATCTACAGGAATAGGATCTGACATTAACTGTCTTCAGGCAACATCTGTAAGCATAGTGGGCTGTGAAGTCAAGATATGAGGGGAGATGCAGCCTGCTCAATGTGGGAGCTGGGGTGTTACTTGCGTTTTGGTCCAGTTCTTGTTGAGGAGGACTCTCTTGGAGTACAATTTGTTGAAATTTTCATCCTGCTCACTGAAGACTGCTGTGTGTACCATTCCAAGAGGTTTCTTGCTTTTAAACTCTTGTTTTGGAATTCACATATAAGCATAGAAGTTATTTTTCTTTTTGATCAAATATCATGCTATTATCCGTGCTGTGAGGTGAGACGATCAGATTTTTATTTGAGCAGTACCACTTCAAATCTGAAGAAATGAGAAGTCAAAAATGAGTCTTCTTCACCTTGGAGATCCCAGCATCCCAGTTCTTAAAGGAGAAATCAAGATTCTAAATTTTTAATTCTGCATTTTGAACAAATCTGTAGATTGATGTCAGAGGCATTGTTTCTGTGACTAGGATATGTTTGATAATAAAAGCATATTTTTAGTTAACTTGCACTCATTTGAGAAGTAAAGAGTGTTGATTGTTTGGTCTTTCTGGCAGCAGGACTTGAGTTTATATTTTTACGTGGTGTTTCAAAAAAGCCCTCTGAAAAGGTTTGGATGGGAGTAGGATTCTTCACTGAAAAATACATCAGTGATTGAGATTTAGCTTTGGGACTGTGCATGGACTCTGCTAAATGTGGCTAATTTTTTTTCATACATGTAAAATTATTGAAGTTTATGGATTTGACAGAAAGAGTGTGTAAGCCTCAGCTTTAGCCAGCATCTAAACACTTTGACAGTTGAGTATTGTGAAGACTAGTCTTGTAGGCTGTAATAGCTTGATTTAGCTTTCAATCAGTGTCTGCCTGGAACAGCAACTGCCTTATTTGGGTAGGAAGCAATTCCCTCCTCTCCTTATTCATTGTAGATTACTTAGTGGGTGCAAGTACTGTGCATATACAGTACAGGGGTTGTACTAAGCTAGGATTTGCTAATCATCTAGATTTTTTTTTAATTCTGTCATTATTCTGCTCTTTAAAGTTGACTTTCCTGTTTCCCTTTTTGGTCAAGTATGCCATTTAATGGCCTGTTCTTTAAACTCATAAGTTTGAGCAGAACTCCTAAAAACACTACTAATGGTTCTTAACACAAGTTAATTTCAGTATCCATTTGGAATTCAGAATAACTGTGTGTGTGGGCATGCTCACATTCTTTAGGGTACTTAGAATGAAGTTAGGTAAACTTGATACTCCTCTTTGTTGATGGGTTTTTTTTTTTAATGCTCTGGAACAGTGACATGAAGAACTATGAAATTTTTTTTTGTTTTAAAGAGTAAATAGAAAGGGCAGAAGCTGTACAGAATTATGCTAAAGGATCTTGTTGTTAGCTCCTGAGATTCAGGTGATGTGTGTCTCTGATAAAGGTCTCTGAGTGGTAGTGTTCAGTGGAGCCTGACTTGTAGTCAAAGGGAATGGCAGAAATCTCTACCCTGTTAGAGGGACCTGCTTATGTTGCCATGTGTTAACAAGAAAAAATACAGAGAAACTGCACTTCTGACAGACAGTGATGTTTTGAATTACGTATGCTTTATATGTAACTAAAACTTCTTTGGGGCCTATGGTGCCAGTTCCTTCTGTTGTAATTTTAATCTTAAGCTGCTAGTGTAAGGAAAGTTCATTGTGTAAGTGTTTGAGGTGACTATCTCTGCAGTGTATTCGCAGTAATTAGAGGGTGCATATTTAAAAGCATTTAGATTGTTGAAACTGTGTGTCATTGTGGTACAACATCACAAGACACATTATTCTTGAATGTTTCAAATGTTTAAAGCTAAGACTTATTATTATCAACACTTCTTTCCTTCATAAATCTGCATGTGGAAGTTCTAATTTCTGTCTAAGTTTGTTGAAACATTAGTTCATGTATGAATTTTATACTTAATTTTATACCTATAAAATTAAATGGGCAGCAGAATTTTGGGTCCTGGAGAGTAATGTATGTCATGCGGGGGCAGGGGAGGGATTATTTAAAGAACAAAAAAGAAATTAAACAAACCAGAATCGCCATCTAATATTCTAGTATTTGAGTAGTTTTTCTCCTTTCTTTGATCACAGCAGAAAAAAAAAAAAAATTATTCTCCATTTTTAGCAGCTACAGGTAGTATACTGGACCTTTTTAGTGAATGTGCCAAGGCTTGCTAGGTCCTTGAGGTCACTTGTCCTTCTGAGAAAAGTGGTACTTTTGGTAGTGTAAATGTAGTCTGGACAAGTACGCTTTCTTCCTTGTTTCTCCTCTAGTACTTCTGTGGAAGATCTACTGTGCAGTGTCTGAGAGTATGTTGTGGGGCATTGTATCTTGCAAGCAGTGATATGGATGTAATAGTATCAGTACATACTCTGATGCAAGATGCTCTTCTTTGTCTTCGTTTTGGTAAGGCAAGGGGATTTTCTTTATGAAAGAGTTCCAGGTTTTCATATGAAACCTGATTTTAAAAAATAAGTAAATAGTAATTCCTTATTAAATCTCCCATTTTGATTTTCAAAGAAATCTGTGTAACTTCTTATAGGGGCAGTTCCCCATATTGTCTCCTTCCTCGCCATTCTCATCTGCTCACTTTAGGGTGGTGAAGCTAGTACATGGGAAAGACAGCACTGCAGTAAAATAACCCAGGTCTTCTGAAAGTACATGCTTCTTGTAATGAGAGCTGAAGAACTTTTTTGATAATATCTTTGGGTTAATTTTGTTTTGTGAACAGACTGTCCGAAGTAAGATTACTGATGAAGTAAGTGTTCATATGTTAGCAGGTGCAGTTCTAGAAAGAGGCTCTAGTCTGAGTCACGTTCCCCTTTTTAGATGCAGCTTTCAGGGTGCTTCTCTGTCTTGCAGTGGAGGAGAATGTAATTTAGGGTCAGGTTGTCAACTGTGGCTTGGAATGTACCTTCTTTGCAGGATCTGTTTCAGCCTGGGTTCCAGTTGTCCCAGGTTTAGGCAAGCCATATGCATGGTCTGTGTGAGTAGGGAAAGGAGCTGTGTAATGCAAAGGTGTGAAGTGTGGGCAGCTGATTCCCTGAAGAAGATAGGAGATTTCTGTGGCCTCCTCGCAGGGTCTGTCTGCTGTTTTGGGTGCAGTCAGGAGTAAAGCAGGATATGCTCTGGCCAGCAACTGTGACTGTCACACATTAGTGTTCCAATTTGTGCTCCTTGAGATGACCACTGTTTCTAATACATGATGTTTAGGACTCCGTGGTACGGGACAGGTGTTCTCATAAGATTCTGCACTTCTCTCCCTTGGTTCAGTGTGCCCCCGTGTCTATCAGCTCCTGCCCCAACAGGCACTGCAGTTGCTGTGAATCTCAGACAGTGTGGGCTGTGCACAGACTTTGCATAGGAGGAAGATCAATTTCTAATTATAAATGCATAAGAAGGAGTGAATACAAATTTGATATTCTAGCAATGTGATTGAGGCAGACAGGACACTGTCAGGATCCTCACTTTTCACCATGGGTTTGTCAGGTCCTAGTGCTGTTTTCCTGCATGTATTTAGGTCTAATAAAATACTCCTGCATTTCTCTGGGTCACAAAGTCCATTTGGCAGGCACTTCATGGTATTCCTTGTGCAAAACATGTCTTTGTCTTGAAGAAAGATTGCTTAAAATAGGGTTTCCCACAGTCTCACAGAATATGGGATTTTTCCATATGAACAAGTACTCACTCTGCAGAATTGTATTTCAGTTTCGAACCTGTTCACTGACATTTCACCTGGTAATGGCAGTGTAATAGTACAATGACAGTGGTGTCTGCAGTGCAGGCAGTCTTGGTACATCATAGTCTGCATGGTCTGCTGTGAGATTTTGTGGTATTTATTGTCACCTGGAAAAACAGAACAAATTGTTTTGGAAAGCTATTTTTCAGGCTGCTGCTGTTTCATTTTTCACTGTATTATTATGTGAATTTTAAGTTAATAGAATACAGTATTTAGCTTCAGAAATCCATTGTATAGATCATAACTTATAATACATAGGAAAGCAAGTTGGAAACTTGCATGTTTTTCTCTAAATGTTTTTAATTTGTGTCAATATTGTGGATATAATTGGCAGTGGTTGCAAAGAAGCTGCATTAGGACTATATGAGTAGTCATTGCATGTATCAAAATGATGATTAAGCCCAGCTGGAAAGCCAGCATGGTGATTGTGCTCAACTCCATCTTGTACAAGTTTTTTTGGAGAGTGTGGTTTGGGTTTTTGGTTTTTTTTAAAGTTGATTTTTCCATTTCTGTTTTTATGTTTACCTAGGAGGATCAGAATTTGTTTGTATGTACATTCAGGTCATACAAAAGTTAATACCAACTAATTTTTAACTGAACTGTTTCTTATGCAGATGGTTCTTGAATTTACAGTTTAAGTAGTAAAGCAGCTTATTCTTATTGGGAGAAAATATTATTTAAATGGTTCTTGAGTTTTTCAGAAATACACAATCTGGCAAGCACAGTACTGTAGTTACAGTATATTCTTACTAAGAATGTACTTCTTTGGTCTTGGATTTGTAGTTAACAGGTCCAGTCTTGAATAACAAGCCTGTTGTTAATACCTTGGTGCTATTTCGTATGTTTTTGTCTTGTATCACTCTGATACAAAATGGAAACCTTTAACAGAAAAGGAACTGAAAAATGTCACGAAGTCAGTGACTCAAAGTTGTTGACTCTGAAGGGTTACTTACTCCAGATAACTCTTTTCAGTCCCTCGGGATTGAAAGAGTTTATTTTTAACTGGTCACATTTTATGTAGTTGAAATTATTTATTTTATTGTTAAGGTTTTATAGTGTTTAAATAGGAAGTATGCCTTCTAGCGGTCTGTACAGATTTCTCATTCAGGTGATTTATTTTACCTGCATACCTGGAGTTCTGCTGTTCTGTGCAGACTGGAAAATAGGTTTTGCATTTACCCTTCAGTGTAAAAAGATGTTAATCCTCTGAACCTTAGCTGAAACGTCACAGACTTGAGAATTCTACAAATTACTTGATTCAAATACCAATTCTGTTTTTATATGGCTACTGATTGTCTTTTTCCTCAGTTAAATTTCTATTGGGATGTGATTATCTGCTTAAAACAATAAATGTGTTAAATTTCTTTTTCTGTTTAGGTATGATGAATGGATAAAGGCAGACAAGATAGTGAGACCAGCTGATAAAAATGTACCAAAAATTAAGCATCGAAAGAAAATAAAGGTAGTTTTACTCCCTTTTCTCTCTTGTTGCTCCCAAGGTTGGTTTGATCCCTGTCTCCCTTCCTGACCTTTTGCTTGACCTACAAATGCTTACCAGGCAAAGCAACTTTGTAGCCTTTTAAACATGGATACTCTTTTCATCATGATTTTGGCTTTTCTCCTTGAGATGAAGAGAGGAGACTTCTTTTTCTTCTTTCTTGAATTTTTAATTACATGTATGTAGTCATTTACAGAAAACAAATGAGAAGGATGCAGATTATTGTTGGTGTTGGGAGCCAGCTTGAGGGGGTGAAATTTGAGAGCTCTCTGATTCTGCAGAGCAAACCTATGGACCAGTCCATGTGCATGGGACTCTATAATTTTATTGCCAAGATTTCTTTCAAAATTGATTCTTCCACAACTGATATTTAGGCTTAAATGATGACATATTTCTTGGACAGTGAGCTGCAAGAAAGGTTTTCCTCCTGCCGCTGCTGAGCCTGACATCCTGCCATGCCACTGCTCCTCGAGCACTGGTTGTGTTTGTTTTCCCATTTGTTTTAGTGTTGACAAAGTCCCTGTCTTCAGTAGAAAGGTCTTGGCCTGGAGTGTGGAAGGTATTTGTAGTCTTTTAAACAAAGAGGAGAGCTTTCCTCAAAAGATTGAGTGTTTAAGATAACTGTAAGCCTTGTTTAATTGTAATCCGTGATAAGATGTATGCTCCAATGAGAAGAGTTTTTGTATCTTTTTTTTTTCCACCTAGAATAAAACTGACAGAGAGAAGGAAGAGAAGTATTCTCCTAAACCTTGTAAATTGCGCCGTTTGTCAAAACCCCCCTTTCACACCAGCACATCACCAGAGACTGGGTCCAAACTTGACAGCACTGAAGCCAAAAATACTGAACAAGCTCCAGTTAAATCAATAGAAATTACTTCTATCATTAATGGGCTACAAGGTATTGTACTTCAAATGTTTTTTTTTAGTTCTGTAAATAGCCTTTAAACAGGAGTAAATGATAATGTAGAATAACTGATCCAACTAAGTGCTTGAGTCTGTCTGTTTTTTTATACCGTCATCTGCAGAAATAACCCTTGGACAAAAGCAGTGTTGGCAGTTTCTGTGAATTGAGAGTTAACAGTCAATTACATTTTGTGTTGCTATCTTTTTTTTGTTTGTTATAGAGCAAAGCATTTTTGCTTCCTATCTAATTTCTAATTCTTTAATTTTTGATTTGCCTTAGCTATAGGACCTGTTATTAATATCTGCATGTCTGTTGTTGCTAGCACTGTGTTCCCCTGCCCACACATTTACAGCAGCGTTTTGATACCTACTTGCTTCTCTTCATTCTTAGTTTAGAACATGCTTCCAGGGAAAGAAATCATGTATGATATAGGTAGTTTGGGTAACCACAAACTTTTGTGGAAGCTGTGTGAATTTAATAATCATTCCAGCTTATTTGAACTTGGATGACACTGGCCACTGGGTTCCAAAATTGTCGGTAGATTAACAATCAACCTATCATGCTTCATTTCCTTAGGAAATGAGAAACAGCAACACAAAAACCCAACAGTTAGTGATGACACTCTTATTAGTGAGATAATTAATCTGTAATTAACTTTCTGAATCAAGGAGTTGCATATATATATATGTATATTTGAACCAATTCCTGTGTTTCTCCTGGAATCCCTGTCTTTTCACACTGAATGAGATTGCTGTTGATTCCTTCTGGATTATATATCTTTGTTCTTCTCTCAGTTTCTTTATTGCTGACCCTGATTTTTCTTGCAGTTGTCCCACATTATTCTTGTCTATTTGTTTCCCTAAGTGCCTTTCTTTATTACTTTCACTTCCTTTTTCAAGGCTGATCATCAGGTTGGTTGGTTAGAGAGAATCCAATGTGTGTGTTGCTGTTCTGTCCTTTAGACTCTGGATTTTCCTGGGAAAATGATGTCTGTGTTATGGGCTTTGGAAAAAGGGCAGATAATGCTAGTGTTTGTAACCCATAAGAAATATATAAGGGCATCTTTCAGTTTCTGGTTTGGGTAATTGTGCAGAAGTTTGTATTTTATGGATTAATGCACTCTATGCTTTCTCTATCTCTTCAGAAATTCCTGGAGATGTGCTGTATAACAGAGAATCTTTCTAGTTTCTAATCTAGCCATTATACCATGGTTTTTGAACTCTTCAGGAGGTACCATTTAAGAGAGAGACTGCTAAAGATCCCTGTAGCATGTCTTCATATCTGTACAGTTTTCTTTAGGTGTTTGTTTTTGGTTTATTTTTTTTAAATAATGCTTTGTAACCAGAATCAAGACAGTCTTTTCTTGTTTTTGTTTTTTGTTTGTTTGTTTGTTTGTTTGGATTTATTTTTAATTAGCTTCTGAAAGTTCTGATGATAGTGAGCAAGAAGATGACCAAAGTGCCCCGAATGTTCACGCTGATGGCAAAGAGGAATCTCAGCCTGAAGCTGTAAGCCAAGATAAAAATGAGCTCCGTCTAAAAGAACAGAGCAGTTCATCCCTCGCAGAAGAAACTAAAGCTCTTACAGATGCAGCAGGGCCCAAGTCTGTATCCAAGTCTCCTGAAAGATTGCGGAAAGAGACGGAAGAGTTATCTGAAGATAGTGACTCTGATGGAGAAGACGAAGCCACAAAGAAGAGAAAGGACGGAAAGAAGGAGATTGTGGATAAAACAGCAAAACCACAAGTGAAGCGTGGTAAACGAAGACACTGTGTTGCAGAGGAGTCATTCAAGACCGTGTCACCTAATAGAAAGGATGAGAAGTCCAAAAACAAAGACTCTCTTAGTTTAGAAAATAGCAGTAACAGCTCCTCAGATGAAGATGAGGAAGACAAATCTAAACTGAAAATCACTCCAACAAAAAAGTACAATGGCCTAGAGGAGAAAAGGAAATCTTTACGGACAAGTACTTTCTACTCGGGATTTTCTGAAGTGGGAGAGAAAAGAATAAAGCTTTTAAATAACTCTGATGAAAGACTTCAGAACACCAGAGCGAAGGATCGCAAAGATGTGTGGTCAAGTATCCAGGGACAGTGGCCGAAGAAAACGCTGAAGGAGCTGTTCTCAGACTCTGATACTGAGGCTGCTGCCTCTCCTCCACACGCTGCTCCTGAGGATGCTGCAGCTGAGGAGCAGCTTCAGACTCTTCCAGAAGAAGGCATTTCTTTGCCTAACTGTGAACTTGAAAAGTCTTTGCCAGCAAGTGTGGATGTTAAACCTGTTGAGGAGAAACCAACTGAAGTGGGTGAGAAGAAAGTAGAATTTCCAAGCAGTGGCAGCAATTCAGTGCTAAATACACCTCCCACAACTCCTGAGTCACCTTCGTCTGTAACTGTGACAGAGTCCAGTAGACATCAGTCCAGTGTCACTGTCTCTGAGACACTGCCGCCAAATCAAGAAGAGATACGAAGCATCAAAAGTGAAACAGATAGCACAATAGAGGTGGACAGTGTGGCAGGGGAGCTGCAAGACCTCCAATCTGAGGGAAATATTTCTCCAACAGGTTTTGATGCCAGCGTCAGCTCCAGTAGTAGTAATCAACCAGAGCCAGAGCATGCTGAAAAAGGTAAAGGAAAGGGTAAACAGAGCTGTCTCCGACCTAACTAGCTCTTATTTCTAACATTTCTGATGTGTTTTCATTCTTTTTTGGTTAAGGTGCAGAGAAGTTAGTTGTTACAGGAAGTAGTAGCTTACTGTCCATTTCAGATGTGTGGAAATGGCATAATCATCTTGTGAATAAAATTTAAGGTGCCCGCAAGTTTATTGGCTTTTCGTTAGAAATTGTGGTAGCTTCACTGAGGGACAAAGGATAAAAGAATGAAGTTTATACTAGATATGGTGAAAAAGCCCAAAGCAAATTGTAATAGCTTGTGTAAGGAACATTTATTGTAGCAAGATGGAAGCATTTTCAGCACCCTCCTTAGAAGCAGGAGATGCTTTTCTTGCATAAAATTTGGTTCTCTCTAAGTTGTTTGTTTTGGGGGAGAAAGCCCTCTTGCTGCTAGGGTGCTTAGGCAGTAATTTCTAATTTGCATTTTTCTAGAACATTAATTTCGTAAGATTCAAGTCAAGCTTATAAAAGCATTGACCTTTCAGCTATGCTTCAGTTTCATATGTGATTTTTCAGATTGAAGTTCCTTTCCTGAAACCACTGGAGAATGGGGGTTATAAACACTTGTGCACGTGATGTTGCTGTACTGCTGCCTGCTTTTTAACTGCTGGCAAGGCAAGATCCAGAAGCTTTTTTCTGATAGTGACTGGCTATTTTGCAGTTCATCAAAAGTACAGCTACTTTCACTGTGTTGTAGTGGCTAAAAATTATGAACACAAAGGAAGAAAACACATTTTGTCTACAATCCTGAGACAGAAGTGTTTGGTTTTTTTTTAATCTCAGCAGATTTTGGCTAACTGCTAGCTAATTTTTTTCAAAATGCCTTTAAAGGTGTGTTACCTTCAGTATTCTCTTGTAAATGTTCCTCTGAAAGTGTGCAACAAAATGTTTTTCCTTAAAGGAGAGAGTTTGGAAGAGGTGAATGTCTACCCCTCGATAAATACGCCTGTATTGCTTTGCTAATTAGAGCTGTGTAGGTTTAGAACTTAAGTTGCTTGGGTTTTTTATATGAAAGTAGTTTATTGCCACTTGAAAGAAGTTTTACACTATTGTAAAAGAGTATTTTTACATGCATTAGACTTTAACTTGCTCTCTCATTTTGTCAGCATGTTACCTGTTTCAGAAAATTGGGTTCCTTGATTTAAATTGTTTTATTCCAGGGATCATTTGTAATCTGTAAGTTGCACAGTTGTGAAACAACGTTTGAAGAAGTCCTATAACACTCTTTGAGCAGGTGTACTAGAATCCTTCCATGTTCCTTTTCTACTTTTTTCCCTTGTAGTCACAAATACCAGTATAATTTTTCCCTTTTTTTTTTGTTTGCCTTTCTTTTCTTGTTTCTTTTTTTTTAACATTATCTAAGATTTTTTTAACACCTTTAATCAATGTAATTACTGATCACAGAATATGGCTTTGTTTTTTTTCTCACAGCTTCCAAGTACAACAAGCTTTTGAAAACATTTTTTAGTCTCAGTAGGTCTTGATAACTTTTTAAATAAATGTATTCTTACATAATTTACAGTATTAAAAAATAGTAAATCCATGTAGTTCAAGAGAAATTCTGGTGATGCATGTGGGAAAGCAATTTGTAATCATCATACATGTGCACTCTGCAAAGAAACTTCGTCTGCCTTCCATTGTCTTTCCCTTCCTCTTGCCAATATAAGTAGGAGACTGAGCTGCATTAAGGATAGGCAGGAACAGTTGCATTGTTGTCTACAAACTTAAGCTCTAAAGTGTTTTGTGGGAGGAGTGCAAACATTTACTTAATTTCAGGTTTTTTTCTTGTTTTTTTTTTTTTCCCAATTATAGTCTGTACGGGCCAAAAAAGACTTAAAGATGCTCAGGGAGGAGGTAGCTCCTCAAAAAAGCAGAAAAGGAGCCACAAAACAGCTGTGAGCAGCAAAAAGAAGAGTAAAACAAGTAAGTACAGCAGCTTAGTGTGAAATAAAAGGTGTAAAAGTAGCGTGTCATTTGTTCAACTGATTGTAGGAGATGAAGCCTGTTAAAAAATGCATTAGGGCCGAATGTTCTCATCAGGGAATTCTCAACCCTGTTTAAATGAAGAAACTGCTCTACCTAAACACCAAAGTGTTTTTAAATGTCTTGTATTATTTCTGGGCCTATTTCTAAGAGCTCCTTAATATCATGTAGTTCAGGAAAGCCAAGATGAGAGAGTGTTTCTCACGTGGCAGAATTGGGACAGGTATCTCTGTGTCATGATAGCTGCCTGCTTTAGAGGGGAGACTGGGACCTGAAGGAAATTATATTTTCTGCAAGATGAGTTTTTAGAGGTTAATATTTCTACCCTGTAGCAAATACGAGAATAATTCCAGAAGAATATAGATTCTTGTTTTCTTCCTGTGCTCTCTGTTACATCTATGGTAAATAGTGCAGCTTTTGCAGTTTTTTGTAGTTGTGGAAGCTAATTGGAATAGAAACCACAGAACTGGGTAAGGGAAGCTTAATAAAAGCAGAGGTGTGTTAGGAGTCGGATGCACAGGTGTTTGGGAGACAACAAGATCAATTACTACTGCTTCATTTCACTGTTAATTAAAAAAATACCAGAAAATCGCTAGAGACTGAAGCCTGGAGGATAATTGTAAAAAATAGAGTTAAAGCAAGGATAAAAAGCCTACCATGCCTTTTTTCCCCTCTGTGCCCCAGCTTCCCTCCCCTCTTTCTATTAACAGTTTTTACTAAAAGTCTGTACT
Source organism: Phainopepla nitens (assembly GCA_013400175.1). NCBI lineage: Eukaryota > Metazoa > Chordata > Aves > Passeriformes > Bombycillidae > Phainopepla > Phainopepla nitens. The sequence goes on along the minus strand of VXBQ01009272.1, from coordinate 15,538 downwards.
TGCTGGTCTGGTATTTGCTATTACTCCACCTGTCTTTCATGTTCATTGATCCCCTCTTTATATTTTCTCATCCTTTTTAATTCCATTTCACTGCTCTCCTCCTTCCATAATCCTTATTCCTACCCTCACTCCAGAAATTAAAGTAATGAAACAAACTGAATTTGCAGAACAAATACACCATTTTAAGCCCTGCCTTTATTCCTTGAATTTGGTGAATTTACTCCTTTTTCTCAACCTGTGTCTTCATCAGGATGTGAAACTTCAAAGCTACTACCACGTAGTCCTTGGTGTGTGCTCTTTTTGTTAGACTTCAGGTACTACTGGATGTAATAAGGAAAATAAATAGATGAAATGTGATTCAGCTGTAAGCAAAAAAAAATGAAAAAGCTTTTGATGAAATTCCAGTGTATCTGTTAAACTGCTTTTTGGCAGCTTCAGCTCTTGGCCTTTGTGTTAAACCAACACCAACAAGCAGCTGGCCAAGCTCTTTCACACTACATGTCTTGGGTATTCAGTTTCTCCTGTGTAGATCACCAGATCATAAAGGCCAAAAGCTTCAGGACTCATTTTGTCAACACCTGGGGCAGGTACAACTGAAGTATACATTTTTCTTAATAAATATAAATTCAATTTGTTTTTAAAACAGCTCTAATGATTGAGGTTCTACAGATTTCCTAGGCATTTTATTCCTTTGCTTTGCTAGACTTGTGTTGAATTACAGTCTCTGTGCCTGCTTTCACCTCAGTTTTATTTTAGTAATGCTGAAAAACTTCATCCTTTCAATCATTACTCATAAATCTTGTCTTTTAGATAGATTACTTTATTACTCTCCTTTGAGTGGTTTGATTAGAAACCTGTATTCAATTCAGCCTGTTGCTTTATAGTTAAAGTTTTTTCAGCATGAAGTAAAGTTCTTTTGGTTTGGATCAGCGAAAGATCTTTTTCCAAAATTAAAAAGTTTTATCATTATGTCTGAGGAATTTGTAGAGTATGTCACACATGTTCAGATTATTGATAATGATTTTAGTTGAGGAAATTTAAAAAAGGTGATAAAAGGCTTAGAAAAGGCTGTTTGTTCTGATTTCTGCTATACATGTCCTAAAAATACAGTCAAAGGTCTATCTGTAACTGTTAGCTCTAAAATGGGAGGTATACAGATATATATATATATCTCGAATACTGCATTAGAAATTGATGTTAGAAAGAGGCAAAGAGGAGATGGACCATAACAATCAGTCTTGTGAACTCTTAGAACAAGTACAGCCCCATGAGCAGGCAGATGTGATTCTTTTTGGCCCCATTTTATTCCTGCTTTGTGCTTCAGTGGTGCAGAGAGCATCAAGCCAAGCTGCTACACCCGGACGGATTCTGTTGTTTTAAAGTAAAGGATTTGGGTAAAATAAATTCCCATTGTATGAAAATCAGCAGAGAAGTTGCTTCTCAGCAGCTTTAGTTTGGGCTTTGTTTTGTAACACTGTCTTCTTGTTTCCTCAGCAAACAGCAGTGACAGTGATGAACTATCTGCTGGTGAAAGTGTGTCCAAGTCTCAGTCAGCAAAATCGGTTTCTACTGGCATGAAATCTCACCAAACCAAATCACTCACAAGAACACAGTCTCCAGGAAAATGTGGTAAAAATGGAGAGAAGGAGTCTGATCTCAAAGAACAGAATAATCGCTTGCCCAAAGTTTACAAGTGGAGTTTTCAAATGTGTAAGTATTTTCTTGAAAACACACCTAGTGTCATCTTGTGGCATAGTGTAAAAAGGCTTTTTGAATGTTCTGTGTTTTGGCTTCCTTGTTTCTGTCCTCAATTTGCTTAAGCTTGTGATAAATCCTCATTTAAAAAAAATAAAAGGTGGTGTGTTTTTTTTTGGGGGGGGGGGTTGTTTTTGGGGGGGTTATTTGTTTGTTTGTTTTGTTGTTTCTTTTTAAATTGTTTGTTTGGTGTTTGTATGTGGGTTTTTGTGGGGGGGAGTTGGTTTTTGGTTTTGTTGGGTGTTTTTTTTTTGTTT
>VXBQ01009271.1:454877-470449 GCA_013400175.1 Phainopepla nitens | reverse complement strand
GCGCTTCCCTAAACGCCCAACCCAAACATCGCTGCCAATTTCCTGCCGGAATAATTTCGGTTGGAAAGGACCTTTAAGGTCAAGCCCGACCATAAGGTCACAGTGGAAGTCCACAGCATGACAAGGGATTCTGCTGGGCTGGACCTAAGCACATGCAAAGACCGTGCACCTTTTATATAAATTTATTTTTACAAATATGTAAGTATCCCAGGAGAGAACTAACTAGTTAGGGATACCTGATTTTTTTTTTCTTCTTGTTGTCATCGATGAAAGTTTACCTGCGAAGATTTTCATGTCACCTCTGGTTTTGGGGAAGGTGTGTTGTTTACAGCTCCCTCTTTTCATTATCTTATGTATTTTCCTGATAGAATTTTTAATCTAGCGGTCGTTGAAAGTAGTTGGCAGATGTACATGTGGTGAAGTTCTTGGGTTCCTCTTCTTTATGCTTAGTTTTACATGCTTTGGTTTTATTTTTACTTACAGAATCTAGACCTTACATAGGAGACCTTTGAATGTTTTATTTTAAAGGAAATTTTTCTGAAGAAAAATGCAAATGCAGCTGAAATCTACCAGAATGCACAAAAAACCTAAATATGTGAAAACCTATAATAAAAAAACCTAGAATATGTGAAAATTGACATATCTTGTTAGGCCACTTTGAGGAAAAGTGTGTGTTGAAGAGGTAATTCCTTGCCTTCAGTTAGGTTTTTGGTGTCATGGGAATGTTGTTGGCTAGGTTTAGGAAGAAATAAAATATTCCTGTAAAATATGAGCTTATGCTGACATGACTGTCAGTGTTTGTGTAAAAGTGGGAAATTAAATTAGCTGAGACAAAAATTAAAATGAATCAGTACTCGTTTTGTTCACACTCTGATTGTTCCTAACTGGAGTGGTGCTCCCTGTCCTGCTGCATCTTTCTGAAAATCCTGTACTTTTGGTGATGGCATTATGACATAAGTCATAAATGCTTTTGAAGCTGGGATTTTATAAAAAATAGTTTTTCTCTAAGCTGCTCAGCATAGGTATAGATTGGTGGTTTGTAGTTGCATCCATTTTGGGAAGAAAATGGTTTTATTTTGTAAGTTTTCCTAATACTGATTACAACTGGCCTGGCAAATACAGAAGTTGGACAACCAAAACTATTTTCTGTTTTTTCCTTCAGAGTGCTTGGTCCTGTTTTCCTTTTCACTTCTGTGCTTTCCAGTTGGATTAATGTGCCTCATGTAAACCAGATAAAAGAGCATATGTCAGACCATTTTCTGTACTGTAATCACATGTCTAAATCACTATTAGCCAGTCAAATTGTTCAACTGCTTCATCCCATTATAGGAAATGTTCCACTGAATGTTCAGTCTAAGTAATGATAGAATGAAGAGCCCTGCATTAAACTGGCAAAGCCAGAATAGAATAATTCCTCAGCTATGGATGCCTCTGTTAAACAGCAGTGCCATATTGGAGAGTGCTTTAGGTTGGTACTTTACCTTCTTTGAAGGCCATGTTTTTAAGCAAATTTGGTGAGTTTAAGCAGACAGATGGGAAACTGCCTCGAATCTGCTCCTGTGAGATGCCAGGGATTCTCAATTCTTCCCAGAAGTAGGTTTATGTTAAGGGAGCAGAGGGTTCTTCAGTAGGACAGTGCTTGCCCACGTCTCACTCTGCATTTTACCTGGTCACCAGTAAAAATTCCAGTGGTGCTGTGGACAGAGATGAGTACAGGGAACAGTGGAGGCTTCCTGGAGGTGAAGAACTGGCAATCAGTGTCATCAGTACCTGGAGAGAGGTACAGGTGGTAGAATGTGGTGCTAGACCAGCCTTTTATTGTTATTTGAAGGATGTAGCTTCCTGTAGCACTGTCAGGAGAGTTAATCTTAGGTGAACAGTTCATTTTTATTATTTATATTGTAATTGTGCCCGGAGGCCAGGGCACCATTACACTACATGCAGTACAAATGCATAAGCAAAGGTTGTTCCTGCACAAACAATTTCTTAATTTAAATGTAAAGATAAGCCAGCATGGAAGTGTAAGAAATGTATTGGGAAAGCACGAGGGAGCTGTGAGAATGCTGTGAGCAAAAGGACCTGCCGAAGTTCAAGCACCCTGGCTGTCTCAGCATCGGGGAGTGATTCACAGGCATCCGACTTGGAGGATGTATTTAAAGCAGGGTAGCATTGTCACCCTGAGGATTTTCACAGATAGCTGGTTTCCTGCCTGAGCTGCCAGGCCAGCGCTCCTGTTTTCTCCCTTACATTTTGATAAGGAGGTATCTGTACAGAGCAGCAATTTGAATTTAAGAGATGGAGCAAGAACAGGCCATGCAGAGCCTTGAACTGTAGAGCGAGGAGGTTGTTCATGCTATGGTGCATCAGGAAGAAACCAGAGAACTGTAATCAAAGCAGTGATTGAAGAAAATATTTTTGTAGTATTGCCTTTCTGCTTCAAAAGGTAGAAAGACTGAATTTATGAAAGATAATCAAGTTGCATTACTAAAGCTAGAACATGATGGAGAAGAAAGAAGCTTTCAGATGCATGGTTAAAGAACTCTTGCTGGGATTGTAGAGGAAAATTGGAAATAATTCGGTGCCACCTCACTGTATGGCCTGAAATCTTGGGAACTTAACTCTTGCTTGGATCATACCTCATGTTCCAGGGCAAGGACCTGAAAAATAGGAATGTGGTTGAAAAGAAGTGGTAAAGGAAGAGTTCTGTTTTAACTATACCGTCATTGTATGAACAGCTGGTTGTTCATGAAAATGTATCTGAATAGTATTGTACAGGTGCAGTAAACATTTTTGTAATCAATTTTAAGTAGCAGAGCTTTCTTAATCTCTACAGGTTATAAGCAGCACAAACAGATGCAGCTTCTTAGCAAAAATCAGTAGCAGAAGTCTCATTGATTGTGGTCTTTTATAGATCGGTGCATAAGCTCACTTTAAACTTTATTTTCAGCATGCATCAGATCTTGATGTATGTTACAAGTTATTTTTGCAAATATGTTTATTTTAAAGCAGCATGTAACAATGCTTTCAAAATTGTGGAGAACATTTTGTGTGTCTTTTTTAATTACCAGTGTTTTAATTTCCATAGTAGTGTTTCATTACTTTGGCCAATGTAAGCTGCAGTAGGTTTTCAGAGGCCATTGATTTCACATATGCAGGTAGTTTTGAGGACCCTTAAGCCTAAGTGGTTTTGCCAGGAAATTATTATTTGAGAATTTTTATCATCACTGTAGTTGCATTTGCAGTAAGGTAGGCCAATATTTAAGGATACCTACTCTCATTTCTAAAGAATCTTAACGTGTTGGATGAAGCTTTATAGCTCAGCTGTGTTTCTTTAGTTCACCACACACCTTCTGTGTGATACTTGTGTCTTTACTTGCCTGCCCTTTTCTCAATTCAAAATTTAACATTTGCAAATGTAAGATGTATGTTGTGCTGTAGAATGAAGATATTCCTAAATACAAGATTGCAGTCAGGGAAGGTCATCACTGTCTGGCAAGACTGAGGTCTTTTAGTGGACAGGATTTGCACAGTGGTGGCACAGCAAAGGGTTAATGTATGAAAGCAAACACTGGCCTGTACAAGCCACGTGTATCAAAGTGTTTGGCCAAAAGCCAGAAGGCAGGTAGTGGAACACAGAGTGAGGAGGAGATGAGGTGTGAGGATTGAAGTTGGCTCTTCGCAGAACAGGGCTGAGCTTTGTGCCATTTTCTTCAGCAGCCCATGTTCTGTGACTTCCTCCACCGTATTTGGATTACCAAGCGGTTCCCCAACTGCTTTATGTATTTTTCCCCAACTGCTTTATGTATTTTTTGCACAGGAGCCTGGCTCACGGTGCTCAGGAGGTGAATTATATCTGTATTAATCTTGAGATTTTCAGTTCTTGATAAGTACTTCTGTGATGGATATGGTTTATTGAATTGTTTTCTCACAAAGTTGTTAAAATGTGGAAAAATGTGGATTCGTGTAGAGTCTTCACTTGTGTCTTAAGGGTGAGTGAAGTTAAGCTGAATGCTGGAAATAGATGCACAGTTTCCCCAATTTGAAACAGACTACACTTGCTGTGAAGGACTCTTTGAGACTTCTTTTTGACATTTTAGTTGTTAGTTTCTCTATGTTTGTGTTTAATGATCCACTGAACTTCTGTAGCACTTGTCATGAGAGGACCTCCAAGAGCTGTCAAAACAGATCCAGTGTGATGGCTGTCTGAAATCTGAATATATTGGTCACAAGTTGTGTCTTCCCCAGTCTCTTGGTTGCTGCTCTGAGCCATCTACACACCAGACATCTCTTCATCCTGTATGCAGTGACACAGGAGACTTTTCCCAGCTTAAAACAATAAAACAGTTCCATTTTCTTGGCTTTGCTTGTGGATTTTTTTTTCCTTGTTAGCATGTTAATTCCTACTAACTTCTTGTCATTGTTCTTTCATAAGATAAGTAATTGGAGATGGACATTTCTATTCTTTGTCATCATTTCAGCTGAGAGATGGTTTTCCAAGGCAGTTGGCTTGCTGAGAATAGGTGAGCTCTGCCTTTTTCAGGCTGGAGTTTTTTTAACTCCTTGCACCACAGCAATATTGGAGGGGTAGCAGGGTTATGTGTTACCAGGGAAAATAGAATTTCCTTATCCACCACTAATGATCACTCCCTTATACGGTGTTGTTACACACTAATGCTGTGAAATTAACTTTTCAACAGGTGTTGTCATAGGTACACTAAAATGTTAATAATTGCTAAATAATTAGGTGACTGACAAATCCAGGAAGTACTGAAAGCTTTTCTTCTTTCTGTGTTTAATATATTTGATCACCACTTCATACAGTCTGCATGGTTCCTATAGTTTGGATAAATACACAGGAGCAAGATTTTACTACTTTTTTGCTTGTTATTTGTACTTTTGGTAGCTTGTACTGAATTCTGCATTTTTTTGTTCTGTTTGTTTTGTTGTTTTTTTTATTCCCCCAATGGAAGAATGGCACTAGGCAGTGCTGTTCTTGCCATTCATCTGTTAAGTCAAAATGAGTTTGGGCACTTGTTTCAACAACTACACTGAGTAAGTTCTTCTAACAGCATTGGTGCTTTTGAAAGCAATTTAGATAAAGTAGGAAAACCCTTAAAACCTAGAGTATTTATTACTTAAAGAAACACAGGCTGTGAGTGTATGGAGTGCATCAGGTGGATTTTTTTCCCCAAACACCATAAATCTTAAGCTGGTTCTGGCAGGGAAAAGGAGCAGCAGCGCTGCCCTCCCTCTGCTGCCAGCTGTTTGTTCTCTCCCCTGTGCTGACCCAGGCGCTGGTGCTGAGCTGCCCTGGGAAACTGAGCTGGGCTGGAGCTAACCTGGCAGAGAAACGTGTTTGTGATAGCACGAGGGAGGAGGAGGAGGCCAGAGCAAGGGCCAGGCTGCTGGAGGGAGGCAGAGCTGCGGCTCTTGGCAGCGCCCTCTGCGAGGTACAGCCTTGGCTCCCTGAAATTTGAGGGGCTTCAGCTTTCAGGCTGGCTCCTTTGAGCTTTCAGTGCAGGAGTAAATTCAGGAGATGGAGATTTTTACAGCCTTTGGTCACGTTAGGCTGGTTCATGGGCTGTTTGAAAGGAAGTAGTGATGTGGAGAGGGTTCTTCACAGCATATAGATGGAGGAGATGTTCTCATCTTCCCTGCTTCAGACATTGGCATTGATGAAATAAGGAATTCCATTCTCACTTTGATCCTGTGAATCATTCTTAGATTGAATATTTAAAGCACTCTCAAATAACAATGTAAGTAAAATCTTTTATGTTAACAATAATTTCTGGTAACCTGGGAACTCCTTCCTACAAGTATATCAATATGTAGGAATTATAATAAAATCAAATGAGATCTTGCTTCTTTCAGAATATTTTTGCCTTTCGCTTTTTTTTGGGGAAGTATTTTTACTAAATCACACGTGCGCCCAATCCTATTGCCAGCCATTCCCATATAAATTTATAATTACTAATTTTCAGTGCTGTATTTATCAACATTCTAATTGCTTTTCTTGAAGAAACTGCTGGAAGCACTATCAAACTAGAATGTTTCCACCCAGACTTTTGGCATTGGGTAGAGGGAGGGAAAAGAGGACTTTTTCTCTTCTACTGCGTTATTACTGAAAATAAAGTCTTGCCTTAACTAGTTTTAATTAGGCTCTCTGGAAAAAAAAAAAAACAAAAAACAAAACAGCTTTAGGAAAAATTACCAGTTTTTTACTTTGCCTATTATATATTTATATTCCTTGGAGCATGTGCAGTTGAGTCACTTGTATGGCAGAGTAAGATAAAAAGTATTTTTGCTAGCAAAGATGTGGTCCAAATGTGTCTCTGCCACTAAACATTTACTGGCATCTGAGGTGGCTGTTTGTGATGTGAGTACTGTCTGGAAGCTGTAGCTAATCCAGAATGACTTCTGGAACATCCAGAACCATTCATGGAACCTGGATGTTCCAATAATGCTGTCTTACCCTCCTGTCTGTCTGGCAGCAAAGACCGTCTGCAGTGTTCTTAGGGCTCAAGAGAACAGGATAGGATGGCTCCATATTGTCATTAATAAAGAGAGGAGTAATTCTGTCTTAAAATTTGGGAAATTTAGTACTAAGCCACTTAATAAACCCATAATGTGAATTATTCAGGGTTCTTTTTCCTGAAGTGTGAAGTTCAGAAGCACAATTAAATTATTTTAAATAAAAGGAATATTTAGTTTTCCTGTATCAGCGGAGATAAATGGAACTGTATGGCCAAAAAGACTTCAGGGTGATCTTGCTCATCCTTCTGTGTGTTGTGTATCTGTTCTATTTTGGACAAATGGTCCTCTGACTTGTTTTTGAAGTATTTAGTGAGTGCAGTTCCCCTGTATCTCTAGGCAAATGGTTTCAGTAACTAATTTTGTACAGTATGAAATAAATATTCTTTACTGCTGATTAAGCCAGTTTCGTCTTGTATTACTCACAGCTCAGACTCCACAGCTGAAATGGAGAACAGTTTTTATACAAAACTTTTATTTATCAGGTGATTGTCTCCTTTGCTCTGCACTGAACAAGTTTAACTTCTTTAGTGACATAATATTTATTTAACTGATTTATCCTTCAAAAGATTGCTAGTCTTTATTAAGTTTCACTTGGTTGATATGAGCTGCTTCTCAGTTTATCAGATTGATTTTTGTTAAGATCTTGTCTTCAAAAATATTCGTTGCCTCTGCCTCAGCTGTGTATTGCATGTAACTCTCCTGTGTGTGTCAATGTCCTCCTGCAGGTCCTGGAGGAAGGGACTTTATTGGAATGGTCATCCATGTGGATTGAAAAGAATTTGCAAATAAAAACCCTCTGAGTGCCATAGCTCATTGCTGCCAGCTTCTCTTAGGGCATTTTTGCCAGGACTGTGTTTGGGAAGATGGTTGCTCATGGTTTAGAGATTACTTCTCTCTGTTTCTTAAGCATTGTGTGAAATTCTTCCAGTCCTACTGACTTGAATTTCTCTGATTATTTAGTCTAGCAACAAAATCAGTTTCTAGTATTAGCTACAATAAATCTGTTTTTTGAAGGCTAAAATACAGAAAATGGCATTTGAGTCTGTTTTGTTATCCATTTGTTCTTTCTAAACACTGTTTGTACAGACTTTTGTGTTTTCCTTCTTACTTCTAAAATATTTCTGAAACTTTGTTTGCCTTTTATACTGCACAGTGGTAATACTGCATGCTGTGCTTTTATCTCTTCTGATTTTTATCCCTGACAGTTTATGCTGTTCCTTTATATTCATTAAAATGCCCTTGTTTCCATTCCTAATATGATTCTTTGTAGTTTCAGACCCTTATTACTGGCTGTGTTTGATGTAGCCCGTATTGTTCATATACATTTCCTATCTCTCCCCTGCTTTGGAATGCTTTGCCATTGTGCACATTCCAGTACAATAACTGCCAGTCCTCCTTTAAATGGTAGTCTCAAGAGATTCTAGCAACAAGTTCAAAGAGTTTGTTGAAATCTGCTTTTCTTCTTTCAGTTAATTGAGGATAAAAATTTGCTCTCCTCTCAGTACAGCTCTGGCTTTCCCCCTTCCTTGGCACAGCGAGTGCTTCTCGTTACCACTTCCAGCCAAATCACTGTACACATTGAGATGTTTAAAATGGAGCCTGCCCTAATAGAGTGAAGTGTGAAGTAACTGCTCTTCTGGCACCCTCAACTTTGTGAAACAGTTGTCCTCAGCGTTTTCACAAACATGTTGGGCTGTTTGTTCTGATATTTTGATTTTCTATTAGACGTATGGATGATGGTCTCCTCTTACCCTCTGAGCTACATGCTCTGAAAACTTCTGGTAGCTGATTCCAAAGACTCAGCAGCTTCCTCAAATTTTTCTCTCCTAGCCTTCCCAGTTCCTTTTTCCCTAGTTCCCATTCTCTGTTGCTTATGTGTTTGTTTCACCTCCAGCTTTTTTCCTTCTCTGTTTTTTTTCCTTGTAATAAAAGCAAGGTTTTTTTCTATTTTTCTTTCTTACCTTGGCCCACTGAACTGAATCAGGGTAGAACTCAGAAATGGGCCAGATGCTTTTCATTGTGAGGAAAAGCTTGTAAAAGGGAATTTTGAAATAAAAAGAACTGATCATTTGAGTTTCCTTAAATTTCCCCATTTCTAAGTGGGGCTAATTTGTGGCTGTGCTTGTGTTATGTGGGGATGACGGGCATGGCTGTAGCCAGCAATAGTAATCTGGCACATGAAGCACTCAGCTTCTTGTCCGTGGTTGTGAAAAACCCAGCAGGGAATGTTAAGAGTTGCTGGATGCTGTTGTCCCCACTGTCCCAGGGTTCCAGTGGTTGCTCATCCACATGGCTCAGTTCTCACCACTCTGCCAAACAGTTCTCAAGGCTGGCCCAAAGTTCTTGTGGTCCACAGGCTGTTCCCAGCATAGTTTGTGTGTGGGAGTTTGGGAATTAGATAGCATGGATGAAAGCTGTCCAGGGCTTGTCAGCCTCAAGGCCAACATCAGCAGCTAAGTTTAAGGTACTGGTATAAGCATAACTGGATTTGTTTTGTTGGTGGTGTTCTTTTAAGGAGGAATTCAATCAAACTGATGCAATTCTCATCAGTTTCACTTCCAGCCTCCTGGGCAAACAGTGTGCCACAGTTAATGTTCTCTAACCCATAGGGATGAAAGTTTAGGAGGAGCAGCTCACAGCAGAATTGCTCTAGAGGGAGCAGAGGAGATGGGATGTACAAGCCATGAGGCTCTGGGAAATGCTGGCTTTCAGTGCTGCTTCAGGCTTCTCACACACAGTGTTTCCTGGTTCACCTTTGGAGTAATTAACCTTGCATCAGGCATCCTGGTAGAGATTTATACCAAGGAAAGTGCAGAACACATTTGGCAGGAATTCTAATTTGTGTTTCTGCCTGTGTCTTCCAGAAACCCTTTAGGAGGGAACTTGGCCCAGAAATGGGAGGGTAACTCAAGAAATAAATAATCAATCTGTAAGCAGAATTATTTAAAGAAATAAACTCTGAGCTCTTAGATGTAGCACTGAAGGCTGGCTCATGTCTGGCTATGCTGTTGTGTCTTTCTTTAATGGAATGGGAGAGTATTCTTTGTCTTGCTGTATGCTGTGAACAGCTTGGAGATATATTCACTTCAAATGTGTTAGTTGGTAAGGAACAAATTTAAAAGCTTGGTAAATTCTCATTTGCTCTCTCTGTGGTCTTCTCAGACAAGGATACATTGGTAGAGCAGAACAGAGAAAGTACTGTTAGTAATGGACCCATTTTATGGACAAGCAGAAAATCTTAATCTCAAGGTTTGTTAACCAGATGCTGTCAGTGGGGGTTGTAAATTACTGATAATGTAAATAAATATTTGTTTGAGAATATTTTTTGTTTACTTTTTTTTTTTTTTAATTTATTGTGTTTCTTTTCTTTTTATTTGCTTTGGTTTGTCTTGATAAAAAAAAAAAAATAGCCAGTTTTTACATTGTTAGCTTGACCACGTTATTTTAAAGGCTTTTTCAGACCAGTGAGAATCTCTTGTCTATACTTAGTGAACATGCTCACACTTAAAAAGGTGAAGTCATAGTTGTCTTGGACATGTTTAAACTTGTTGAGTTGAAGCTTGGGCTCTCAGCTATTCCATATCTTCTCAGATGCACTGTTTTCCTCATGTGGCTAGAATTTGGAAAAATATTGTGATAGACATTTGTTAGCTGGCTTTTATCTGAGGACTATAAATGTTGTTCCATCAAGTTGTTAAATATTTCTGGGGCTTTTTTTTTTTCCCCTTTCTTTTTTTGGTTTTTTTTGTTTGTTTGTTTGTTTGTTTTTTGTCCCCTAGTGTGCCCTGAACTGAACCTGGGGAATTTACATCTGTGTGGATGTGACCACATCATGTGGTGTGGGAGCATATTCCATAACAGCTATTAGTAATGGGCCTTGGGGACAGGGCAGAGGCTGAATTCTAGCTCCTCTAGTCATGCCACCTAGGTTTCTTTTTTAGGAGCATTGTGATGGTCCACAATCAACCATCTTTCTGTCTGAATTGTTTTCTTTCAAAACTTGAAAGGAATAATTATATTTATTTTACTATTCTAAAGGAGCTTACTAATGAAAGGAGGAAGGACCTTCAAATTCTGGCAAGGTCTTTATGCTTAGTTGGAGGAATGGAGTCGTTATCTCTGAAATGCAATTCAGAGAGACTGGGGTCTGAGCAGGGGCAATCTAATAGGAAATACTAAACAGAGGTGTTGAGGTGTGATTAAGTTGTCTGAATATCATCTTGATGCCCTGATCTCTGTTGTCTGTACTTGGCTTAAGTTATTTCAAATAGGGTCCCCCCATCGGATTTCAGCACTGAATTACACAGCTATGTAAACAACAAATTGAACTCCAAAATATTTTTAAACCATTTTGGGAACTGACTCTGACCTGCTTTGAGCAGGAGGTTGGACTGGCTGACCTTTGAGGTCTTTTCAACCTGAGTTGGCTGTGTGATCCTGCTCCATGAGCATCCCTTCTGGTGGTGATGTCCGTTATTTATGTTGTACCCATTGCTTTTACACAGTGAATGATGTGTCATAACTTCTATTTCCTAGATGGTGTTTTCCTGTATTGTTTATGGAAAGAAAATAGTTTACTTAATCTCTTTGTTTCATTGTCTGTGTTTCTTATTTCCTTTGTCACTTGATACTTGCTTTATCTATTAATCTGTGTGATTCCACATATACTAAATAAATTATTACTTCCTAACCACATTGGGATTGGTTTTTTCAGAAATGGTATCACCTGGCATTCCAGATTTTCTTTTTAAAACGTACATTTAAAAGTTTATCTGCTAGAAAAGGGTAGAGCTATTTTGATTACATTAAAGCAAATATGTCAAAATTTATATTCTCATTGGATTTCAATCATGCACTGTTGAAAATAGTTTTGTCCTGCTTGTGCTAGCAGCTAACAATGCATGTCACTAGCAATGAGTCATTTTCTGATGGCCTGGGAGTGTTTAGGTGTTTTTGTTTTCTGCCTGTTCTTATCTTGCATCTTCTTTTGAACTTGTGGTCTTTTCATCTATATTGGTTTTTAGTCCTCTCTGTATTTATTTGCTCATCTCTTTTATTTTTTGTCATAACGAAAATTTTCATCAGGAGCTCTAGTCACCAGATGAAGAAAAAGATTTTCATCAGGAACTCAGTCAGACAAGCGGGAATGGCTTCAAACTGTCAGAGGGCAGGTTGAGGTTAGATATTAGGAGCAAATTCTTTGCTGTGAGGATGGTGAGGCACTGGAACAGTTTGATCAGACAAGCTGTGGCTGCCCCATCTCTGGAAGTGTTCCTGGCCAGGCTGGATGGGGCTTGGAGCAACCTGGTCTAGTGGAAGGTGTCCCTGCCCATGGCAGGGGGGTTGGAAGCTTTATTTGCCAGACCTTGCCAGTCAAAAGCATGAGAAGAGACAGAATGTGATGCTTTCTTTATAGAAAGCTATTTCAATTATCTGACTTACATTGCTGTTCAAATTCTGTTTCTGAAAGCAAGCTTGCTAGATATGACATCTTGATGTAATGGCTTTAAATCGAATTTATCACAGTATGTTAATGTGGGTATGCAGTTAATACACAAAACGTGTTTCTTGGCTGTGTGACATGCTGCCAACCTGTCTTTGGGTCTAGATACGATCTGGTTCATGCTGACAAGAAGAGAGAGCAGGGGAGAGGAAATAGACTGTTTGGAACTGGTTTAGAACCTTCTTTTAAATTTAATTTTTACCTTCTAGAAATAGAGTCTATCTCTAGAGAATGCTGTAGTACGGGTTAGAAACTAAGAACTTCCAAACCCCTTCAAATGCAGTAAAAGGAGTCAGTCGCCTTCTGTGTAATCCTTTGGCATGGAAATTGGAATTTACAGAGAAATTATTCACAGAAGAGGGTGGTTTGAGTTGCTATGTAGCATGGAAGCATAAAGGGATGCTAGAAGGTGAAATGCCTTTACATTTCAGTAGAATTGCCAGGCTAAGGAGAAATACTTGCATTTGCTTTTCTGCTATTTTGTAGCTCAGTACTTAGTGCTTAATCTCAAGTTTTTACAATATTTTTAGAAACTCCTTTAATATTTTGAAAATAGCAGGTCAGCAAGAGTTAAGAAGAATATTTAAGAAAGACAAACACGTTTTTGAGCTTCTTACTATATCTGTCTTTACATTTTAAAATCAGTGAAGTAACAGATCAGATGTATGACCCAGTTAGAGTAACCAAATAATACTTCTGTTGAGAAGCCCATGTCTCTTATTTGTATTTGTGTTCCATATGAAATTTTGATAGGAGTATATTGGAATTGGTGACTTGTCTATTTCTGAATTTCTCTTGGTTGCTGTGAAGAAACATTCTCTCAAAGTTAGGAATGTAAATAGAGCTTATCACAAACAGAGCATGCTTTGCTCAATGTGTCTTGATTAACTCAAGAGTGGCATCCTTGAGTTAATCAATTTGAGCTTGGAAGAAAACAGTCCACCATATGTATAGACATAAGTTTTTATCTTAATCATTAAATCTATCACTTCTGTTGCTTACAAAAAAAAAAAAGAAGTCTGAGGAGAGAGGACTGGTCCCATTTTTCCCATGTACATTTTCTTGGCAGAAGACTGGCATAAACACTTCCTGCCTTGCCGTTATGGTGACACACGTTTGTGGAGATGTGCGAATCGGGGCAGGGAGCTGCTGCAGACACAAATTGCTTTGCCTTTTCTCAGTGTCCAGCCCTGCTGCTTCCTGCTGGGTTGCCCTGTAGCAGGTTTGGTCCATGTGTCTGGTTCACAATCCAACATTCAGCTGAATGGGAACAGGTCCAAGGCTGGGAAGAAGAGGTGTGGGGTGGGACCAGCTTCTATTGGAACTGCTGCTGAACATTTAATCCTACTGAATGCAATTCATGGGCAGTTTGTGTGGAGAAGTAGTAATCAGTCAACATGACTGGTGTTGGACCACAGCTGACTGTGCTGTAGTAAAATTACACTTTTTCCTTCCTAAGATTTTTATGGCTATTAATGTGCTCTTACAGTAAAAGAACTAAATCTCACCCTTTGAGAAGGGGAAGAACAAGGCTAATATGGTTTATGCCTGTTAGCTTGGATCGTGATCACATGAACAGCAGGGAAAAATACTGAGAATTTTTAGTAATTTATTATTTTAATAAATTTATTTTATTTAACCTACTGACTCTAAATACTCCTTTTATTTAATACAGTTTGGAAAACACATAGCTTTGTCTGCTGTTTGGTATCTTCTTTGGTAGAAGAGGAGCTTACTTTAGTTGATCTGAGAATAATTGGCTAGAAAAATGTTTAAACTGCAGAGATGGATGTCCAACAGGGGCTTGTCCTGGCTGAACCTGAAGGACTGTGAGTGTGAAAGGGAATGGGCAAAGTGATTCATGTCCCAGTAGGGGCTTTGCAATTCACCACTTGTTGGTTGGACCAAAGCAACCAACCCTTACTGCAAAATAAACCCCTGACATTCACCATCTCAGCTAAGGTTTAGAATAACATATTTAATCTTCTCTTTGCAGCAGACTGAGTGTGCTAATACGTGTGGTTACAGAGATGTGTTGATAAGCCAGAGCTTGATAGCACCTTGTAGCCAGATATGTTTATGTGTCTGTACCTGTACTAACATGGCACAATGGCTCTTATACAATAGTTACTTGTTTCAGAGTAAACACCTGGAGATTTTTTCATGTGAGTGCTTTTCTTTTTAACATTTTATCTTCATCTCTGCAGAATGAGTTTGATAAAAACTTTCCCGTAGGTTGGGCACCTAGAACATGTTCCAGTTGAAAATGGAAGGAGAGGAAGCATTGGTCCACTCCCTCTACCTGGGTAGATCCCGCTCTGTGAATCATTGTAGGAATTTGGGTTTGTTTTGTTCAGTCTTAGAGGTGAAATGGTATCTTTGAGTTCCATGGTGCATTTATTGAGAATTTCTCTAACCAGTGCTCATAAGGCAATACTGAACTTTACTTGCTTGTCCACAACAGATGGTGCCCAAGATTAACTATGTCCAGCTGCAGCTCGGTGTGACAGAAGAGAACCTGATAAGAAAAAATATTACGATGACTGAGAAAATAGAGGTGATGCATGGTCTTACTCTGTTTGGCAGACAAGTCAGATTATTGTTGTCAGTGTATCAACCTGTGTCTTGCAGATGTCTGATACTTAAAACAAATTTCAAGTAAACTTGAGATTGACAGAAGCCAAGCACTACACAACAGCTGCTTTGGGGTTTTGGCTTGAAAGGAAGCTGAACAAAGGTAGTTGCGTTACCGCTCAAATTGGCAGGACCCATCGGTTTACAAGTATCTATCAATGCAAGTGAAGTGACACTTGCGTAATGTTTTCTTGATTTGTTTTTCTCTCTGTAGGAGAATAAAATTGGCAGGGAGCATTTGGAGGATTAGGAAAGAGCCATTTGTAGATGGACATTTGTCAAGCTTTGCTTTCTTAGCTTGTCCATTCCAGATTGTTTTGGAGAAGTGTAGAGCAGCCTGGAAAATGTCGAGGGGGGAGGGGGCGTGGGAGGGGGACAGAAATAAAAGAAAACTAAAACGTAAAACCCTAACTAAAAACACAAAACTAAAACACCACGAAGTTTCACCTCAACTTTTGAGGAAGAACTTCTTTACGTTGAGAGTGGCAGAGCACTGGAAGAGGCTGCCCGGGGGAGGTCGTGGAGTCTCTCTACGCTGGAGACATTCCAAACCCACCTGGACGCGTTCCTGTGTCACCTGCTCCAGGTGACCCTGTCTTGGCCTTGGCTTGAAGTAGCTGATCCCCAGTTCAAAGGGTTCTGTGATTCTGTGGAAAAAGGAGAAAGGAGAAAAAAAAAAAAAAGGCAATCCTCGGAGTCCCGCATTAATCTTTCACGGGTAAAACCCTGGTTTTCCCAGAGCAGCCCCAGCAGCCGAGGAGGGGCCGCCAGGAAAGCGGCTGGCGTCTACGGAAACTAACTTTTGGTCGCGCCGCTTTTGTTCAATGGAACGGTGCGGGCGTCGGGGGAAGGGAGCGGGCGCTCTGCCGCCTGCGGCGCTCGGAGGGAGCTCCCGGGCAGG
>VXBQ01009271.1:397550-454711 GCA_013400175.1 Phainopepla nitens | reverse complement strand
GGTTCGGGGAGGATCCCGGAGTCGAAGTTCCGCGGCGATCGGGGCTGTGGCGCATCGCTCCCCAGCGGCGCCGCCATGGGGGGGGCCCTGTAGAGCCGCCCGAGGCCCCGGGGCAGCGGCCGGGGGAGCGCCGAGCGAGCGGCACGAAGATGGCAGACGGCGGGCAGTGCTGAGCATCGCCGTCTCCGCTCCGCGCTGGGCTCGGGCCCTGGCATGTAAATAACTTCTCTTCCCTCCGGATCGCACCGGTGCCAGCCCCTCCATTTTCCAGAGGGGATTTGCGAGCGGTTCCGCGGCGCTGGGCGATGTCGCGCAGAGCCAGTTCGCCGGGGGTGAGTGCGGCTGGCGCTGAACTTCTTTGTATCGAGGGCGGGCGGTGACAGCGGGAAGGGGCTCCCCGGGGACGGGGCACCCGCCGGGACCGGGCGGCAAACTTGGCGTGGGGACTGGGCGCCGCTGACACTCGGCACGGCGAATTCGACGCCGTTCGGTCAGAGAAAAACCCGGACCCGCGTCCAGACGTGGGTGTAGAGGTTCAAGTTACACGCTCGCTGGATAATACGCGGCCGTTTACAAAATAAAAACAAGGAAAAGGAGGTTGGTGGGTGGGAGAAAGAACCACAAAAGCCCCGCTCGCTCTGACCCGGGCGCAGCCGGGCATCCGGTCAGCGCTGCCCGGGTACACCTACACACGTGTGCCCGCAGATATCCTTTGGAAAACAGGACTTTAAATGGTTAGCTATAGCGCAACTAATTTTTTTTTCCTCTTTTTTTTTTCTTTTTTTTTTTTTTTTGGTTACTTCCTGATGTAAATACTGGAGAGATGGAAAATGGAGATAGGGTTAATTTTTTTTTTTTAATATTTTGAAGTATTCTGTGCACGCTATTTTTGAAGACCGTGCCATTTTAATTTTGCATGCTTTCAAAGCATACCTTTATAGTGTTAATTCTGGGTGATCCTCCCAATGTTTAAAACTGTATTTCTAAACTAAGAGAAAAATAAAAACAGTTTAAAAAATAAACTGTGTTTCTAGCGCATAATGGATGGCCAGAGCATCATATATGATGATTTTTATATGAACAGTGAGCAAATAGGTTATAAGTCAAAGTAAGTGTTACATAACTGGCTGGCTTTAACAAACTTGGTACAACTGTAGAGAAAAAAAGTCTTATTTTTTTTTTTATTTGGACTGTATGAGAGGCTGGCTACCCCTTTTTCCAGTGGCCTTACTTTATAGCTGGTTGATTAAAAAAACCCACCCAACATAACAACCGATGCTTTCTAAATATGAACCAGTTAATTTGTGTAGTGTTTTGTATTTTCCTGAAAAACTCGTTCAGTCTTATGCCTAATTCTGGATACTACACGCTCACCAGTGAATCATTAGTTAACACTTTACCTGGATTCTTACATAATTGAAAAACGTTCCTGAGTTAGTTTAGATTTTTCTTTTACTTTATTTTTTTTATTTCTTAGAATAGTGTCATTTGGCGTAGAGTTGTTGAAAGAACTGAAGATCGGTATGAAAACGGTTTTGGGGCTTTTTCACGTGAAGAAATGAAGCAGGAGTGGGTTCGCAGTGCTATAGCAAAACTGAAACAAGTGGGCAGACATTTAAAGGTTCCCGGTGACCGTGCACAATGCTGGGTATTGAAGTGCGCACAGCCCTTCCGCTGGAGGTTACGTGCAGGGGTCTTTGTGCTGTTCGTACATCATGGTGATGGTCGTGTGTGGTGTTTGATGCTCCTGCACAATAAAATACACTTGCTACAGAGAATAGCTGCAGGTCCCAGACTGCTGAGTGCAAATATTTTAACCGTCTGCTTGTAAGGTAGAAGCAGGAGACAAGATAGACTTTTTTCTCAGTGCTGTGTGATCAGATGCATCTAAATGCCATTCAGTAACTTCACTGATGACTACTGTACATTTGTTTTTAAAGGGTTTGATTATGAATCCTTTGCTACTTTGTTGTAAATGGCTTTTCTTTTGAGGATATACTTGGAGTTTGAGTATCTATAGGTATTAGTTCCTTGCCTCATTTACAGGTCATCATTGTAAACTTGTTTTATGACCCTTCTTTTGTTTTATCTGTTCTGTGAAAAGTAGAATATTCCAATTCTGTAATATTCTGCCAGCATGAAGTATAGATGCTTTTAGGTCAAAATACTTTTTTTCTTTTTTTGGTAGGAATAGTATAATTATTTTGTCAGACTCTGCACTCTGTTGACTTGTATTTTTATTCCTTTCCTTGCCTTTTTCTTTTCTTTTCTTTTTCCTGTATTATTCTATTCTAAGCAGAAACTCTTGCAGAGTTTTGGTAAAATTTTTTTTGGGGGCTTTTTTTTTTTTTTTTTTTGGAAGGGAAGACACAAGGGGTGGTATTATTGTCATTTACATAATATGCCAGTAGAAAGTAGTTGCATCATGTACAGTTTCTTAATGTGACCGTTCCTTGGATTTGCCTGAAAATGAGCTCTCAAGGGTAAATGGCTGAGCAGAAATTAAGAGCACCCATGTGTTTGTTTCAGGCTAAAAGGACCATTCAGTATGTGCTTTATGTCTGTTTCCAGGCATACTACTGAATTTAATTTATTCAGCTATTTAAAAATAATGGTTAAAGTATTCTTTTCTCATCGCTGCCGTCAAATGTTACGGCTTTGCAATTCTGGTTTCCTGTTCTTAAAGTGTGGATAGAAAACTCTTAGTGTGGAAGAGCATGTACTTGATGTATACCATTTAGTTCAAAATACACAGCCCAAGAGGATGAGGGTCTGACTCCGGAGTGTTGTCAAAAGCACACTCTAAACAAGCTGAAAGACGCTCTTTTGTTTTATTTGGGCACTTCCAATTTTAGTAATTACTAAAGCTCCTGGAAAGCCTGGGACATAGGGCATTTGAAGAAAGAAGTATCGAAATCCAGTTCGACAGTGGGCCTTCAGCTAGTCTTTTATAATTCTGCCTTTCCTCTGCGAAATCCTTTTGGCATGTTGCGGTTCTCTGGCAGGATCCCAGCGTGTGATATCACAGATATCAGATGTCTTCTTGCGATTGACGGCATTTGCTGCGCCGCAGTGGCGCTCCCTGGGACGGCTGAGGTGAACCAGGAAATGTCAGGGAAGTTGGGCAGGAGGAACAGTCACATGGTTTTGGGAATAGGTGAGGCCTTCTGTTTGACAGTGCTCACGTCTTTGTGTTTGGTAATCTCACGTGGAATGTGTTCAGCAGACAGATGTGTCTTTTAGTGGTCTTGACAGATTTCTTTTTTTTCCTGACATCTCAGATGGAGTTGAGTGGCTAAACGTCACAGTTAAGCTTTGTCCTTTGGAAATATCTTTGATGAAAATAAATTGTATGTGGCCTTGTTAGAATTTTATTTTCATCTCAGTGTTGAGGTCCAATGCCAGGCACAAACATAGATGATATCATGCATTTTGAGGATATTTGACTCCTCCATAAGGTCTGTTGGAAGTTAGTCATAGCATTCTGCATTTCTGTCTGTCTTTTCGGGGAAGTCTCCCTCTTGTTTGTACTCACTGGTGAAATGTTACACCGTAAGTGTAGCTTGTGCTGATGGTGCTTTTGTAATACTAGAAAATAAAAGATTCCATGCTGGCCTCTTTGTCCCACATTTTCATCCTGATTTCCAAGCATTAAAAGTTGAATACTTGTGTAACATTACTTAATTAGAGAAGATAAAGGCCTGGAAGAAGAGTCTGCTTGTGTATTTATTTGTTTGTTCAGCCACGACTTGCAGTTCTTGGGTATATTCATTTTCAGGAGTGAATTCTTTGTTTTAGATGGAGCTCAATGTGTTTTTTCCGACTATAGACACTTGATTTTTTTTCTCTGGATCTTCCTTTTTTATTTTTTTTCTTTTTTCTTATTTTTAATTTCCAGGCCCCAAATGCCCCCATGCTACATGCTGTCAAAAGAGAAGGTGGGTTGCTTTTGGAGGACTCAGTTTAGGAAGAAGTGCATGTGAGAGCAGGTTATTACTGCATGGTTTATAGTTAACCAGTTTGCAGTCCCTGTTAGCATGTAACATCAGGTGCCATAGAGAAAAATGGGACAAGCTCTGGAGAGGGCAGTTCTGGGAATACTCATTCTGTAGGGGATCTCTTTGAGATGGAAGTAGACCAGGAGGAAAGGGAGCTGTATTTTTTTCCAGAATTCGGAAAACCTCAAACAGAATTCTTATTTAGGCTTACAGTTCTGCAGAAATCTGCCTTCTTTGAATCAAGTGACTTGTGAGGGTAATGAGTTTAATACAATCTGAAGGCTTTTTTGAAGCATGAGGAACAGGGTGAAAGGATGGGATGTGTTTGGCAGCAGAAAGAGGGTGGGACAGGGGGAAGGGATGGGTTGGATGGGACTGTACAAGGATAGTGTATCTGGAGCAATGAGAAGGAATAAGGTTGGAGCTTTATTTTAGTCACCTTGCCCTTAGGCTTGAGTGAGGCAATTTTGTCATGGTTTTGAGGCACTATTGAGAATATATTTAGCACGCAAGAAGACACCAACGGTTGTCAGGGAGAGTGATGAAGGAATGAATGAACCTAGAATATTTTCTAACCTTTTCAAAGGTTCTTGATCTGGGTCAAATAGTAGGTGTGCTAGGTGTTGTCACTGCCATGTCAGCTTTGCCTTGTGTACAGAAGGTTTAGTCACAGTTGTGGCAGAAGTCATTCAGTGTATGTTCAGGACTGCCATAAAATGGAGGTCAGGGTTGAGCAGTAAGTGCTACTATTAACCTTTGAGATACTGTTCTCGTTGGAAATGTTTCCCTTAGGCTTTGCAGTATTTTAGTAGAATGCTAATTGCACGTAGTAAGGGGTACCAGCAGCAAGGTAGAGGGCTTTTGGAAGCATTGTGGGTTTGCAGTGCTCAGGAAGGAAGAACCCAGAGTTACAGGAATATAATCTGTAAAACAGATGGGAGATGGAGGTAGAGGAGCATGGACTTCAGTCTTTCATCTCAATCCACCTTGGTGAGATAGCTTGCCTATGAGCAGTGCTTGTTCTTATGTGTATTTTCTGTTTCGTTGTTGTCTTTGTTTTCACCTTGTTAAAGGAGGCTAATAGTTTTAAATTAAGAAAAAGAAACAGTTTATGGAACCATGTGAAGACAGTTTTATGCAGCTCCAGAAATAACAACTATTACAGCTTGAAGTCTGGTTCTTGGAAGAAGAGAGTAACGGTGAGGAAGTCTGGAAGATTCCTGAGCTGGTTTGTGTGGATCAGGGTACAATTCCTGCATTAACAAATTCTTGAAACTGGGCTGGGAGAGGAGTCTGCCCTGTATATTTTGTTTAGATATTTATTAGCCAACAGGGTGTAAAATAGTCAGACACATCTTTTTTTTTTTTTTTTCCTCTGGTGTATTTGTCCTCAGATAGTAAAATCCACCTAGATTGATGAAGAATGTTTAGCTATGAGGAGTTGTGAAGTTAATTACTTTCTTTCTTCCGTTTTCCAGAAATGCATGTCGATAATTGAATCTGTCTTGGTGCCTGTGGTTCAGTAACTGAGATGGTTGTGTCACTTTTCCGTAGGAAGTTTTAGAATCTTGGAGCTGAAGTGGTGAATAGCTGCTATTTCAGGCCATTCTCTTGCTTCCCTTGGGGATGTTTCGAGATCGGTTGACTCCAGTTTAGTTTGTTACTGGAAGGTCAGAGTTTCTGGGCTGTGCTGGTGTAGCCAGGGATTGCTCTGGCCAGTTCTGACATCTGCATTCACCCATGCTGATGAAGATAGTTGGCTGCTGTTTTCTCTGCTGAAAGCTGAGAGATGTAAAGGTCAGGCAGAGGTAGTTCCCCTGATCATTGATAGACCTACATACAGTTGATATGTAAACCATCCAATATTATATTTATTTCTTTCCTCATGGCTGCCTAATCTTCAACATCTGCTGCTGACAGCTTTGCCAGTACTACACGGGAGTAGTTTTCATTATTGATGCCTCTGGACCTCCAAATAAAGAGCTGTCAGTGAATAAGTACTGTATGGATTCATTTAATTATTAATCAGCATGATGGGGTATTCTCTAAGGTACACAATTCTGTTTCAAAGACAAGTGAAGTCAATAGAAAGTTTTCCATTGAAATAAAATAGTCATGAGAGTAAACATTCATCAGTACGAGTCAGAATTCGATAGCCTGGACTGTTCTGTACCTGCTATTTTGAATAGTGCTAACCAATTGCTGCTCTGCATGATCAAAAACTGTGGGGAAGAGGATACTTCAGAAAAAAATAAACCAGGCATTGGGGAATAGTTTTTCATTCTTCAGATATCAAGAAAATGTGAGAACAGTTTTCTGTCAACTTAGATTCTGTGAAACAGTGCTCAGCTGAAATCATAACAATTATAAATTGCATAAACTTGTTCTTGATTTCTCTATTATTCTTTTACTGGGCAATTAGTCATGTTTTACTCCCACTGCTTTGCAGAGGCTGGCAAGAATCACAGTTCTGTTGTGTGCAAAGAAAAAAAAGGGGCACTTTGGGTCACTCAGAGAGAACTAGGCTTATTTCTTCCTGAGCTAGATATGTATTTCATGTCTCTGAGACCCAGCCTACTGCCAGATACTTGATTTTATCAAGCACAATCAGCATCCGAAAAACTGGTATTACGTGTTAAATTTTATCAGAGTGATGTAAGGCTGAATAATTTTGCATGTAGTACTCCATATCTTGTCCTTGCACTTCTCACCATCTCCTGTGCCAGAAGTTTCAGGCCAGGAGGCATGTAAAGAAGAGCTACTTAGTTGGCTTTCTTGGTAAGTAAGACATGTATTTGTAGTAGTAGTAGTCTTTTTTCTAGAGAAGGCTGTCTTGTCAGGGTTTCTTTGTAATGGAAAAGCCAGTGATGGTTGTGGTCTCTTCAGCAGTTTGTAATGGCAATTTTTTCTGACTGTTCTGTAGCATCTTCTGAGCATGAAATGACTTTGAGGAATTGGGAAGATGTGCTGTAGGGGTATAATTAGGGGCAGAAAAGCAGTGGTGGTGGAGTTATGTCTCTTAAGGCTCTAAGAGAAGCAAGGATGGGGGGCAGGCTGTTGCATTTTAGGGAGTCCAATTTGCAGAATCCTTTCAGTGGTTAGAGCTTGTACTGAAAAGAAGACATATCTTGAAATAATCTCTCCTGTAATCTCTTCTCCAGTCCTTCCAACAGCCTCCTAAGCCTGCTAAACTCATCAGAACTAAACTTTCTGCAGATCATCCTATACCCTGGTTCTACCTGAGCAGCAAAAGTGAAATTTGCTGAGAGAGCTCCATGCCATCCCAGTACACACACTCCAAGTCAGAAGCATCCAGATCATGGGATTCTGCATAATACACTTGGGCTTTTAGTAGGTTTCCTTATGGAAAGTAGATGGGTGAAATTAAGCAACTTTTAGGAGTGAGGATGAACTTGCCCACAGTCAATGAACACCAACTGTTTTTCATAAAACTCCTTACTTGGCTCCTTGGTCCTGATTTTCAAAGAGGCATGTCAGATTCCATCAAAAAGATGAGCCTGGGTGCTCAAAAGTCAGGACTTTATCCAAGGTTGGGGGGCAGAATAACCTTGCATGAATCTCTCTTGGTAGTCTTTAAGTGACAAGAAGAAGCAAAAGACTATAAGTTCCATGTATAAAGCTAAGGTTAGAATGTGTGTGGATTGAATATTATTTCAGATTAGAAGACAGCAGCAAAATGTCAGGTGATTGTATTTACAGGACACAGGGGCTTTAACTTACTTCTGATGCTGTGAAAGAAATTCAGTGACTTAGGAGAATCCATTGATCTGCCAGAAGAGCTTTTTGTTGCTTAAATGCAAAAAAAGCAGGTGTTTTTTAACTGTGAATGCATCTTGTTAAAAAGCATGATTGGATGACATAAAGTTGGCCTCAAGGTTATTGTTTTGCTAGATAAGGACCTGAGGGATAAGGTATATAACCTTTTCCATACAGTATGGACAAAGATCCTGAATGGGAAGGTGTATAAGATGCTTAGTCATTTTCTTTGCTTCCCACCATGCAGAGCTGAATTTCTGGCAGGCCACGTGGGAGTCTCTGGATATCAGAAATTAGGAACCAGTCTTTTGGGGGAATGAAACTTTTATAAGCCTCTAAAAGCTGCGTAGTCGCAGGTTGGGTTTTCAGAGTACAGGATATTGAATACAAGGCTGGCAATAAAGTTTAGGGTTGCTAAAGATGAATCTCTAGATGTGACAGTAATCTGGGCAGTATGATGAGCTTTCTTGGGTCAGAGTCTATTTGTAAAATAATTGAGAGATATTATTATTTCACAACAGCATCTGTGCTGGGTCAGATCAGAGATGTGGATGTCCCATTGTCATGTTTCCTGCAGTGGTTAATAGGAAAGAAAGACAAAAGTAATTTTGTAATGATACTTCCCCAAACCACTCATTGCAGGAGATTGGGAAAGAATTGTGGGATTTTTGGAGTCAAGGATAGTATTGCTGTGTTAGATCTGTTGAGCATAAAAATCTCCTTTGAACGTCTCAGCCTCTCCTCAGTCACACAAACTTCCAGTGTGCTGGGAATGGAGTTCCACAGCTCAGCTGCAGAGTGTGAGAGCAGCAGGCTTTCACTTGGGATTTTCTTGATCATTCTAGCATCAGTGCTGTGTAGTAAGTGTTGGAAGAGACAGTAAATGCTGATTTTGTGATCACCTTTCCAACGTGAATTGTGGTTATAATTGTCAGGATGCATGAAAATGTCTGTGGGAAAACCAGACTTTATGCTTTCCAAAGATGTGCACAAATGCCAAAGATGTGGTTGAAAGCGCTAGGGCACATCAGGGATGTTTATTTAAAATGAAAAAAAATTCTTTGTGTGTAACAGGACTGCTTTTTGAAGGCAGTAAGAGACAAATAGACTCCAAAAGCAGGATTTCTGGACTGTTAGCAAGTTTTGCAGTGGTTCTTAGGGCAGGAAATTTTTTCACTTTTGTAGCCTTAAGGAATCATGGTATCTTGTTTTTTGATGTTAAATGTCTATTGCATAGCTTAGATTTTGATTCATTCTATTAGTTAAATAATATTTGTGTTTGGATAATGAACCTGTTTTTTATATAACATAAATTGACTTAATTATTCTGTGTAATATGTCTCCTGGTAGAGGTAGTTATTAGTGAGTTAAGGTTTCACACTTGATCATGCTGATGTCTGTGGATCCACAGATCTTTTAAACCCCAGAGTATTAATGCTGTTTTCAACCAAAGCTGCTGCAGCAGCTTTATTTATTTTTCCTTCCTCAGGGGTACTGTAGCGGCCAGTTGGAGCATTAGCCACCAAATGCCAAGGTGGCTGTAGAGTAACTGCAGCAGCATTTCAGCATCTAATGGAACAGGTCACGTGCAAAGCCTCATTAAAATATGATTAAAGTATCTCCTTTTGTTTGTTCAGTGGAGCCAAGCCCGTGTTGGACCCTCCATTGTGTTTGTGCCGCGTGCTTGGAAATGCCTTCTGTTTTTTGTGAGGCACCTTCTTCACCCCCCAGAGCCCAGCCCTGTCCAGACCTCTGCTGAAGAGGCTTTCCTTATTCCTCTGCCCTCTTCCATCCACTGCTGAGTAAATGCGAGGAAATGAAAATGGGGTTTGCTTTCATTCAAACATAGCCTGCTAAAGACAAATGTGAAGCTTCTGTTGTTGTCTGAGGGTGTCTCCTGCTTTCCTGTATCTCTGCTTTTTAACTGCTGAAGACTGGGGTGTGGGTTTGGTTTTTTTTTTTTTGTTTGTTTGGGTTTTTTTTTCTGGTATTTAATTAGTAAGCTAGACTTGCAGCTAAAGAACCGGCATAAATTATGTTGGTAATTTGCCATGACCACCTGTGGTAGTACATCAGTAATGAGAGAATAACAAAAACTTACAACTAAATTAAAAAATGAAAAGGATTTTGTTATGCTTTCTAACGCAAGCCTTCATAGCTTGTCTGGAAGCAGTAAAAAATGGGCTATTCCTTAGGTTTATTTTTTTGTGAAACATGGAAATCAGTATGCCTAAAGCTCAAAGACTCATAGCATGAATCCACAAATTTAGTTTGTATCTTTGATCACATGTAGCCTTGACAGTACCCATGGACAGCTTAAACTTAGAGAAACAGGGTGTAGTTGATTAAGTCCTATGATCAGTGTAAATGACTGGAGAGGGACAGCAGACTTCTTGTAGCCACTGGAATTTGAGCAAATGGAGGGGATTATTTCAAAATCAACATGTTGCAGAGGAAGAAGGGATAGAAAATGCTATATAAGTTCTTAGATCTGGCTTTTCTTTTGACACTCTGTGAAATCAGATGATTTGGCACTTGTAACTGCTGTGGGTAAGAGGCGTTCATAAGAAATAAAATAAAATGTATATGTGGCAGTGGTGGGGGAGGCGTCTGTTCTGAAAACATCTGAGATGCTGGAAAACTTGTCCCCAGTGGGAAAGAGAAATTGCATAGCTGGCACTGAGGCTTGCTGCTTATGCTTATGTGGCCATATTTAGAAAAGGATCAACACTAGGAACTGAATTATTAGAGAAGTGAGTGACTGGAGGGATTGAACATAAAGGAAATTATTTCTATCTGGCTTGTTTGTTTGAGTTGGGCCAGACGATGCTGTGGGAGGGCTGCGAACTCCAGACTTGCTGCCTGTGTGGAATGAATCTGGAGATGAGCTTGAGGAGGTCAGTGCTTGTTTGAGCTAAAGCACCTCCCTACCTGGGTCTGTAGGTGGCTGCCTGCAGGTAGAAGATGAGCAGGAATGAAAACGACCCTCCTGACTTGGAAAAGTCTGGAAGGACTTGCTGGAGCGAGATGCAGGCTCGCTGTGCTGTGTGTATGCTGTGGGAGGCTTCTGGTTTCAGCACATCTTGCAAACATTCGTGTGTATAAGTAAAGCAAACAACAGCCAATTAAAAAACCAACACCACATTTCAAAGAAGTTGTGTATATATATATATATAAAAAAAAGCTGTCTTATTAAAAATTACTTGTCAATTTAGCGGCACATAGTTCATCACATTATTTGCATCTATGTGACAGTTTTAGTTTATTGTGGTTTTGTTGCAGAACAACAGATTATCTAAATAAATTAATTAAATTGGGGTGAGTGGGATTAAAACAGCACTTCGGAGGAGAGGTCCAGGAGGAATGCTTTCAGAGTTTTTAGGAGCAGTGAAACAACCCTTCCCCCCTGCTTTTTTTTTTTTTTTTCCTCCTGTAAGAAGTGGTTCTTTTTGTTCCAGTCATCAGGACTCATTTTGAAAGACTTATTTTTCTGGTTTTGGCAAAATAGTTGATCAGCGCAACTGGCAAGGAACTGCTGTGGAGCAACAAAGAATTTCTGTGTAGCTAAAAACTGTGTTTGAGGCCATCTTGGAGCCGTTTGTGAGCTAGAGTAGAAACTCTGTGTAAGAAAGGCTATTCAAGTTAAGTTGCACGTTTTCTACCCCAAAATTAGCATACCAGAATACTTCATTGCAGTGTTTAGAATACTTTGTACAAGAACTAACAGTAAGTTGAAGATCGCTAACTGAGGATCTGTAATGATGCCAACTGACTTTTTTTTTTTTTTTAATGAAAGCTTTGTATACATAACAGGATGAGTCATCACTGGAGAGTTCTGAAAGTGTTTGGCATCCCGAAGAATCCTTTTGTGTGTCTCTGCCACACAAAACGAGTATTTTTGTCATGAAACTCTGCCTTAAGAAGTACTGCAATAACTGTAAGCTTTAGGGAGAGGTTTTCTAATGTGGCTTAAACCTTTACTTTCTATTACTGTTTTAAAAATATTTTGGTATTCTTAGATCTTCCTAAATAATGAGATGGAAAATTCTAAATAAATCGTTGGCTGTTACTTTGTTTTTTCCTAAGATCCAGCTTCAGACATACTTCTGTTATAAATTTGTTTTTAAAAGTGTGTAATAGGAGCTTTACTGTTTTCCTTAGCTTTAATGCAAGTATTAAAAATCTGATTGTGGGAGAATACTGTTAACTCATTTTGCTTTATTCAAACAGGGTACCTGTAATAAACTGATAGTAGCTGCTTATCTGAGTCACATTTATTTTAAGTACCTTTTCTTTTGATACATTTGTCACATTGAAGAACTGGTTGGCTTTGGTAGTTTTTGTTATGTCTCATTGAAATTAATATCTTACAAAGTTAGAGTTTTTTCCTTATGTGTTTTAAGAACATCAGTAGTTGCTGTACTCAGAACAGCTCCTTAATAGAAATAAAACCTTTCTTACTGAGGTGTTGGTGAGAAACCATTATTTTATTTGGCCCATGATTTTCCTGATGATGTGAAACCTGGTTCCTGTAGTCTTCCAAGTGTGTACAAGGCAGCAGAGATGAAATTTCGTAGCTGGTGCAGTAGGGTAGCAAATTTTATCTGAGATATTTAGGAGGGGATGACATTTTTCAGAGATTTTTTCCCCCCTGCCATTCATTCTTCAGCAGTATGTTTTCTAAGATGTGCTGTCATTAATTCTAAAAATCAAATCCATTGATGGATTCTTTCATGGTTTGTTGTAGTGATGGTATATTTATTAGCTAGTAAGTTTAGCAGTTTTGATTTTTATGATTTCTTTTGATTGAACCCAAATATAAAATTTATGGCCAAGGAAACTTGGAAGAATACAATTCTTCTTCAGAAGAACAAGAATTCATGAAGAAGTCATCAGAATTTGTAGGGTTTCATTAAAGAAAAAAAGCTTTCTTAATAGTTTAGAATTATATAGGCTTTTCATCCAAATGCCCTGAATTATGCTGATAACAGAGTGCATAAAAACCAAAGGGCTTTCAGGCAGTCCTTGATGAACTACACAGGTTAATTACTCAGCCCTGCATGTGCAGGTGTGATGGTTTTGAGTCAAGTTCTCAGACTCATGTATTTTTATTTTAATGTGCACATGCAAGGCTAAGCATTTAAACAGGCTTGCATTTGACTTGGAAGAGGAAGAACAGAAATGTACTTAGCTGATAAACTTTATATTTGGTGATATTTTCTATTAAGCTTAGCCATGAGTTCAGTGACATTGCTAAGAGACTGTTTAATGGTAGAACAGTTTGTCAGCGTTGTTTCAGGTTTTTTTAAGCTGAAGTTACTGTGCTGTGTGTTACCAACTTGGTGGTATTCTGCAATAAATTAAATGTTGGGGTGTGCTGATGTGGGGTGTGTCTAATAGACTCAAGCCCACGTTTGTTGTTATTTTCCAGTGGAAGCCAAACCTCAACTTCTGATCTCATTTTTGGAAGAAAGAAACCCAACATATCTGCACATTGGGATGTAGAATTGACTGTAAGAAAATAAGGTATTGGGGTGTGTCTGTATATAGAGAAGGTAAAATTTTTGGTGTTACTGTTCACTTTGTTTTCCTGACATCTTCTCAGAGCTTTCCTTGGCAGGGTCTCTACTTGCTTACAACTGACTTTTTCCAGCAAAGCATTATTTCCAGCTGTTCAGGTGAAGAAAGTTTCCCTTAGGGACCCCGAACGAAGCATGTTACTTTTACTGTAGGATCCAGATGCAAAGAAGAAAACCAATATTTGTCCCTTTATCAGATTACTTGATGTGCTTGTATGGGGCCTGGAATTTCTGTGAGTCTTACATGTTCCCCCAAGTCTTTAGAATTAAAGTATCATAGCATGTCCTCATCCAGTATGCTCAATTCTGTGGTTCCTGGATGCTGCTGAGGGTAAGTTTTCAGTAAAAACGCATTTCTGACTCAATCTCTCACTGCAACAACAAAGATGAGTGGGGAAGAGAGGGTGATGAAGGTTACTGAAGGTTTCCCACCTCATCACTTCTGAGGAGCTGTTCCTTGATAATTTACCTGCCCCGTGTTTTGTTGGTAATGGAAACTTTGTAGTCAGCTTTACATTTTCAGGGCGTTTCAGGCCAGGGTTGCCGAGATCTGTTCTGCTGGCAGCCGAGACTTGGGCACTCGCCTTCTCCTGCAGCTGCTCAGCCCCGCTGCTGTGCCAGGGCAGTGCTCAGATGCCTGCCTGAGATCCTGCCTGGGAGCTGGCTCCTGCCACAGTAACCTCACTTGGGAAAGGCCATGTGCAGCTTTCGTGTTACTTCAGGTGAACGTCTGACTGCTGTCCAAGTCCTCTTAGTTTTGCTTTGGCCCACGCTAGGTTTCCTTGTGAAGCTGTTCTGCACATTCTCGTGTTCAGAGAAGCTTTGCTTTTAAAAGGAATAGGCATTATTAATGGCAATTCGTTTACAAACAACTTCCAAAATTCTTTATTTAGTCTTCATCCATCATGGCTTTGAGGTCATTGTTTCCTTTTGCTGTGGTATAGTTTTAAATTCATAAACTTGTGCTTTTATCACTTAATGATAGAGAATTCTTCCTTACAGATCTTGAACTTTATAACTTGTTTAAATAATTCGAGAATTAAAATGGTTCAGGTATGCAGGGAAAAAAACAAGGTTTGGTATACTATTAACATCTTTATCATGTCAGTAACAAATAGTCAGCAACTAAATATCTCCTGTTGTGCCTGCATCTGCTTTACTTGTGAGTAAATCAAACCTTCCACAAGTCAAAGCATGCTGTGTTTAGGTTACACACTCCTGAAATTTAACTTTTACACCGAATACTCAAAACTGCCCTAGTACTTTTCAGAAGCTGAGATCCAGGAAGCCAGCTTTGTGTTATCCTTGTGAGAATTTAGTGGGGAAAAAAAACAGAAAAAAAAAGTCTTAATATAACAAAAGAATTGGTAATAAAGTAGATTGCTTAACATAACAGCTGTCTAAAGAGTTCATGTTGTGATGTGTTAGCACTGAGCTTTTAAAGATGAGAAAATAAGGGTTAATAATTCATTTTACTTATGGTGCTTGCAGCAGGGTTTACAAAATGATAGGTGCAGATGTTCTGTAAATGTTTTGTGGAAATTTGTCATGAAAAATCAATACAAATTGAGCTGCAATTCCAGTGTGTTTGAAACTGCTTGTATCCAAGGAACAAGGAGTGAAACCCATCTGAAGGGTGGGAGCTGTGTGGAAATAGTTAAGACCTAGGGATTAGTGCTGGGTACGGCCTTGCTGTTAATGAGCTGGAAAAGGTGGGAGCAGCCAGTTAATGGTATTGACAGACACTGTGGAGGTAAATGGATTTGTCAACACCAAGGGAGAGAAAATGGGGAAGAACACAGGTTGGGAATATACAGAACTGGGGAGAAGAAGGAGGTTCCCCCCAGCCTGCTCTGACCCATGAAACAACCACCGGTGACTGAGTCAGTCGGGCCGATGGGTTTTCCAAACGCGGCGCTGATGAGAGTGAGAATCTCGCAGTAAAAAAGTGCTGAAGGGGCACGGCAGATGAGTGAATGGGTTTTCAAAATCATATTCTAATTACTTCAGATTCATGACGAAGATGAATGCATTACTGTTTATTTTGCAGTTAAACTGTGTTGAGATAAAAACAGGCATGTCCGCGGCACAGCGCTGCTTTGGGACAACAGTTAATGTTCACACCTGAGTTTAAACAAATGCATCGTGGGGAAAAAAGTGTTGCTGGGAAAATACAGTAGCTAAGAATGAAGCATATTTAAAATTAGCAACTTTCTATTTTTATGTTAAAAATATTAAACCTGTTTTATCTTGTAGATGGTGGTGGCAATGTAGCAGTAGGCAGAGATTTGTTTTCTCTTTATGAACTTTGAAAACAAAGCTCTGCTCAGAAAAGAGAGGGCAATTTTATAAAACAGCATTTTCTAGTGATAATATCTGTAGTCCACAGTGGATGAAAACATGTAATAGCTATTACCATCCTAAATAAATAAATAAAATTATCCACTCTTGGACCATCCCAGATGTAACCTCAGCTGCTCTGCAGACACAAACATCAAGACTAGACTAGCAGCATTTACCAGCTGTGTGTAAGAGCTACACTGCACGTAAAGGGATTTCACATTTTATTACGTGGGAGGGATGATGTCAGTTTGGTTGATTATGCCCCTTTCAAGCCGCTGTGATAATTACCTGCTTGTTACCAGAAGTGTCGAACCCATTTTCAGTTCTTGTTTGCTTTTGCTGTCATGCCCTAATTGCTACATAATTTTGTCCCTGCCAATTACTACCTTTGAGTTGAATTGTACAGTGAAAAAGTTGTAAGAAGCAATAAAGTAATTGTTTTTTAGATCTTGTAATTTCAGTAGAGTATTTTCTTATGCTACAAAGTATATTGAAATACATACTGCTCACTTCTGTGAGAGAGCGACATCCCGTGCTTCCCACTGAAATGATGACAGTGTGAAAGGCATGACTTTTGGGCAGATATGGACACTTTTTGTTTTAGAAATAAATATATTTGCTGTGTTCTTTACAGGCAGGAACTCTTAGGTTTGGTGGGCTTTTTTTTTTTTATTCTTTCCCTTTTTGTCCTTTTATCCACTTTGTGAGTTTTACAAGTTTCCTTTGATGCTGATTAGGTCATCTGATGTGATCCTTTATCCATTGTCTTCAATGAAGATGTAATGTAAATGGATTTCTTTAAAGGTGCTGGGCTTAACAGTGTTTTATACTCTGATTAAAACTATTTGTTTGAATTATTCAGTGGAATAAAGCCTGCAGTAATTGGTTTAAGGACTGGCTGACCAAGCACTTTGTTGTCTTTGGGAACTGTCACTGCTTTGCTTTGGGTTTTTTGGGTGGTCCTCCAGCAGTCTAGTCTGGTATTAGTCAATATTAATAACAATTACTGCTGTTGAAATCTGTATATGGAATGACATGGATGAGCACTGGGAAGAGGCAGAAGAGCAGTTAAACAAAATGCTCTTCAGAATAAGGAGAGGGGATGGTGTTGCCATGTAGAGATTTAGGGATGGAACTGCAGTCCAGAAAGGAGCATTTCTGGCAAGAGATTTAGTGTGGGATGTTTGTGGCTGTGCACTGAAGCTCTGTTTATCATAGAGATTGTGAGATTTGCTGCTGCCATTTCAGCGTGATTCAGATATCCACAGCTGAAAGACCGAAATATTGGCAAAAAGTCACGAAACGGACCAGAGGTTGTAGAAAGCTTGGAGAGGATTGCTTTGGGGAGGAAGGTAGAGGTGCTCAGTCTGTTTGGTTAGGGGGGTGGGGGATTTAAACCCTAAAAGAAAGCAGTAGTTAGAGAACGGTGAATGATATCTCTGGCAGAGAAAATGCTGAGTTCTTAAGGGATCCCTAGTGTAAGAGGAAAAGGGACAAGCACCGGTGGTTGAAAGCTGAAACCAGAGAAGTTCACAAAGGAAATGAGCACGAATTCAGAAGGAGGAACAAAGGGAATGGCAAAGTGAGTGGCTTTCTGAAAGATGGGCTCCAATCAATTACAGTTATTGAGTGATAGTTATGGATATTGGGCTTGCATGGATAATGATTCTGGCATTGTGTCCAGTGAATCCGTGAGCAGTTGGACTTCTGTTCTGATAGCACTCCCTGTAGCAGCTTTTCCAGGGATGGTGTAGTGAATATTGAACACCTTTGTGGTTGAGGATTCTTTTCAAATGTTATCTTTAATGCATTGATTGCAAAAGACAAATGGTTTCTAAGGTTCTGAGGATGAGGTATACCTCAATTGTAGTTCTTTTTGTTAGCATAAAGGCTTTCAGGTACTTCAAGGAGAAATTTCAGTGTGCAAAAATACTGCAAAAAAAAAATTATGCAGCATACTCTTAAGAAAAAAAATTATTTTAATACTGAAATTTGTGTGGCTGTGTGCTAAGAACTGCTCTGTCCTGTTGTGACACCGAGGCAGTACTTGGATAAATATAAGTAGCTCTAGGGCCATTAAGTTACACGTATGTGCTTCCCTGTCTGTGTCATCTTCACAAGTGGTTGCCAGTATAGCTCTTTCAGAGCTGCTCTGCCAGCTTTTTGTACCTGAAAGTACTTCTGAAACGTTTGATTAAGATAATTTTTAAGGCTCTGTGGTGTGGTCTGGTGAGTAGAACTGAGTTTCCATGCTGTAAATGTTAATTAGAAGCATATGTGTATATGTAAAAAGCAAGCTGAAGTAAAAGTATAAATATCTAAGAAGCTGTCATTCCAGAAGGTCTCTGCTCAGAAAAGATTAGGTAAATATCCAAATATTCCCATTATAAATCAGCTGCAGTATCATTTCTGATTATCTTAATTATTTTTTTTCTGGTGGTTTGCAGGGAAAAAAAAGAAAGTTAGGAAGCAAAGGGATTCAGATTATGATTTCCAAATCCTTTCAGACAGCGTTACTTGCACTGTCACTAAAAGAAGCTCCACTCGCTTTCTCTCTCCTCCTTCTCCAGTGACCCTTTCCCATCACTGCTCTTCTCCCTGGCTGCTTCCAGGGAACCTCTAATGACTGAAGCAAGCTGATGTGGATGAAAACTCTCTCTTTTGCTGGGTTTAAACTCAATTAGTGTTAATTCAGCTTAGTGTAATCTGTAAGTTGCCAGGTTTGCATGTTTGAATCTTGGACATTTTTGTGTTTTTCTCCACAGTGAACACAGATTTTGAGAATTGGTTTCCTGTTACATTAAAAACCACATTTTAATGTTTAAACTGAGGATATTTGTGGAACTGGAGAGGAGCTGTAGAACTTGAGGACCTTGTGCATGTTGCAAGGCAGTAAATGGAATGAGCTTGCAGCCTTGTGTTCTTGGGTGGTGCCCTCAAAGGAACTTGACCTGGAGGTATCAGTTGGTCCTCTTGGATGACTTCCATTGTAGTTCCTCAGCAGGGTTCTCTGGGAACGTGCCCCTCTCATGTGACACAGAGACAATTTTGTTTATAACTCTGACCTGTGTCAAATGAGGCTGAGCAGTAGATCACTCTCGTGCTGGCACTTCTGACACAGCCTGATCCTTTCTCAGGCTGGGGAGGGTGGGAGTATGAAGGTGATCATCAGGTAGAAAAACTCCTATAGCATCAAGTGGAGAAGCCCATCTTTTTATTAACTTCACTTTTTTAAAGGTTTTCTTGAAGAGCATGCTAAAGAAATGAGGAACTAAGACTTAAAAAAATTAATTACACTCCCTCGCCCCAATAATTAAAAATAGTATTAATTCGTGTTTAATATTAAAGGGCTGAAGTCAGGCATGGAGAAAAAATATATGAAGCAGCTTGGTGTCGTTGGTAGTGGTCTCCAATAAAAATAGGTGAAATTTTGAGAATGTTTGTGGACAGCAATGATGATTGTCCCAAATAATAATGGTAATTTAACAGTCCTTTGAACAGAAGTTTAAAATTTCTCTATTATAATTACTTTGAGCTATTTGTAAGCTGTCTGTAATTGTCAGAAGGCAAATTTTCTCCAGGTAGGAAGACTCTTCTTGAGGGATGAGGAAAAGGTTTAGGCACATTATTGTTAGCAGAATTTCTGACAAAGACCTTAGAATTTCTACCTCATCAACACCCCTAGAGATTGATATGCCTGTTTATACAGAAGCTTTTAGATGTGATTGAAGATCTGTATTACTTGTGCCTCTGCTATGGAATGTTACTTATTATGCTACTTATATTGTTGTTTATATTTCACAATAGTATTTCCAGACTTTTATTTACTCTGGTGTAAAAATAGTTTCCATGATCTGGCTTTTAGGATTTACATCCAGTTTGAAAATAATTTTGTTAAAAGAAAAACAATTCATGTGAATTATAAATATACACTGACACCCATCTGATTTCATTGCCCATTTTCTTTTTAGATCTATTTTTATTCTTCTGAGGTTTTCCAAGCCTTCTGACTAAGTTTTAATGGATTTTTAATTAGTGAGCAGATCTTGTGTTTTTTCCCTTTGGCTTCCCTGGGTTTAGCAGTTTTATTGAAAGAGAAATATTTCATAATACTTGTTGACATTATCTGAAATAAAAAATGCATTTCTTTATAAGGAGCACTAAGGGTGCTAACAGATGGAAAAGATACGTGGTGGTATGACATTCATTTCTGTTGTGTTTTTTTTCCTGTCTAAATCCATTTTAGATGGGTAATGACAAACTGTGGTTGACATGCAAGAACTACTTTTCTTAACGTGCCATCAATTAATTTGAGTATTATAAAGAAAATTCTATCTAATGTATTCTAGGCCAGCATCTTGTATAAAAGCAGGTTATTTATAGCTCTTTGGGTACTGCCCTTCTTTTCATGTCCTGATCCTTCTAGTTGAAGCTCAAATACTTGTTTAAGATTAAATATAATGAAATTGTTGCCTATTGGTTCTTCTTTGCTTTTCATAAACATAACTTCAGATGAAACTGGTGGACAGGTGCCTTTCTCAGGAAATCCTGTAACACATACCTAAGGGAGAGAAGAGTGTTGGGTTTCTTTGTTGTATTAGTGGCATCAGAAACATTTCAAAAACATAAGCAGGAATGGAGTTATTTTCCATGTAATTTACAGGAAGACTTTTGTTTGCTCTGAAGTCTGAAGACACTAACAAAAGTGACTTGAGACAAGATTCTGAGCTTTATTCGTTGAGAAAGCATGAGATGTTCTGAGCTGACTGATCCATTTTGATAGATGTAAGATCTGGAAACCTCTCAAAATGATGTCGTGTGAGTGGGGTTAGTTTATCTAAAATATAAAATAGTTAAATATTTGCCTCCTTTTTTGAGTGTCCAAGCTGAATTAATGATGAATAAAAGCAGTGGTTGCAACACTGTGTAATCAGTGTGTGCAGACTGCACTTGCTGGGTATTAGTACACTTTTCTGAGTGAAAACTTCAGTATTTAGTATTAGATTATTGGATAGTTTGTATGCCTGCCCTGTGTGTGGTTAAGTGACAGAGAGCACAGCCTTCACCTGGCACCTAAATATATCCAGTGAGGATATTTAACTTAGGGAGACAAATGCACTTTGCAAGAATCTTCACGATGTTCCTGTGATAAAACTCTGTCAGACTGCAAAGTTCCAAAAGGAAATCTTTGAAAATGACTTCTAATTAATGGTGCTAAAATTACAAAAATCTGTTCACAGAGACCAAAACTTCTACCAAGTTCCAAGTACTTGGCAGCTGTTTCTCATGCGTGGTGACTCAGATCCGCTGAATTTTATGTACAGGATCTTGAAATCACCAGACACGAGAATTACAGCCCTTACCATTGTGCTGCCACCTTTATTCAAAAGGGAGTAGCAGGCAAACCCTGCAGCGTGTGAAAGAACAAGGAGCTGGATAATTCTTAAAAAAGACATGAGCTTGGTGCTGATGTGGGTAAAAAATTCTGGGCACCATGGCTGTTCACAAGATTGGAGGAGTTAGAACTTGGCATAGCCCGTCGTCATGGAGAAACAAATCTTGTGTTTGGATCGAACTGGATGCTTACACTTCCTGTCAGGAAAATGCAGTGTTGGGTGCAGTAGCATATTTTGATGCAGTTTTGTTTACTTAGAGGACAGAGGAGTGTGGACAAGAGCAGCGTTGAATGGTGCGGGTTGAATTTGTCACACGTGAAAATCTTGCAGGGTTAGAAATTAGTGCTCTTGACAGTGCCAGTGGTCTCTCAGCTGTTCCTGTTGCCATTCATTCTCTTTGTCTGTCAAAAGAGAACATGTGAAAAGAGTCAGTGGACTTGCTAAGCATTATTTAGCAAATTTACCAAAGAGGGTCACACTAACCCTTGTCTGGGGGAGTTAGAAAGGCAGAGCCA
Organism: Phainopepla nitens; assembly: GCA_013400175.1. Classification (NCBI taxonomy): domain Eukaryota; kingdom Metazoa; phylum Chordata; class Aves; order Passeriformes; family Bombycillidae; genus Phainopepla; species Phainopepla nitens. The sequence goes on along the minus strand of VXBQ01009271.1, from coordinate 433,103 downwards.
TTATCAAGTGTGGAGCCAAGTAGATAAACAGGACTTGCTGGGATTGGAAACTTGCAGGTGTCTCTACTTGGTAGCTCTTGGTGCTCCCAAGAAATTGTCTTAATTTAATTCTAGAAAAGATTTTGAAAAATATTGCAAGTGCTGCAATTCTAGTATGTTGTTTTGCATCGTTGTGTTAGTGAACATTGGTAACAAATCTGACTCAATCGTATGAGAATTTAGTGGGGAGATGTAGGAAGGATGTAGTTTGTGCAGATATATAATGTGTTGTAATTGCATCCGAAATTTTTTTGCAATTTTTTTCTGGAAAGTGTATAATTTTTCAGGTCTGCACATAAAATGTTTTGTGTTACAGAACTAAAACTATAAATGAGGCTACATAGCAGTGGGAATGTGGTTCTTGAGAAAGAAGAACCTGTAGCAGTTTCTGATGCTGTGCATTGCTGAGTTAATGTCACAGATATTTGACTGAAAGCAATTTTCACTTACAGAATTTATAGATGTCTAAGCAGTCAGTTTGAAAAGTAAAAAAGAAAGCTGAAAGATCTGAAAGCCTTTTATATGATTTCTCATTCTGTTATTCGAACTGTCTCCAAATACGAAGTCCACACATGTAGATCAGGCAGCCTGGCTTCATACTTTGAATATCCAACTCAGATTTTCTCATGTAATGGTATCACAAAAAGGTCTGCAGAAGTCCTTGCAGTGTAGTAGGCTTATTGTCAATGTCTCAGGCCATAACTGGCTGTATCAGAGCTGTAACTTCATGGGTATTTTATGGGTTCATGTGAAAAATCTATTGTTATATGTACCTGCAACTGTTAATGAATGGTAATCAGGGATGCTGAATCTTCCTGGTTTGATCTTTGGCTGGTGTGAGCCTCTGTCTCTTGCCACTGCACTGAGGATGTTCTCAAATGGGTAACAAGTTGGGAAGAAGACATCATGGTCTTGCTGTTCTTAGTACAGCTCTGTTTCAGCTATGGTAGCCTTCATCAGCTTTATCTCTTACAAGAGCAGTTCCAGACTTACACTGAACAGCTGTAAATATTAACATCAGGGATGAACAGAGAAAATACTGAATATGGTGGCTTTGTCCACATCAACCTCATCACTCAACAGAGTGTAGCTTCAGCCTCCTGCATCTGGTGACCCTCTGCAAAACTGAGTTGAGAAGAAGATTTTTCAACAGTGGGATGACATTGCTAATGCTCTTTGATTTGGGTAGGCAGTCCTCTGATGAGTGCCTGCAGGCAGCACATCCTATTTGCCTTTTCTGTCTCCCATGGGAAGTAATTTTGCACCAATATGGGTCTGAGAACCTCCAAGGTACAGGTAACTGTGTGAGGACAGCTGAAGTCAAAAATACACATAAACCAAACCTCAGGTTTGCTTAAAAGTACTACTGTATTTGGTTTTTAAATCTTAGAACTATACAATGCAAATTGATTTTGATACTTCACTCCCAGCCTCTCAGGACAGCCTTGTTTCCTCAGGAGCTCTGCATTTACCTCTGGGTTTCCTTTGTGTTTGCTTATTTTATGTCAGTAGTGACTGTGCTCTAGAATGAAAGCCAAGATGCATCTATGATATTCAGTACAAATAATCTTAAAAATAATTCTATTTGCATTTCTTTGGGCAGTGTAGGAAATCTTTGAGAAATCTCCCTGTCACACGGGAGTACTGGAAAAGTTAAGCTTGGAATTGTCCAGTGGAGGTAGGTTTTTTTTTTACTCTTTTTCTCAGACATCCCCAATCTCAAAGGCTATAATTCTTTTTTTCAGGTGTTTATTGCTCTCAGTAGTAACTAAGATGTGATTCCTGAGTAAAGGAATCGTGTTGAATGACTGAATAATGTTTTTAGATCAGTATTGGTTAGAGGAGGTAGAAGATGGGAAGTTGAAATGTTTTGATTTTAAATGTAAGCTGGGTCACTTCTCTTTGATGTAGTATTTTATCAAAAGATTATTATGCTTTATAAACTAAAAGTATTAAGAAACACACTTGTTTTTGATTGTACCAGGAGACTAATAGACAATATCAAGTGTATTTTTGAGATGTTTTAATAGAAAAAGGAAGGTTGTGCAAGTTCTATGATATTTTAATTTAAGTCTAGTTCAGCAGGTGTTAAACAAGAAAGTTTTCACTTCTCTCCATTAGTAAACGGTCAACTTTTTGTCACCTTTCACTTGTCATGTTTCTGTTGCACATCTTCCCCATGCGTCAGGATCCTTCAGCCTTTAGTATGCACATATATAACATAAGAAGTAAATAGGAAGAAACTACATGTTGCATTCTTTTCTTTTTTTTTTTTTTACCATGTACAGAAGAAAACACAGTGGAGAGTGAGGACAAATGCAGAAAACATTTTCACCTGTTACTGATTGTTCAATTAAAAAATCCTGTGAAGAATCTTTTAAATGAGAATCAGGTTGAAGCTGCAGTCAATGTAAGAGTGAGTTTCCTATTTTAGGCTTGTTAACCTTTGGGGCTGTTGAAGTTAATTCTAGCTAGGTGGCATCTTCTTTGCTTCCAGGGCTGTGCTCTTCGTGTTATCCTGGCTTGGATGTAGAATTTTCTCAACTCTTAGAAGTAATAAAGAGTAAAGTATTGTTCAGGGAGGGGAAAAAAAAAACCACCACCTTTTCCTCATAGGTGTTTCTGTGAACTGATTCTTGCTTGCTGTGGTTCTCTTTGCTTGGGGCTACCAGCTGAACCTTGAGTATTTTAGCCTCTACTTAAGCACAGTTAAAATTTTACAGCTGTGTTTAGGACTTCATGGTTCAGTAGTAGTGTGGTGGGAGCATGTGACTTTTGCACACCTGTTAAAGGATTCTTGAAAAGAGGGTAACAGCTTTCACTCGTGGAAGTGCCTGTGAGCGTTAATTCCTGGCTAGCCGTGCTGATGGCAGCACTAATTGAACCTTTTTATAAATCATTCCTGTGCCATCTTCCAGCGTGAGGCTGTGGACAGATGTTCATTTAACAAGACATCTGTGCTGGTTTAGGATGTTACTGTATCCCAGATGTTACAGTGCTTTTTAAGGCTATTGGCCCCGTTTCATGTATTTAGTACCATCAGTTTACTCCGTGGTTTGCAAAGCATACGAAGGAAGGTGCTTTCTTTTCTAAATGGTGTAGAGGTTTCAGCATTTTGGAAGAAGGGGTAAGCTCTTGAGTGGATCATGTGTACCTGTTTTCATAGGGCTGGAACAAAATGCACGGGGTGGGTGAGGTGGTTTTGGTAGATGGTCTTGAACGAGCTGTCAGGTGGTTTTGTTGGTAGCAACTTGGGGAAGACTTACAGAAACTGGTGTCTGGCAGTAACTTCTGGGTAATCATAAACTAGGCCTGGCAGTGACAGGCATCTGAGGATAGTAGCTTTGTCAGTTATTTCATGTGGTTCTAGGAAATGTTGGCTCGTGGCCTTGTTCCTGATCACTTTGGAAAGAATGAGTAAGATCCAAGATGTACTTTTGACCTGCATTGTACTTGTCCAGTTACGATGCTATTGCTGTGGCCTTTCAGACAACAAGAAAACCACCAAAAATTCCCAATCATGCAGAGAAGAGACGAAAAGAAACAGTGTCTCATTACTGTCAGGTGAATAAGAGATTTTCCATTTTTTCCCATGCTGCTCTCCATGCATTCAGCAGAAACCAGGTGCCTGGTGATCTCCCAGCGTTATCCAACTCCTGAGGACTTTATCCAAGCCTCAGCAGGGCTTTCCCCCTGTGCAGAGGGAGTACCTAATGCTCTGCTGAGCCTTGTGAAAGGTTTTTCTGGGCTTTTTTTCCCCCCCTCAGGGCTAAATTTAATTAGTTGCTTACCCAGAGAAGAATTACAAGATTTTTGTTTACCATGGTATATTTAAAGATGGAGATTAATGAAAGGCATTAGCTAAAAAAGCTAATTGATAAAAAATTTAGGAGCAGGTCACAAAGGATTTTGATAAATTACTCTGTTTTATGGAAGTAGGAGTAAAATTGTCGAAGACAGTAATTACATTCAACTGGAGTCCTGTACTAATAAAGAAATATAGTTTTGTCTTTGTTGTTGACTTTATTCCATAAAATGCTGAATGTGCTTTAAACACTTGAAGAAGTTACATTTCTCTCAGTGGGTCTGTTCTTTTGAGCAGAAATAGATGTGCTCTTGTTGTTGTTGTTAGTTTTTTTCCTTCTAAATTGAACTCTGTCGTAGGAAAAAGGCGGGCGAGGAAGCCATGGCAGGGACCTTGGCAGCGCTTCAGCCCATGTACCAAGCTCCCTGCCTGCCCACTGACTGGTATTTATTGTTTTCTGGCAGAGGGTGTGTTGGTCAGGCTCTGCCTGTACATTTTGTTCTGGCTCTGTTGTGAGCTGCAGGAGAAGTGGCTCGTGTCTGTTGGACACCTGTGCCATCCTGTGCCGCTGGGGCTTCTGCGGTGTTATGGGGAAGGGTGATGGACTTACTCCTCCTGCTAAGGAAGTTTGGGCTTGGGCTTCAAGATCGAGGGCAGAACTGAGGTTGTAGTGTTCCATGCAGCAGTTATGGTTCAGGACTGCCTGGTTTTGTGTGGGTGAAGAGCAGTAGTCACAGGCTCATGTTCCATGATTGCTTTAAGGCAGCAAAAACCGGCCCCTGACACCATCTTTTCCCTATTGCCTTCTCACATCCTCCTTCAGAAGGATGAACTTGAGAAGAAACAGAGTCCCAGGCAAAGAACAGAGCACAGGCTGCTTTTCCTACTCTATTTAAGGGCAAATAGAAATAAATATAGAGAAAAATTTTAAAAAAAAATTAACAGGGTTTGTCAGTGGAAAAATGCAGTGTTATGCAAACCAGCCAAAAGTTTTATGTATAAAACTGTTAAATAAAATGTGTAAACTTAATGCAAATAACATGAAACAATCCATTCTTACTACAAATGCTGATTGCAGCAGTTAGGTATGCTATATGGCCTTCTCAAATGGCATTTGCTGTGGAAACATTAAATTATAGTTGTCAGTACAGTGTATATTTCACTGTTTTGTGACTTGAATTATTTTTTTCCTCTACGCCAAACATAAATTTGTAGGCTATAAAATCTCTTCTGATGATTGGGAAATGAATGTAACCAGCAAAAATAAGTTAATGATATCATCTACCATGTTTTCCACTGTTTCTTCAGTTTTATTTAAAACCTGCACAACATTAGGAAGGCTTTTTGTAGAATATTTGGGGGAGGGGAATGGCGAGGCAACACCAGACGTGGTTATATCTTCTGCTGAAAGAAGCAATTATGTTTAATTAATTGAAACCTCTGCTTTTGCTTGGCGTTAAATAGGTTGCTAAAATACAATAGGGAGTTCAAGGCACGAATACTGCTCTCGTTTAAACAAAATGTGTAAAAAGGCTTTGTGAGGTACTTTGGTGTTTAATACAGGAACTGTAGTTTAATAGAAAATCTAAACTAATCTGTAAATTATTAAATAAACATAAACAATCATCATCTTCCACTATCTAGCAAGTTTTACTTCCAGGGTTGTGTTGGGGAATACTGAAAAGGGCTACCTGTAAAAAAGCAGAATTATAATTTATGTTTGTGATGATTTCACAGTAATCCTTGTTTAGTACGGACTTGTAACTTTGCATTGCAGACAGGTAATTGGTAGAGGAATAATTGGGATAGGATTTAGAAATAATCCCTGTCCTTAGCTGATTGTGTTCTGTAAAGCTTTTGAGCATTCCTGCACCAAGGAAGTGTTTTCACTGACCTGCATTCTTATCCTTTCACTGGGTGCTGGATGATGTGCTGAGATGTTGTGAAGAAGTGCAAGAAATTCAATACTTAAATGCTTTTGGCTTCTTTACTTGCTGCTTTGTTTTTCTAAGTATTAAAGGAATGTTACTTTCCTTGCTGTATCTCAGTCTTGCTGGAAGAGCCTGTGCTATCTAGTGGCTCTGATATTCCATTGGCTCTACTCTCTGTTTTTTGTTAGGGATGGGAATCCATCTGTGTGACCACCTCTGATCCTGCCAGTGGTGTTTGTGTCCTTCCCACTGCCCAGACATGTATCCCCATTGTGGCCAGCTCGCTGGTCACTGTACTCATGATGGGCTGATGCAGTGGCTGAAAGGAGGAGTGCAGGACAGTTTCTTCTGGTCACTGTGCAGTTTATTCTGGTTTCAGTTTTTGTGAAGTGTGGGTTTTAAGAGACTGCACTGGGAGCTTGTAAAGTGGCAGATAAGTAAAGGGTATGCTTCTGTCTCTTGTAAGAAGGGTGTCACTTATTTTGTGTGTTCTGGGTGTGCTGTCACTGCTTAGGGGTAAGCAGGCAAGGGGAACAATAACCTTGTAATCCCTAAGGTTCCCAGCGTGCTCACGTTTCTCAGCATCATCCTGAACAAACTTTATAGGGATGCCAAGAAAAATCCTCCTGTTCTTAACCTCTTCTCGCTTTTCTCTTTCCCCCAGCTCCTTTGTAAATTGAGTGGGAGGTTTTCAGGTTTTGGTTTGAGCCTCATTTTAATTCTTCTTTTCCTCCTTCATAGTGACTGAAGTGGTCCCAACACGATCTGAAGGGGTTATCTTGCTAGGTAGTCCAAGAGAGTCAATCCTCTTCTAGCAGGAGAGGAACCTGTACAGACTCCAGAGATGGTTCCAGTTCTGCCCAGTTCTTTGATCCAAGGGAACAGAAGGCAGTGCATGATAGCATTTCTTCTGTAGCTGATTTAGCAGATCCAGTCCTGTGGAAGTAGTTTGGATGGACCAAAGTGCTATAACAGACTGTACAAAAAAAAGGAAATGCTGGTTTTGGAATGATTTAATCGCTTCAAAAAACCCCAAAACCTTTTCTCCCCAATGCAGAACTAAACCCAAACCTTTCAGAATCCTCTGTGAAAGAGGAACTGGAAGGGTTTTGTCTGGGGGGGCAGGCGGGGTGCCCGTGTGCTGGCCTGCGTGGCATCCTGATTCAAGGCATGTTTTTGGGTGAATGGTTGCCTGGGAGCTCTGGGACATTGGAACTGCTGAGATGCCCCAAACTGCCCAAAATTTGTGTACTTGGAATCAGAAGCTCCGAGGGTCTCCCAGGCTTTCCGTCAGCACGCCAGGCAGGTTGCCAAGTAGCCTGAAAATTTGGGAGGCGAGTTGCCAAGCTCTTGGCTCCCTTTCACATGGGCTGCTGAACAGCTGGGAATCTGGATGCCTGGGCTTCTCAACAGCCCACCATGATAGTTACTGAAGAGCCAGGCAGGGAAAAAAGGCTGGAATTTGTGGCACAAACCTGTCTGCTTTCCATCAGACCTTGGTTGAAATTGAAACAAATCTGCCAGGTATTTTAGTTTTGACAGGCAGTCCTCACGTGATGAGTTTTTTAATGTGATGACACCTAGTCATCTCTCATAACATTTTACTGAATGTGTCAAAATATTGTTCCACTGAAAATAATGTGTTTCAGCTTCATTGTTTTTAGCATCATTGTTATTCTATGGAAATCTCTTCCAAGGGTACTCTTTGTGGATCGGTCTCTATTTTATAGTAGCTACTGTCCAGATTTTGGGTAGTGTTCTCTCTTATCTCTCTGTAGTTATGTGTTACATGGAGCAGACAGGATGCTTGTATGAAAGTCTGGCTGAGTTAGTTGTTATTTGATCCGTAAAAGTTCGTGATTGTATTTTTCTTGTAAGAAGAATCAGAGAAGCTTAAGGGGCCAAGTGCTGATTCAAGTGTACCTTGCTGGGGACATAAACCTAGAATGGGAGGAAAGGGGAGGAAGCTTCCAGTTCGTACAAGACTGAAATCATAGGTTAGCTTGAATGTTAAATAACTAAGTGCTGACATTCATCCCTCAGAATGAAGTTATTTAAATCCTAATTTTCCAAATGCTTTCAGTCTAAAAAGAGTTTTTCCTTCTTATGTTTATAGGCCTCGGAGTAGAGGAAAAACTGCAGTGGAGGATGAAGACAGTATGGATGGTTTGGAGGCAGCAGAAACAGAAAACACTGTGGAAACAGGTACTGAGAATATAGCACTGATGCTCTCTGGGTATTGCTTCTCTCTCAGAAATGCATTTAGTTGTGAAGGACTTTGGTAGACAAGAAATATTGTAGTACCATAAATTTTGTAGTCCGAGATGTGCATTTGGGCAGGTTTAAAAGGAAGAAACCTCTATATTCATACCTATATTAATTTAATGCTATTGAAGCCATTATTTTTAAATAATGTAATGGGAATGTCTCTGTAGTGTAGATATGTAGAGGTTCTTTTCCTACTTTTGCAAGGCTACATCTAACAAAAATAAAGTGGCAGCTGCTGTTTTTGGAATACCTGCCAAAATGCACTACTACTTATTGACCTGTGTCTTCAGCTAACTACAGCAGATTATATACCAAAGAGATAAGCAGGATAACCAAATGCTAATGCTTTCTGCTGCTGCTTAGGAAACAGGATAAATCTCTGTTCTTGCTTTGGTAAATATTTGTTGTGGTAGTACCCAAATGCTTCAGTTACTGGAGGGAGCTCATTGTTCTGGACCAAGTACTGTTGAAACAGTTTGTGATTTCTGTTCTGGCAGTTCAGGAGCCTAAAGAGACAAACAGATGAGCCAACACATGAGATAAAGGCCATGGTGAAGAGCTGTCATCTCCTTGCCAGGCACGTGTCTGTAGCCACTTGCCCGTTTTTAACCAGGGAATGAGTGCAGAAGGATGAAGCCCACCATGAAGAACAATGCTGTGGCCACTTGGCAGAAGTTTGCTGGTTTGACAGAAACAGGCCTTGGAAATGCATTGAGACCTAAAGGTTTATAAATTTAATTAGGTGGCCCTGTATGTGTAAAGAGAGGAGTGGAAGGAAGCACAGAGACATGAACAGCAGAAGCTGGTGGTCAGGGCAGAAATGGCATGGAAGTGCCAGCTGAGTTAAGGGAGTTGTCCATTTCCTCTCAAAGCTGCTGAGTGGAGGGGGTAAAGTAGTGGAGTCCTTAAAGATGAAGACAAGGATCTGTGCTTAGTGTAGATTTGTAGGGACAACAAGTAGAGGACCTGAAAAGAGCTGTTTTTGCAGCAGCATTTTTCATGGGCCCTGCAGGAGCGTGGCTGCTGTGGTGAAAGCCACAGAGGAGGAGAAGGCTGAAATTCTCCTGAGGATGGGCTTTGTGTGTGCTGGTCTCTTGCTTCCCATTTGCTGGATGTGGAGTGATGCTGAGAAGGCTTTGTGCTTATGGCTTGAGGCTTTGAGGTGTGTCAGGAGTGTGTAGTCACAACTTGTGTTGAATTTAAGTGTTAATGGCATGTGGAAGGAGCCTAGATTAAAGCTGCATACAAGGATGTTTCATTGTTTTATTCTGCCCATTGTTTTTCTGCTCCTGCAAATAGAACTGGTGGTGGTAGTGAACTTGGGTGATCTTTTGCAGCTTCTACAAGTAGGTAATTACTAGTCAATAAACTAATAAGTAAGTGAAAAAGTTGGAGCAGGTATTTGTGTGTAGAAAAACAGAGTAGGGTAAAGGAAGACTAGTTCTAATTCTATTATTATATCACTATTATTACATTATGGTGATGATTACTCTTCCTATCCTGTGTGATAGAAGCAGTCTTATAAAAGCCAGTGAAGGAGATAGAAAGTGTACATTTAAAGTGATAAGTTTTATAAATTCTAAATATGTTTAAAAAAAGAAAAAAAAACCAAAAAGAAATTCAGACTTGAGAACTGGTACACTACTGTGTAGGGAATTCAGTGGTAGCTGTATTTTTTTTTTTTACTTTTGTCATTTTTTAACAAAGTTCCTCAACAGAACCTGAGAGCAGTTTTTGATTCAAAAGAGAGAGGAACACATAATTATTTTTAAGGCTATGAGAGTGCATATAGATAGGTCTCTCCATTTTCTTTCATCAGAATAATCCTGAGTGTCACAGGGGGCTGGTACCCATTTCTAAAGGCATGGGCACTAGGAGCACTGTGCTGGAAATCCCAATGGACCAAGACTCCACCAGGTCTGCTGCTGGAAGTCAGGCATCATCACTGCAGTGCTGAGCCCAGGATGGATTTTCAGACTGTGCTCCTCACTGAAAAGATGCCTAGTAAAAAATACATGGGTCTGAAATCCCATTTCTGCTGGGGAACCAAAATAGACTTGAAAGAGCATTATCATGTTGAGCAGTTTCATAGAGACAGAATCACAATTATGTTATTTTAAAAGTTGGGCACCATGTGACTTGCTAGAGATTTAATCATATTATCTGGAAAGGCTGCTGCCTCTAAAACTTATTCTAAGCACCTACCTTTGTTAGTACAAAAGTGTGGGAGAAGGAATAATATCAGTTTGTTGCTCTGTTTAAAACTGTGTTAATTAAATTGAAGGGTATTTGTATACTATTTTATTAATTTCTGCTTCAGCTAAAAAAGGGGTTTGTTTTCATTGAGTTTCAAAGAGTGATCTTGCCAGCAATTTTCTCCAGTAGTTGGCAAACCAAAACACAATGTAGTAATATTACAAAACTTGAGACAAATGCCTAAAAAAATCTTGACATGCAATTTGTGACATGTTTTGAGTCTCTGTGTTCCTAGCTTCTTTTCCACTGTTTGATTTGTATGTTGAGAATAATGAGGAATTCTTTTACTGTGTGAGTTTGAGTTTTTGAGGTTGTTTCTGTTTTGTTTTATTTAATTAAGTTTCATGAAATGAGAGAAGTCCATGTTATTAATGTTGTATTCAGTATAATGAGCTGTGCTTTTAGGGAAGGGGGCAATGAAGGAGGAATGAGAACTCCCCTCACAGGGAGGGAAGAAGATGTGCCCCATATAACCCCACCAAAGATAAAGAAATGTTTGGTAGCTGTCAAATCTTTTATGGGGAGAAAAAGCAAGGAGTGTGCAAGTACCAAACGTTATTTCCATTTGCAATGTTGACACGACTGTTTGTTTAAATTAAAAGCAAAAATTCCTCCCAAAGGGGCTCTTTTGTAATCCTGAGGCACAGTCATTTTAATTGCAGTTTGGGAAACAAGTCAGTGCCCTTCTCAAAATTCTGTAACCTCACATGTGAAGCGAGGCAGAGTTGGAGGCAGAGCAGGGTGAGCCGTGTGCTGATCAGTTCAGTATGGCTGCTGCTCCTGCCAACTGCAGCGATTCCTGAGCCCTCTCCCTTCCCTGCCAAGAACTCAGTTCCCTTTGCTGCAGATGAATTCTTAAGGACAGAAAGAGAGCGGGAGGGATTTGGAATTGGAGAAAGGAAGTTCTGGAATTTAAAAAAAAAAAAAATGATCTGTTTGGAGCTAAGTAAACTTTTTCCTGAAAAAAGAGTGTTGACAACTGCTTCTACTGATTCAATAGATTTTCAGCTTCTTGTAAACCTCAGGACAGACTCCTTTCATTTACCCACCAGCCCTGTCTCTCTTGCTGATCCTTTGGCTCCTCACTTAATGTCTGTTCTGCTCTTCAGCTTTATATTGGTCTTTTCTGCTGTCTGCTCCTTCATTTTTCTTCACTGTGGCTCCCCCAGTGATACTGCTCTGGTGTTTCTCTCTCCAGCTGATGTTGTGGTTACCCATTCTTTCCATCATTTTGGCACCACAGCATTGTAGCATGGTTAAGGATGGCTGGGAGCTCTGGGGATCATCTGCTCCACACCCCTGCTCCAGCAGGGTCACCTCGAGCTGGCTGTCCAGGACCATGTCCAGACAGCTTTTATCTCAAAGGATTGAGGCTCCACAGCCTGTCCTGGACAACCTGTGCCAGTGCTCAGGTACCCTCACAGTCAAAAAGGGTTTCCTGATGTTCAGAGGGAGCCTCCTGTGTTTTCCTTTGTGCCTAGTGCCTCTGGTCCTGTCAAGACCTTCCACCTTTCTGGTTATCTGTAAAATACAGAATACTGTGTTCCCCTCTGGGTCCTCTTGTGCTCCTCCTCTCCGTAAGAACAGTTTTCTTCTGATGAGCCAGTTTCTAATTGCCAAAAAAATACAGACCAGAAAATTCTGGAAAGCATGTGGCTTTGTGCACAGGGATATATGCAAATACAAAACTGCTAATCCAAAGAAAGAGATAGTACACCAAGTAACTCCTGATATGCTTCCTGTAGGTTTGGTAGCCCTTTTGCTACTAATGAAGACTTGGCTTCTGCTTCTTTTCCCCATCTTCTGTTAGTTTCAGCAAGTTTCTGTACTTGATATTTTCTTGGCTCTGCATTTAAGTTGAAACTGAATTCTTTGTGTTAATTATCTGATTATTCCTTTCTTTTTTTTTTATTTAATTTTTTTTTGGAGAACGCTTGTGAAATATCCCAACTCCTTCTAGAATCTGTAATTCTTCCTGTCTACGTCCCATAAAAATGTTGAGATTCAGATCTGGGAGAAATGTAATAAAATCAGTTTATTTGAAGTGCTGAGTCTCTTGGGAAGTGATTAGTAAATCCATCAGGTATTAATTCTGTTAAGTATCCATACCATGTTAACCAACTCTTACAGCAGTGCTTTCTACCACACTCTCAACTCCCCATTGGTGTTCAGAGGCTTCAGAGTTGGTAACAGATAAAAGAGACAATTGATGATTTTATCAACCAGTAGTTCCTTATCTACATTATTGTTGTAATTAATATTTTTATCAGACCCAGTGATGTTGCCTGGCCAGTTGATTTCTTGTTGGACTTCACATTAACTTCCTGAGGATGAAGCTTCCTCTGACCAGCCTCATTTGTCTCTGGGCAAAGCACTGAAGAACCAGAAACAAATACTTCTCAGTGGAGGAGAATTATTCATGCAGAAGTTGCCAGGGAATTTTGGACTAATTCAGAATGTCATCAGCTTTGAAGCAGCCTGAAAAGCACTTTTCTAGAGGAAAGAAAATTCTGCAATATCCTGCTTATTAAAGAAAATATAGGCATCCTTTGCAGTTATATGAACCATACTGAGTAGAGCCTCTCATTGGGCAAGTCCTGGTTTGGGTGAATCAATGGCAAAAGCTCTTGGCAGTGTGTTAATACCAAAATCCAGTTTTACAATCCAGGCAGATACTTTGGCCTCATCATTACTCCCCATTCCTTCTAAAAGTAGTGAAGGAAGAATTAACACCACTGAGGGCTTGCTTTTAGATTAAACTTGGCCATATAAATATGTGGTTAGAAATGCACTTAAATATTTTTAAGGCAACTAATCTTCTATGTACTCATTAAAAAAGGAGTGATTTCTTCCTTCTTAGGCTGCTGACTCCTACCTGCTCAGCTGCTGGAAAAATTAGCAGAAGTGAAGCATGTTGTTATAATTATTATGAACATCTTATTATTTTTGCTTTATATTCTGGTAATTTGTTTGTAATGAGGAAAGCAAACAAAAGAGGAGGCTACTTGATGTTTGCATTTAAACCATTACAGGCTTACTCAATAACAGCATTTATCATCATGCATGCTTAAAATAGGCCATTTAGAAAAATCTGATTTTTTTGCATTCTGACCAATATCTGTCTCAAGTGTTTTGATAGCTGGTGGAATCTGTTACTTCCAAATCAATTTTAACCTCACTGAGTTTTTCATCCTGGAAGTTATTTCTGAAATGCAACTTCTTTTCGGTGTTGCTTATTTATTTAATAGTGATTTTGCAGTTTTGGTTTCGCACTACGCTTTGTTAAACATAATCCAAGAGGTTTTGAAAGTTTTCAAAGACCTAGAATTTTCCACTTCCTCATTACCTTGATGTTTAATTCTGCTGCTGTCACTAGTGATGGGATGGAAGATCTGCATGGCCATTACCAGTGGAATACACTGAAATAGTTGCACGTGCTCTGTGTGCTATATGCTTCTCCTCACTGGGAAAAGGGCTGCTCTGTGTATGTTTTAGTTCATAGAATCACAGAATGGTCTGGGTTGGAAGGGACCTCAAAGATCATCTTGTTCCATCCCTTCTGCCATGGGCAGGAACCACTTGCTTATTCTGTAGACTTGTCTCAGTTTTTATTACACTAACACTGTGTTGAGGCTGACTCTTCAGTTTGATAAAAGAAATAGAAGAGAACTGCTGATGAGTGAAAATCACAGCATAAACCAGGCTGGTGTTGGAGTCCCACAAACACCTACCCTGGCAGCCCTTTTCTGGGTCAGGTTCAAAGGGGAAGAATGGAGGGGGTAAAATGAACTTACTTAGGATAATAAAAGAGGTAGCTATTTGCAAGGCATTGAAGAGTGACCATAGAAAATTAAATGACTCCTAATTCACTAGTAGTTCATGTATAAGAACATGCAGGGCAAAATTGCCATCCTGCTTTTGTATAAACAAAAATCTCTCTCACATAGCTTTTGCTACCTGAGTAAGTGGTGCTTCAGTTCTTCTGAGAAATTCAGAAGCTTTCATAAGTCAAAGAGAAATTCTAGGAACTACTGGCAGAGGGATAAGCAGAATAAAGCATCAGTGAGGGTTTTTTCCTCTTTTTACTGTTGCTTTATAAATCCTTGGCATGTTAAATGCCACGTGCAGTTCTGCTTTCCCTTCTCCAAAAGGATGAGCTGTAATTGGGAAAGTACAGGAAAGGCCAACAAGTATGACAAGAAGTAAGTAATATCTTCTGTGTGGGGATCAGTTAAGGTAGAAGCCTTCATTCTGAAGTGATTTCACTGAGGAGGAATGTAATAGGGTCCAAAAAATGATGAGTGGTATGGAGAAAATGGACAGGGCACGGTGATTCACTTTGTTGTTCAACACAGAAATCAGGGGACATCAGGTCATGTTCAGAGAGTACAAGGGCAGGTGCATTTGCACTCAGCATCTACTGCAATTACAGAATTCATTTTTCCTGGATGCTTTGGGCATGAACAACTTGACATGGGTTTCAAAAAGACCTAAACAAATTAGTGGAAAAATAATCAGATGAGTGCTTTTGAATACCACTCCTAGCTTAGGCAGTTCTCAGTGATGGAGGTTCCATGTTGTGGTTATCCATAACATGGTTTCGTGGTTTTTGGGTGACCAGAATTTCAGTTTAAATGGTCCTACATTGAAAATCTTGTTTTTATTTTATAACTGATAGAAAATTTGCAGTTATTTTCTGAATATGAATATGAAATGTATTTAACAGTTAAGAGCTCATTTGAATGAAAAGTATCAAAATATACAGTGGAAAGTACAGAACAAGAATAACTGCAGGTTTTCTTCTCATGTCCATCTAACACCTGTTGCAGTAAGTAAATCAGAGAATTATAGAATAGTTTGGATTCGAAAGGACCTCAAAGATCATCTATTTCCACCTCCCCTGCCATGGACAGGGACCCCTAGATCACATTTCTCAAAGCTCCATTCAACTTGGCCTTGAGCATTTCCAAGGATGGGGCATCCACAGCTTCTCTAGGCAGCCTGTGCCAGGGTCTCACCACCCTCACAGGAAGAATTCTTTTCTAACAGTAGTCTAAAACTACCCACTTTCAAATTATCATGAAAGATTTCTGTACCTGAGATCTCTGTATGTGACTTCCTCAGACAGTGGCAGGACAGGGGATGTTGCTGTCAGATTGTGTGCAGAGCAGTAACAGAATTATGAACTGTGAGTAATGGAAACTTGTTTTGTTCCTAAACTAGGACAGTGAATGAAATTTGGTAATTATAGTACTGGATAGTGTGATGATTTATCCCAGCTGACTGCTGAGTACCACGCAGGTGCCCCCTCACTCCCTGCCCCACTGGGATGGGGAGGAGAATTGGAAAAAGGTAAAACCCCAGGGCTGAGATTAGAACAGTGGTGAGCCCCTGGCACAGGCTGCCCAGAGAAGCTGTGGCTGCCCCATCCCCCTAAGTGTTCAAGGATGGGTTGGATGGGGCTCTGAGCAGCCTGGTCTGCTGACAGGTGTCCCTGCCCATGGCAGGAGGTTGGAACTGGATGGTCTGTAAGGTCCCTTTCAACTCAAACCGTTCTGTGGTCTGCTGGGGATGGTGTTCTGTGGTGTGGAGTATCCCTCTGGCCACTTGGGCTCAGCTGTCCTGGCCGTGCTCTCTCCCTGCTCCTTCTTGGGCCTGTTGGCTGGCAGAGCATTGAAGAGTCCTTGCTTTTAGAGTAAGCACTACTTAACAACAACTGAAACATCAGTGTTACCAA
The DNA here is from genome assembly GCA_013400175.1 of Phainopepla nitens. NCBI lineage: Eukaryota > Metazoa > Chordata > Aves > Passeriformes > Bombycillidae > Phainopepla > Phainopepla nitens. The sequence goes on along the minus strand of VXBQ01009271.1, from coordinate 417,067 downwards.
AATTAAATCTCATCCTAAGTCCGAGCCACCGCACTGTACCCAATACTAAAAAGAAAATTAACTATGCTAGCCAAAACCAGGACAGGTAAGCATTTTAAATTCATAGTTTGCATTCCCTTGTTAAGGTTTCTTTTCATATTGTTGCTACACTGACCTGGTTTTTATCTGTCAAAACTGCTGGAGTGTTTTGGTGGTGTTTGTAGTTCTGCAGACCCCTGTGGGGCTGTGTAAAGCACCTGGTCCCACTGGCTGTTTCCTGACGCAGCACTACCCCTTCCTCTGGCAAAAATAGCTGTGTCTGCCTTCCAAAGCTCCTTACTCCCTCTCACACAACATCTTGGTAGGCAACAGTTGGGACCCCTGGGATGGCCCTGTTGTGTTTGGTGATCTTGGTATTTTCCAGCCTGCAATACTTTGTGTTTTTAGGGAAAGTTTTGGAAGCTCATGACATCTGCTTCATTGTCTGCCTAATCAGTAGGTCTGACAATAAAGTAAAGTGGTTAAATAGTCAGCCTGCTGCATCTAAATATTAATTTAGTAATGGAATATTAATTTTATGTTTATGTTTTATGACAGCTCTTTGGGTTTTCCTTTTTTTTTTTTAACTGTCACTCCATAATGAATACTACAATATTTTAAAGATTTTTTTTCTGGTAGAACTCTTACAGTATTAGGTTTTGACTTGACAGGTAGTCTGTGAGTATTTAAAAGAAAACCTTTTGGATATGCTGATGTCTGTCCTTCACCTGATGCCACAGCAGAGCCCACACATACATCTCCTTATTTTGCTTTATGTTTACCCAAGTAGCTTGTAGAATAGGGCCTTGTGATTGCAGGAAAACAGAAAAGGATTGTTTGTAATAAAAGAACACTTTAGATCTTAAGTTGATGTTGCTTCATCACATCCCTAAAGAAAGCTGTGAGTGTGTAATAAAATCCCAGCCATCCCCAGTCTCTGCTTTCCACAAGCCCTGCCATGGGGGGTGTACAAAACCCACTCCTGAGGCTGCATGTCCCAGGTGTGGCTCACAGGGGGAGAGGTTTCCAAGGGGTCTGAAGATAGATAGAGCAGGAAAACAGGAAATGATCAACACAGTTATTACTCAGAATGTTGTAAATCTCTACATAATACATGTAAATAAGGAGACCAGCTACTGTTTAGGAAGGTGGGTAGTCTACATAATCAACGGGGGGTGCTGTGTGCTTTTGTTATTTTTTTGAGTGTTCCTGCATTCTGCTCTATTAAGGGGAATAAAAATAATAGGAGAAGAAATCTCTGATCTTTTGTAAAGTGTTTTTCTCTTAATTTGAAAAAAATCCAAATTACAACTTGAATAGTGTACAAGCTAAGGATTGTCTTTTCACCACTGTATAGATGTATTACTGAAGCAAATGTGATGGAAGTGTTCATTAAAAGAGAAATTTAATACTCATACTGTAAATCTTACCAGTCCCAGTGACTTCCCTGCATATCTGTCCCCTGTCAGTGTTAGGCAATTTAATTTTTTTCCATCCTGTTTCATATCTCCATCCTTGGACATGCACAGAACCATCTGGGCAGTGGCTTTGGTGGCCCTGCTTTTGAGCAAGGTTTTGGACACAGTGGCTCTGGGATGCCTTCCAACCTCAACCAGATGTGATTCTGTGTGTTACACGAGTTGTAAAGTGTGTGGAAGTCTCAAGCCCTTTGATGGCCCATATGGACATTTTCTTTTAATAAGAAAAGAAAGCTTTTCTGTCCTCAGCAGCCAGGTTGGAAAGAACTATGAATATAGTTGTATTCAAATAATTAAAAAGAATTTAAGTGTAGTGTTTCCTAGTATTTTCCTAAAGTTTTAGTAAAGGATAATGACATTAAAAAATAACCTAGAGACACTGGGGAGTTGTACAATCAGGTTTTTTAAATCTCAGTCTCCCTGCTAACTCACTATATATAGACAAGAAACAATTCATTGTGCCAGAAACAATTGTGAAAAGAGGATGCAAAATAAAGCATTACATATGAATCTGCAATTGAACTTCCTGTTTATTAATCATCCATGGATCCTTCATTCCCAGTAGCTTCAAAGTGGAATGCCATAACCAAATCTGATGATGTTAAAGACATACTGTGCCAGGTGCTCCCAAGAACATTTCTGAGGCGTATCTGAGATGTCCCCTTGCCAGGCCAGTGCTGGGATCCATCTCCTAAAGGATTTGACTCCTGAAATGCAGTGCTCCTGTTTTTCCTTAATCTTCTGCAGGAAAACTTTCACAAAGTTTTTTTCACAAGTAACATACACTACTTCCATGCTGTTCAGTGAGCACGGTGTTTTCAGTCTTCCAACGGCATATTGAGGCACAGTTTGCTTTATTGCAGAGACAACAACTGAGGTGGTGTTTGTCTCATTTGGTAGAATTTGGGTCCCTCCTTCTCTGGAGAAGCAACCAGCAGGGGAAATGCACCATAAGGATGTAAGCTCCTATAGTTGTCATGTGCAGTGGAACAATCTGTGTCTTCTCACACAGTCCAGAGTTCCTGGGAGTGAGAGTGCCCCTGAACTCCGCCTTCCCAGCGTGCTGGCTGTCCAGTCATGGTAATGAGATGAAAGCTGGCAGAGAGTAAATGGCTTTTTTGCTTTACTCGATTGAAAGTTTCAGCAGGCGCACAGTGAAGACAGAGTTCCTTTTGCACAGTTGAACTGGGTTACAGAAAGTGGCCAGGGTGGATCGGAGCAGGGCCGGGGTTTCCGGTGGTCTTCCTGGCGCGCTTCGGGCGCGGCTGTCCCGGGCTCTGCTCTGGGTTTTGTTCTCAGTGCTTTGGCCTCTGCCCGTCCTCCAGGTGTTTGTGTTTTGCTCTCTTCGTTGAGGCTGCATTTAGAAATTTGGGGGTTGCTGGCACAAGATTGGCCTTTGGATCCGACACACTTGGGAATGCACCGCAGACTGCTGTGAATGGCTCCGCTGGGCACTGCCTGTTTTGGGAATCTTCATCCAGGAAACATCCAGGGATGTTTGTTCAGATGTGCCAAAACCCGAGGCTGTGTGGGGTTTGGGTTTATTTTGTTTTGTTTTCCGTACAGAGGCATTTACTATTTCAAGAGATGTATTCCCAAAAGGATATTTATTTAGTGTCAAATGATCATCCAGTGTGTTTTTTTCAGAATAGGTTGGTGAAAGGGGTTTAACACAAGCCATTTGGATTTTGGACTGGTAGTCACTTTTGGGTGTTTCAGGTGGCCAAAAAAACATTTCGGATGTATGTTACTGAGTAGTTTAACTGAAATAGGAGAAACAGTTTCGATTTACACCAGGTCAGATAAATACTTGGAGCACCCAGTCATGAACAGGAGGGTTTTTTTTCTTTAATGTTGTGTATCTTTTCAGTATGGTTTAGAGGTGTTCACTCAGAGTTTTAAATGTTATACATGGTCTTCCTAAATGAGTTCACTTTAGGTTAAAGAAAAATCTTACTTTAATCTCTGTGCATGAAACAAGACAGATTTCCTGTTTTCCATGTGCTGTAGCAGGCATATGATTTCAGTATTTCAGACCAAGCTGCACAGTTTTAGGTTCTGAGAATTTTCCTCTCTTTTCTTGGTTTTATTTATAAGATTAAAGCTTGTAGCAGGTTTTTGTGTGTGCTTACCCATGTTGCAGATTTTTCTGCCCTTTCATTTCTCCACTTGTCATTTATCCTTTGCAATATTTAATTATATTTTGACATGTTGTACATTAATTTAAAAAAAAAAGTGTGTGTGTCTTCTGCTGAAGTTTTCTAAATAATCTACTGCTTTACTCTTAACTGGACTTCTTTGCAAGAGCTGTATGTACTGGCCTCTGAGCTCAAACCCATTTTCACTGGGAATTTTGAAGGGGACCTTCCTTCTGGCACTGCTGTGAGACAGATTTAGAAGCCATGGACACAGGCAGGATGAGGTGTATCTTAAGCTGGATATGCCAGAGCACATCTATCAGAGTCTTGTGATTTTTTTGATGCTTAGGTTTCAAAATCAAAGTACAGAGGAGTGCAGAAACACCAAATTCTGTTGCTGTACGGTGTTGAACCTTATTCCTGTGCATTCTGGTGCACTTGGAACAGCACTTTGCCATGTCCTTCTGGTAAATCCCTCACTCCAAGCAAAGGGGGAAGTGATTGGGAAGAGGATTTAAAGTTGCACAGACAGTGGCAACTTAACATTTCATGTTTCAGAGCAAAACCAAAATTGCTAGTTGAATCCAGCATTGTCAGGTGTAGATGTATATATTTTTCTGTCTAACAACTAAGGTAATGTAAAAGCATGCTAAAAAATGGGTTATGTTCCTTTAGTTCATAATGAAGTTTAAGCTGGCATAAACCATGTCCTTGGTTCCTTCCACCTCCTCCACCCTGTGCCAGCATAGTTAGTGTCACCAGGAATGAATTTGTTCAGGGAATTGAACAAAGTTAAAGGTAATAGGAGAGGAAAAAAGGTATAAAATACCCCAGATTAGTGTGCTCACTGTGGTGTTTATTGAGGGCTGACAGAGCAGGTGCACGAGAGATGTGGGGAGAATGGAAATGTCTAAAACTCCAACCTTGTATAAAGTTTGTCACTGAACAGCTCTCCCCTTGGCCCCATGTTGCTCTTGAACAGCTTTAGTTCACAGTGGTACTTTGTGTTATGGAAATAAAGTTGTAAGCATCCAGTTTCATGTTTTAGCTAGATGCTGGTAATTTCCTATTCTTTTAATTTTGTTGTGTGGCAGAAGATAGTTACACGGGTTAACCTGTCTATAAATTAAATGAATGTTGTCTGCACAAGGGAAAGCTTCCAGGTGCAAATAAAATATTAAATAATTTTTTTTTCTTTTTTGTTTTTTTCCCCAGAAGTCAAAGAGCAGTCTGCAGAAGAGGATGCCCAGACAGAAGTGGAGAGCACCAAGCAGCTAACACCAGTCCTTCAGCACTCCGTGTCCGAGGAGTCGGCAAGCTCCACCACCTCCGTGGGTGTGGAAGCCAAAACCAGGTGAGTGAGAGAGCGAGGAGGAGGAGGAGGAGGAGGAAGGAGGTGGCTGCTGAGTCAGGGGCTGGGGCTTTGGGGTGCAGAGTGCTCAGGGCACAGGGCTGGGGCTCGCTGCCACTGCTTTGAAGTGCCTGGGACCGGTGCCTTAATTGGCGTATGGGGAGATCAAGGTGAAAAACACGTTCTGTGAGTGCTGTCCTCACACTGCTCTGGGTAACCTTTGAGTTACAGCATATTAGCTGGGTAAATTAAAGGAGGCAAAAGTGATAGGAGATACAGTGTGATTACTGAAACTTTCCTGCTGTGTAGGAAATGGTTTATTGGTAAATTTATATAAAGTTATTTTTGATGTTTCGGCTTGTGTTGAGTGTGTTTTCAGGAACAGAGTAAACCAAATCTCTTATTATAACTACTGTGTTTTTCCTTGTTTTGGAATTTATAATAGAGAAAATAACGTTTGTGTATTTTAACTTTTTATTAATACAAATTAGCCTAATAGCAGTGAATGTATTAATTATGTTACATGAGGGCAACCAGAACACGTTGTCTGTGATCACTGTTGAAATGGTGTCACGCAATTCTAGCAGAACTTCTCTGGTGAAGCTCTGATAACAGCTTCTAACCCAGTAGCAGGTCTCTCCTGCTGCAGAAAGTGCTGTTACCAGCTACCAGACAGTTACAGGTGTAATTATATTTTGACAGACTTGGAGGGAATTGTTGTCATCATTTTTGTTCTTCCTAATCCAACACAGAACATATTTTCCATGCCCAAAAAATTACTTAATCTACTTGATGCATATATAATTTTCATGTTTTACATGTTCACAAACTTCTCAGATTCCAAGAACTACTTTTCTTCTTACAGAAAATTCAGTTAAATAGTTCTTGTGTGTATACCTGAGTGAAATATGTAAATATTTCTGTTCTTGGTGGAATTTTCCAAGGCTGAGATTAAATTGCACTAAATATGTAGAGCAATTTGAACTGAGCAGCTGCTTTGCTTCATTATTTGACCCTGTTTTGGATCATTTGCAAAAATTTTAGTGCTGTTTCATCTGCTCTCTGTTCTTCTCAAGGTTACTTTCTTGCTGTTATCATGAATGTTTGATTACAGCACTTTCCATAGCCATAGACTTGTTTCTTAAAAGCTGGACAACAGTCTCCTGAAAAAACTTTGGCCTGCTTCTGAGCCAGCCCTTATTTGCCCTCGACTTATTCTTCCTTCCAACTTGAAAGTGTTGACTTTGATCAGTCAGGATGGAATGGCTATTACGTGCTCATTGATTTGGCTGATCAACGCATTAAAAAGCTGAGTACTATTAATTTTTAATTAAAATAATAGTGATCAGACTGACATTTTGGAAGGAAGTGTATTGAGGAGATATGAATTGGGAATCTCTGACCCCAGGTAATTTTGATTTCAAACTTAGATGCAGAGTGAGGGTTAGTTGCAGAAGTCATTGATGTCCTCATAACAGTGGAAGAACCCCAGATGTCAGGGTTTCTGTGGAAGTGAGTCTTGGAAAAAGCCTCTTCTGATCTGTGATCAATCGTTTGTGTCATTGTCTGTGTAGTGCTGCCACTGACATTGTCATGTGGGGTTGGAGGACTGAGTTCTGGGGACTTGACTCTGTTTTCTTAGGAGAAAATAGTGTGTCTAGTAACAGACACTGCTAATGATTGTGTAATGATTTGAGGACATGTATCAAGATTTAGGATAAAGGGTGACTCCATAGTGCCTTAAAACTGTAACTTGGGGAAGTAGTTTTAAAGCTGATTTCCACATAGTTCATGTTTAACAGCTTAATCTCTTTCTTAGTAAGCTTTTCTGTTTTATAAGTAACTTTAACTTTCTAATAAAATGGAAGTGTTTGTATATTTAAAAATAGGTTTAGGTATGTGAGACATAGGAGAATTATGAAAGTATATCAGACAGAGCAGAAATTGCCTAGAAGACAGAAAAGAATCCAAGCCTCCACGAGAAGTAGATCTAGGTGTAGGTGGAGCTACTTTTGCATTGCTTCTTTCAGAGTTGAGTATAAGACAGTTCTGTATTTCTGTCCTTGGTAGTGAAGATAAAGGAAATAGAGAAGCACAGGACACAGGACGTAAAATGAAGTCTTTTCCGTGAGAAAACGGAATAATTTCCTCCTGAAAAACAGTGATTTTAACGTAGTGTAGGACATGTCGAAATTAGGATGGTGATTTCAGTAGCTGAGAGATTAGCCAGAGCTTGGCTTGTGTGGTGTTTTTCTCTGGATCCTTCCTCAGACTGCAGCTAAATAAAAACATTCAAGAGAAAGGCGAGAGAACTGGTAAATTTTGGAACCTTCCTGAGGTGGGATATGGGAAATCAAGAGAACTACTGACAGCAAGTGGGAATTGCGGCAGGGAGCTGAATAGCAGATTCAAGATCAGTGCTCAGAAAGCAATGTGTTAAAACCCCATGAAAATAAAGAGAGCCTGAGCCATACTGGGCTAGGGAGGCTGAAAGGAGTGAGGCGTGTGCTTGAAAGGAGTGAGTGAATTATTGACCACATGTGGGGAGGGGCAATAACATCAAGCAAAGATAAACTCCCAAGCCTGGCAGTGGCAGGAGTAACGCTGCCAGCTCCTGTACATCACGAGCCTCATGGCTTTTGGAGCCTTTTCCTTTGGTTATTCCCTTTTTTTCTTTTTATAAGCCTTGTGAGAAGCTTCTGTCAGCCCGGGACTTATGGCTGAGTGGAATCCAGCTTCTTCCAAAGGAATCTGCTGCCTTGGTTTGTGCTGCCTGCAGAGAGCAGGGGAAGTGCAGCCCGTGGGGAAGGCAGGGAGCCAGGAGCCGGCTGCGACCCAGAGCCGAGCCCACTTCCACCTTCCTCCTCTGTTTCCCACATTGGCAGCCCCGGGCATTAAAAGCTAACAAGAATGGCCTAGAAACACAATTTCATAGAAGAACAAAACACCTTTTGATTCATTTTGCTTTCTGTCTGCTCTCGGAGACCGTGAATCGCGTTAATTGCATGTTTTCGGTCCTTTTGCCATAATCATGAAGACGGAACATTCTTAAATAAGTAGAAGCTGAGGTTTTCACACAGCTCTTTTTGATTTTGGTACTTTGGCTTGCTTAAATATCTGCTCTTGTGAGATTGTTGCTAAAACTACAAAAAAAACCCCCAAAGAACTGGCAAAACACCTTCCTGCTTTCTTGCTTCACTTGTAATTGGACAAAGCACGTAATTTTCATTCCAGACCAATTGCACCATTCCCTGTTATTTTGTTGCTGCTGCTGCTAAAAAGAAATCTGGAGTGTGGAGATGGAGGGCTTGGGTGCTTTATTCCATCAGAAAGAAGAGATTGGTGAACATCTGTAGATTGTGTGAACAAAGAAAATAGTGAAAAAGTAGCAGTGAACTTCTTTATCTTTGTTCCTTCTTTTTTTTTTTTAATAATTATCTTAAAGCACATTACAAAATTTGTAACACTCAGAGCAACTCCGTGGAAAAAGAAGTTGTGGAGTGGCAGGGAGTAGACAGTCTGGACAGAATAATACTGGAGTGATGGTAGGAAAAGCTAGATCTCTAGGCAGGAGGAAGTTAGCTAAAAGATTTAATGTTAAAATATGTTCCAAAATTTGTTGAGGTTGTAAAGTCAAGCACATTTTTGAGGAGATACCAGTAATAAGATTAATTTTGAAACTGATTATTTCTTTTCATGAGCATGTACTGTGATACAGTTTGTAGTTTTACATGAATGTTTTTCTCCAAGCATTGTTTCTGCAGAGAATGGACCTTATGCAGGACACAGGGCATTTGAAGTCATTGCAGAGTTTTGCCTTTACATTTCCAGCTGTAGATCCATAGAAGCATTTTTGGTATCTTCCTCTGAAGGTAGTGATTTACATCTGGAAAGAGGACATAGCATTCCTTTGTCTTCCAAAGTGAAGTACTTCTTCAGCATTATGTTAATGACCAGTCTAACCCAGAGTGAAATTACTGATTTGGCTAGCAGGGCACAACTAAAGACTAAGACCACATGCTGAAAAATGAGAAAAAAGTTAAATATTTACTGGTTTTCCATCCTGTTTGTTTGTGCATTATTAGGGAAATGGTCTCAAGAAGAATTCTGTGATGAATCAACTTTGCCTTGGATTTACAGGGCAAGAAGGGACTTTTGGAACTCAGCTAGTTCACCTCCTTTTCCCAGGGCAGTTATCTACAGCTGTCATTCCTGACACAAGCTTACATAAACTGCTCTTAAATCTTCCACTAATAAAAACTCCGTGTCTTCCCTAAACAGTCCCTTCCAGTCTTGTCTTTGTTTTTACTGTTGGAACCACTTTCCTCACATCTAACCCACACTCTCCTCATTCTGGGTTTATTCCATTGCTACTCGTACCATCTGCCAAGGCTAATGGAGGACAGCTTTGTGCAAAAGTCTCTCATTTATTTCCCCAGCATGCTTTATGTCGTAACAGAAATCCCAAATTTGTTCTTACTTTCTTTGTAGATGATGTTTTTTGAGCTCAGATCCTTCTTGCTGGTTTGAGCTTTCTCCAGATGGTCTGTGTCTTTCTCAGAGCACAGAAGGCGTGTCACACAAACGGGGCCAAAGCAGGGTTTCACAGGCAGTCAAAATCCTGCCTTTTGCTTCGGCTGAACAATTGTCATTGTGGCCATAATGTGTTTAAAGCTCTCCTGTAGAGCTTGTGCCTCATGGGATTTGACACCATAATCAGTGACATTCATGGCTGAGCCTTTAAGTTGCACACACCTTTGCTCAGTGATTTAATCTGTTCTGTAGGAAGGTCCAACCACACAAACCATGAAGTGTCTCCTGCCCAGCGTGAGCAGGTGCTCCAGGTTTCTGGAGTCCCACTCTGAGCCTCTCACAGATGTTCCTAGGCAGTTTTTCTGTGTCTCATCCCCATCCTAAGGCTGCTTGTCTACACCTGGGTCTGCCCTGCTGCCTACAAGTCCTGCAGTGGTGAGCAGCAAGCTGAGCACTGGCAGGTCAGGTCTGATGCCTGGACAAGTTTTCTGTCCTCTGGGAGATGGCAGTCAGACGGACAGAAGCACATGGCTGGCAGTCTGTCAAGCCATGCTGGAGGGCTAAGGGCATTACAGCCTGGGATGCCTGCTTTGTCAGGGATTGCACAGATACAGGATATTCACAGACAGTGGTGATAGTCTGGGATCTTCTGTTCCAGTGTTGAGTGAATACAGCGTTTTCTCTCATTTCTTCTAAATACCACCTCTTCCATTTGTTTTGTTGCCTCCAGCTTTCTTTGCCGGCCTCTTGGGGTTTTTTATGTTGTTGAATGCTCATATTCCCATTCTCTTCACTAATTCTAAACTGCTCATCAGTATTAATCATTGTTTCAGGGTTCACTTAGTTGAGGTGTACTCTTCTTGGTCTCTTTGCCTGATGTGCAGTTTACTTCCATCCATTTCCAGTGGCTTCTAGGCAAGGCTTTGTTAAACGGTATTTCTTCTCACCCCTTTATCCATTTTCTTGCTCATTTCCTTGTCAGCTGTGACTGTTTCCTTCTTGCTTCCTTCCGTTGTCTGTGTGTTCTGTGTTATTTCCCATTTCTCCAGCACCTTCCATTTCCCTCACACAGCAAACTCTGTGTTGTGCCCTACATTTCTTCCTTGCTTCCCTACCGAAGCTGATGGAAAGTACAGGCAATTTAAATGGTAAAATCTGGACTCACAGCACCCCAGAGCTGTAGTTGCAGAGATGATGCCTGTGAATGTCTCTGACCTTAGCCAGAAGGATGTTCATTCACAGGGAATGGATTCTGCTTTCACGCAGGGGCTGGGAGAGATTGGAGTGTGCTTAGTGAGGAATCTTTGTGCTTGTAGCTTCCATGTGCTAAAGCTCTTCTGAAGCACGTGGGCTCTGCTTGATATGCTCTGCTTGCATATCTACCAAAATTCTTGATAGAAGCATTTCAAGAAACTAAATGCTCGTAGGGTTACAGAAAGTCCGTCTGCAACGTCAGAAATTAATATAGTAAAACTTAAAACGTTTGGCAGAAGAACAGAAGGGTTGATCGGAGTTTAACTGAACTTCTTGTTCAGTTAAACAATTCAGGGCCCTTCAGTCTGTGAAAGATGTTGGAGAAAGAAGATAAGCTTCAGAATCATAGATGGAGTGGGGAAGGTGGTGGTATCCTGACTGTTCAGTTTCTTTTAATGCCAGAAACTGAGAGTCATCAAGTGAAACTTCTCAGGGTTAGATGCAAAGTAAAAGGAGGCAATTCTTTGTAGAGCAGAGAGTTGTCTAGAGTGACATCCTTGCCAAAGGATGTGGTTTGCTGAAACTTTAGGTGTGGTCAAGAGCAGACTGGGCAAGTTCATGAAAGAGAAACTTGAGAATGAGTGTACAGGAGTCACATTTGATACAGTTAGGTCCTGAGCTGAACATACTGGGGGGCATGGATAGTACCTTGTCTGCTTCCTCTTTAATATTCCTGTGCCTCTGCTTATCCTGCTTAGATGAAGCTTTCTTGAAAAATTGCTGTTTAAAGCCAGCTTGCTAAATGGGGAATCTCAGTAATTTTCAGATAGTGAGACGCTATTTAGCATTTGTAAGAAGTTGCCTTCAAGAGAGGCTGGCACCTCTGTGTGAGTTGGGTGTGATTGTGGCTGCCCCATCCCTGGGAGTGTTCAAGGTCAGGCTGGATGGGGCTTTGCTTAGGGGAAGGCAACCCTGCCCTAGCAGGAGGATTGGAGCTGGATGATGTTTAAGGTCCCTCCAGTGCAAACCATTCTGTGTATTATGTTTTAATTACCAAGAGAGAGAATTTTGCTTAAAAAGACAACACTTTTCTGGGCACAGATGCATACTGAAGGTTGAAGCTACAGGACTTCTTATTCTTTGACTTTTATTCCTCAGAGGTGAAGAAAACTCTCAGAATTGCATGAAATGCCACTTTTCAGGTACAATCAGTTACATTCTATAGGGGATTGTTATTAGAGAGTATAAGTCACACGGACCTTAAGGAATTATCTAGAGGGCCTTGGATTAGACCTCTGAATTCACTTTTTTCAGCATTGGCATTCTGGTAACTCCTCTTGCGTCTGGGATATGTTAAACCCTACCTGAGCTTTAAATACTTGTTTAAATTAAAGCTGACACAGTTAGTGGTAAATAAGAACGTATTTTCTAAATTTCAAAATGTCAGTAAAGATGTGTTGTTCTGGTTGTGTTTGGAGGGTAATGTTTCCTTTCTTTCAAATGAGAAGAGTATCATTAAGTTGATTATATGGCTGTAGAACTCCAACTGTGCTGGTTTGAAGAAATTGGAAAACAGTTATTGTCTAATGCTGTTTAACTGCTTTGCATAAACTTTTAAAATTCTTCACCTGAAGTTCATATGAACTCTGTCCCACCTCCTTTTTTTAAAAAAAGAATTATGCTGCATAAGCTAAATACTTATTTCAACCCCAAATCTCTATATTAGTATAATAGTGTCAAACCAAAATTTTAAGATGTTCTGTGATTCAGTTACCTGTTGGGAGGAGATTGTGTGTCAAATGCTTAAATACTGCTTTTAGCAGAGATTTTTTGCTTCTTTCTCTTTGTGGTGTCTCCATTTGCCCTTTCCATCCTTTTCTGTCCTTAGTGGCCTTCATTCAGAGGGGTGATTTATTGGGTTGTTAATCCTGTGTCAGTGTGAAGCTGTTATGCCTCACCTGATGGGGTTTCTTCAGTAGTTTCCTTTCAAGTATTCATTTCGGTATTATTGAGGTCCAGATACTTACAGAGTATTTAGATGATGTTGAAAAACTTCATGTGAATCTGAGTTTTAGAGTAACTTTACCTCTGTGAATATTTCACATATGTTTGAACTCACACTGATGCAGATCCCTGGTATTGTTTCAAGTCAGAAATATTTTGGGTTTTTTCTTTGCTAAAAATGCAGCTTGCAGGTATTGATTTGAATTTACATGAATGATACAGTGGTGGATCTTCACTAAAGAGAAAAAGACTTAACTCTTCAAATAACACAAAATGAGAGTAAAGGTATTTTATGCATTAGCACAATTTGGCAGAGCTAAATAAATAGTAAATAGTATTTAATAAATATTATTTATTAAATTAAATTAAACCCCTTAAATTATTAAATTAAATCCCTGCAGTGTTTAATTTAGCCTTTTAGCATATGTTAAAACTGCTAACAGGGTTAGGTGGAAGAAGAATTCTAAAGGCCAGTTCTCATCAGTCTGCTTCAGTAATTAGTACAAACGATGCTCTGAAGTTCTGTTTTGCTCCCAAATACTCCATTTCACTGAGTTGAGCTTAATTTTAATTGTGAAAAATTGATGTTAAAAACACTGTAAATTTCTGTAACACGTAGTGTGTAAAAAAGACATCCTGAAGGCATTTCCAGGCATTGAGGAAAATTATTGCATAATTCCTTTTAAAAAAAAATTTGTAGCAAAAGTCCCATGATACTCTCTTCACTTTGTTTTTCAACCCAAACCATGAATGAAGAGATCTTTATGCTTTCTGAGTTGGGTTTCTTTTTAACTTTAGTGCAGTTGTTATGGTGGCAAATGGCAGCAGTGATTATCTGCAACTAGTGTTTAATGTTGAGGCAATGGCTATAGCTAGTGGATCTTACTGGAACTGCCATGCCTTGCATTTTCTCAAATATAATCCATTGGGTTTTTTCCTGTTTAAACCTGGTTTTAGCATGATTAATTAGAAAAGGTGAATGCAGAGCAAAACTCCTTTGGTAATACCAATCCCACAGTAGCCTGGGAGGGAATTCAGGAAAGTTACAAGGTGAGCATCCCTTGAGCTGAATCCAGGAGTTTAAATTTCTCCTGCTGTTGACATCTCCGTGTGATGCTTGGATTCCCCTGTGCAGGTTCTCCTTAAAAGAAGACTTTTAACACCTCTGCAGAACAGGCAGCTGCAGGATTTCTTTTAGCCTGCCACCCTCACCATTGAGTACTGAATGGGTTGGATAACTTCAAGCATCTCAGTGACAGACATGCTCAGCACAGGCCCCTCGCTGTCTTGTTTGGTGTTCAGCTGTGTGTGGGTGCTTGGAGACGTGGGAGGAAGTTATTCCTGTGAGAAAGAGGACTACCCACAGCAGGGTGGAGGTGTGGGGACAGGGCAGTGCCCCATATCACTGCCCCTTGTGGTACCTTCTACCCATGTATGAAAAGCCTTCTGGAGAGTGAGAGTGAGAGTGAGATACTGTTGAGGGTCACACAACCTCCTGTGGACACGTGAAGATTCCCAGAAGCTGCACGGAGCTCACGTGGGCACAAGTGCACATCTGTGAGATACAGGCCACAGCACAAACAAAACTTGTTTTCATGAGCCTGTCTGCACATCTGCTTCTTATCAAGGAGCCTTGGCTGACACAGAATTACCCAGTGCCATTTCCCAGCTCAGAAGGATCCAGGAGGGGCTTCTGCTTGCTCCTGGAAGTACAACTACAGGTGTTGGTAATCCTCATGCTAAGGCTTAATTCTGTTAAAAAGTAAGTTTGAGGCACTCTCAGTTTTACCTTAATTGTCTGACTGAATATTTGCAAGCAAACCAGATGTTTCTCCTCCTCTAGTTGTGATTTAATATTGTGCAATTAGTTGCCCAATACTGCATGTGAAATGAAGTTGTTTCAATGGAAAAGTCTGTGTTTCAGGATGAGTCCTGATGACTGTCATCAGTCAAGTAGAGGAAATAGTGACTGGTCTCCCTTCCTTCAGGATTAAGTGGCTGCAGGGCATTTTGTTATCCTTTGTCAGGATGTGGACAGGGGAGAATTATCACACTTTAGATTCTTGTCAGGGGGTTGAGTAAATTCTGCGTGAGGAAGAGACACTGACCCCATGAAATAAGAACCTGTAGAGGAGAATGGCTGTGAAAGAGTGATGGGATCAACATGTTTCTTGTTAGAAAGGGCATCCTTCAAACAGGATCCGGGTCTGGATCTCCTCCCATGGCTTGATGGAAACAGACATTAGCTTCAGACATTACTAGCTTTTCTGCCTCTTACTGAATCCCCAAAACCCGGTATGTCTGGTTCATTCTGAACACAGTTTTTCCTCAGTGTTAAGTATTAAAATTTCTGTGCTTCAAATCTCTGAAATCCTCTGGGATGAGGTGAGGTATAGGAGCCCGTCCTGGTAATAAACCACCTCTGAATCTTTAAACCTTTATAACAAAGTAGCATTTGTCATGGAAAAGTACGTAATTTAAATTGGAAGTTACAGATAATGATGAACTTACATTTTGGGTTGGAGCACCTAAGGTATATTTTAAATGGAGTACTGATGAGCTACTTCCTTTTTTTTTTCTTAGTAGCTTATAAAAAGATTTGTGACACATCGTCTCTTGCTTTTTATCCCATTTTGAATTATCCTGTTCTTAAAATATGTTAATTATGATAACAGATCTAGGGTTTGATCTTAAGATTTGCCAGTATCTCTATTTCGTTATCTTCAATATGAGAGTTCTTCTTGCATCACAGATTTAGATCCTCTAATTGCATATTGACATATGGAAAGTAGATTTGTAAGTACTTTCTACAGTCCTCAGATGATAGGAAAAAATCTCTACCTTCTGCCCATACAGACATAACTTAAAATATTTACTGAGCACTTAAAGCTAAAAGGCTAACGTGATGGAACTGGCCACTTTGTATGGCATGAGAAGCCAGCAGCTGTGGCATGCCAGGAGGCAGAGGAGCGTGGCTTTCCTGCAGAGGGTCTCTCCAGCATCCCAGTGGAGGCTGGGAATTCACTGCCACTGCGTGTTCGTGGCTGTCTGGCTGTGAGTACAGTTGAAGCCCCTCTGCTTACCCCCCTGGAAGGTGTGGAACCTTTTTTTCCCCCTTTGTATAATCTGTCCTCTCTGTCTCAGCCCCACAGTGTCCTGACAGTGCTCTGGGCAGGTTTTGCTGCCCCTGTCTTTTTTAACTTCTGCATCCGTGTGCTCACAGCCTTCAGTGAGAGCTCCCCCAGCCCCCTCCCCGTGGCGAGCACATGGTTCAGCTGCGTTCCCCAGCTCTGCTGAAGCAGGAGCAGTAGCACAAACCATATGATTCTTGACAGCTTCACAGCTGTCCGCACCACGCTGCAGAGTAGCTGTGAAACTCACTGCTCCTGTTGTTTCACTCCCCTCTGCCTGCAGAAAGCTACTGCTGGAAGTTGTGGTGCTGGAGCTGCTTACAGGCTCCAGAAATACCAGCTTTACTCCTGTATGCCTTTCAAATAATATCACTTTAAAAGTTAGTTTATTTTTTTCTTAATTACTGTTTTATATTTCTCTTTTACAGACCTTAACATTATTGCATATTTGCTATGACTCTGCTTTAAAGAGCTTTGTTTATTTGTTTGTAATTATCCTCAAGTCTTTTAATGAGCAGTGATAGTCTGTCCTAACAGGATGTATGAATAATTATTTATTCCACTGTGGATAATCTTGTGTTTGTAACTAGTGTAATTTATATACCGTGATGTTGCCTGTTTAAATCTCTTAAGTCTCCTCACAAGTCTCTCTAGTCTCAACTGGCATAAATAGCTTTGCTTTCCCTGCTTAGGAACTCTGCCTGTGAGGCCAGCTCAGGTTTCACTGGCAGTCCAGTGGTTACAGTCACTGACAGACAAATAATAGTGTATTTGTTGCTCTGTCACACTGAAAGCTAGCTATGAAATAGACATATATACTGTTCAGTGTAACTAACTACCTTGATCTATATTTTATTTGGACTTTTGTTCTTCGGATATCTTTTTCTAAAGATTTCTGGAACATGTCAGATGTTTGCCATCAGCTCTGGGGGTTGTGCTGGCTCGTGCTGGTTGTGTGTTGAGGCAGATCAGTGAGGGATGTACAGCTGAGGCCAGTGAGATGAGGACAGATGTTTCCTAACAGTGCCATAGGAAGGTGTAATTTCAGTACCATGAATGGGACTTAGGTTATCTGCCCACCAACCTGCATGATCCCAGTGGTCCATCTGCTTTAATGAAAGTGCAGTCCTACCTATCACCCACAAATAAAAGCATTTGGCTTCATTCTGGGCTCATGAAACACTTCTCCCTTCCTTAGCATCTGACTGTCTGGTACTACCAGTACAGTTCAGGTTTCTTTCTTCTTCCTCTTTCTTCCTATTGTTGCTCTGTGGTGAAAGCAAAAGGAGCCATGCCATAGTATGATAAACCAAATCTCAGCGGCTTTGCTGGAGTCTCAGGGTTTTCTGTTCTGATCTGGAACTTTCCTTCTCCACTTCCATTTTTTTCTGTTGCTGTTCTTGTCTCTCCAGGCTGAAAAGCACAGGAGGCTTTATTTTCCCCCCCAGGAATTTAGTAAATATTTTGCAGCAGTTTAGCCCTAAGGTTTTCTCTTCCTCCCACTTCACTTCCCTCCTCTCACTCACACAGCACAGAGTGTCCCAAATCCAAATGTGCCACCTTGGAGATGCACTGAAATCTATTTAAGTGGAATCCAGGCATAACCAAGCCTTTATCCAAGTGTCTGATTCCCTGCGGCATCTTTTTGGGGTCTTTGGGGCATAAATAAGAAGAAAACAGAATTGCTCATTTAAGCATTAAAAAAAAAAAAAAGTGTTAAATGGCCTTCCTTTAATGCAAACTGCATTACTTGCAGAAGTTCACATTTTAAGTTTCTGGGTATGTTTATTATAGAAATATTTTTCAGTAGCTTCCATATGATGTGACACAAGGAGTGCTGTCAGAGCTGTCATTTCAATCCTGTCGCTATGTTGTGCATGTTAAAACATAATTGCAAATGGTACAGGGTATTGCAGCGGTCACAGTTCTGTAAATATAAAATTCCTCCAGTAAAACTTTTAGACATCATTTTGTTTTTAAATATTTAAGTAAATGAGGATGGTTGGATTTGTGTATGTGGTGTGCTCTAACATGTGTGACTGTATTCACTGCTGTGGTTTTCTCATTATTCCATTTTTCTCCATGTTAGTAAACTTTTTAGTGTGTAGTATTTACACATTGTGTTACGCATAAGCTGTACGTGCTTCCAGAAAGGTGTATGTGTTGTAATGTTCTGTGTGTTCTACAACATTTTTATGCCTTTTAGCAAGCATATGTCTAGACACACAAAATTTTGGAACTTCTAATCATTTTAATAAAGCGTGGACCTTTTATTGTTTGCTTCCTTAATCAGGTAGTTTTGTGAACAGAAAAAAAAGTTATTTTAATCTGTCTGTTAATTAGCTGGAAATAGTGTTTCTGAATGCTGAATTCTGATACCTGACAGCACGTGGGAGTTTTTATTGTCTTTTTAAAAAGGGTTAAATTAGCAGGAAATTTGCTCTTGGATGGGGTATCCTCTGCTGGTTTTCCTCCCAGTAAGGAAGTAACGATCTTCCCTTTTACAGCGAACAACTCTGCGCCTTTTGTTACTGTGGAGAACGGAGCTCCTTAGGACAAGGAGATTTAAAACAATTCGGTCCCACTCCTGGGTATGTTATCCCATGGAAAAATCAGCCTTTAAATAAGAGTGAAGCCAGCGACAGCACCGATGGAGCTTGTGAGAGAACTCCAAGGCAAAACTCAGTGCCGCGCAAACAGAGGGGCCAGAAGAAGTAAGTCTGTCCTGCAGTAAATACGTACATTTTTTTGATTTTGTGTGAAATTCAGGAAGGATTTTTACTGGTTCCATACTACAATAGGCAGCTAACTTGTATTGGTGTAGATGGGGGTTTTTAATATTGATAAATGCTTGTAGGGAAAATTAGCGTGTACAAAAATCTAACTAAAACCAGAACCCCAGAGCAACCAACACGTGAGTGGTATAGCAGTGGCTGTCTCTTCTGCTTTTTAAAAGTGGGTTTGTTTCTTCCCCAAGTGAGAATCTTCACTCTGGAAGAACACAGAAAAGAGAAATAGCTACTGTAAAGCATAGATCTGTTTGTGGTGCTGAAGTAAAAGTACACACAAAAGGTGGAGAGGATGGATTTTTGACACTTCATGAGTTGTGTAGCCTGGAATAATGGGCAACCTCTGCCCACCTCTTGCTGTCCAGCACTGGCTCTACCATGGTGCCAGTGCTATTGAGGGCACACAGCCGTGGTTCTTGCCCTGCAGGAGTGGGATTTGCTGACAGCTCTCCCAGACAGGGGGTTTGGTCATGGTCCCTGGGCCTCTCAGTGGTTGTGAGAGACGACAGGGGCGTAGCTGGCCCCGCAGTGGAGGTTGCTCAGTACATGATGTGTCTGGCAAGGGCACTGGGATGGGACTGATCAGAGCCACGTCGTTATGGGCACGGGGGTCCTGTCACTGAGGGCTTGTGTTGACTTGGGTTCATTCACGGTTGGTGGTGAATGTGGGATCACTCAGAGCTGTCTGCCTGACACAGGGGCTGCAGCCCTAGAGGAATATGAAGGGAGCCAGTGGTGGTGCAGGGCTACAGGCCACGGCTATGGGATGGACCATGTGGGGTTGAGGGCGGTGAGGGGTTGAGGGTGGTGAGGAACCGTGGGGTGGTGCAGGACTGCAGGTGATGAGGGCCTGTGGGTGGTGCAGTGTTGAGAGTGGTGAG
>VXBQ01009271.1:230773-396913 GCA_013400175.1 Phainopepla nitens | reverse complement strand
GGCGGGGTGACATTGATGGGTGGAGGGTGGGATGGCGATCTGGGCCTGCGGGCAGTGCAGGGCCGTGGTGATTTGGGCAGGGATACGGGGTCGAGGCAGCAGACTGAGCACTGGTGGATTGGCTCTGGCCGTGGGCCCGGCCAGGGAGGGAACAGTGTGGGAGTCGGCTGCTGGCTCTGCCAAACTCCCGGAGTCAGACCTGTCCTTGGCCGTGCTGCTGCTGCAGAAGCTGCTCAGAGTGTTCCACACTCGCTGAGGTTCCTTGGGTGCACATTGTACATTTTTGCCATCATGTTGGTGGTGGCAAGTGCACGTTGCATAATGCTGATACAGAAAAGTGGCTTTTCATAAAGCTAATAAAAGTAACACCCTCGCCTCAGGCTGTATTCTGTAGGTATAGGAAATACTATTTTCAGAGAAGTCTGTGGAAAGTGTTTCTGTGCAGGGCAAGATTGCAGAGTAAATTGAGAAGTTCTGTAAATGGATTGGTTTGATACTGTGGGAAAGCTTTCTTATACAGAAAAATGCCTTGTAGTATGTAGTTTTTCTTAAGGATCCTTTAATCTTTGGTGTTGTGAGTAGCAGTTTGGTGTTAGAGGAGGCTCCACTGTCATCAGGGTGAAGCTCTGGCACATGTGCCCCAGAGCAGTTGTGGATGCTCCATCCCTGGAAGTGTTCAAGGGCAACTTGGACAGGGCTTAGAGCAACCTGGGATAGTGAAAGATGTCCCTGCCCAGTGTAGGAGGGTTGGAACGAGTTCCTTTCCAACCTCAAAATTCTGTAATTCCAGTGGACATGAATGGTATTCAGGAACCAGTTTTGTCGAACAGAACATAGTGTTTTGTTAAGGAGGTTTTAAATGTTGAGAGTGGCAGAATTAATAGGTTTTGGGGGAGATCTTTTTTTTAACTATGCAGGTCATGAAGATACCATGTAATAATATAGAAAACTTTTAAGATTTCTTGGGTGGTACAAGAGAGAGACGTTAATCTTTTCCCCATAAACTAAGGGGTTTTAAAATCTATTTATGAATGTAATGGTTCAAGTAAAGCATGATTTCCAGGAAAGCAGAGTTTTACCACAGGTTAAAACCCCAGCGGTTACTGTATTTATTGACAAATGTGTACAATTGAGTTATTAATAGCAGAGAGTAATCAGGTTCAAAGAACGTTAATGGAAAATGCAGCACCACCTTTCCTACCAATTGTTGAGGCATCAGTGATCAGGTCTCTTATCAGTGGGCCTAAATGCACACCCTTAGATGTCAGAGATATTCCTTAGCCTGCAGGAAATAAAGGCAGAGTTGTCGCTTCTGGTTTTTTTTAGTGCAGTAATCTGCATTTGTGTTGAGTTGTATGAATTGTTTTCTGTTGAAATTAGAATTTGGGGAAAAAATTAATAGGGTTATAAACTAGTATAATGGTAGTAGTCTTTATATCACTGCATTTTTTAATCTCCCCCCCCTTTCCTGCAGCTCACCCCCGCCTTTTTTTTTTTTTTTAAAAATTTGATGGCATTTTATAAAGATGTTTTTTTCCAAACAGACTTTGAAGTCCTGGTTTTTTTTAATACCTTCCCCCATAGCTGTAGTATTTTCAATAGGCATGTCACCTCTTCATGTTGTTACCTCATTCTCAATTCCAAGGGTTGGGCAAGTTTTAATATCAGACAGAATCAGACTTAAAGAAGCGAGTGTGTCCTGAAGAACTGGAAGAGAGCAGGCTTGTTTACTGATAGCAACTTTAGCTGGCAACTGTTATTGAGGAAAACGTTGGGATAAAATATAAGGAAGACTTTTGTTCATGCTGATTTATATTTTATCATATTAGGAAAAAACTTCACTCACTTGCTGTGTGTTTTGGATCATTTGTGAGTATCTCGCTGATGGAACAAAGAATGTGGTCACATTAAATCTGTTTTTCTGCTTCCTGATACAGATCTCGATCGAGTGTAGCATCATGTACAAGTGTAAGCACCCAAACTGCTTCTGATGATCAGGTTGTCAAATTCTGGGATGAACTCAGTTTAGTTGGCTTACCAGATGACATTGATGTTCAAGCCTTATTTGAGCCAACAGGTAAGATCCATTCTTATCCTCCTTTTTCTCTCTGTCCAGTAGCAGTGCAGACATGAGTGAAGTTTTGCAGCTGTTGGTTTTTTGTGCTGTGGTGTTTGTTAAGTCTTTGATGGTGCTTTGGTAGCTTTTGCCCCCGTCAGGTTGTGTTTTTGCAGTGTTCTCTCCAGAAAAGAGAATCCTCAGCTTTGTGTGGGGAAATATTTGTAATCTGCTGCTGAGCTGGTGTTCAGGTAGCAGTACCTTCAGTACCATGATTCTGTTTTCAGGAGAAAAGGGAAAAGGAACGTGGCACAGCTTAATATAATTCTCAAAAAATCTTAATTCTATGATGTTACCTGATCTCCTGCTTCAAATGTTATTGGAAACAATGGAATAGAAGATTTAAAAGAGAAGCAGCATTAGAGCAGTAGAGGCATAATGCATGTGCATTTTTCCAGAATCTGCAGGGTTTCTGTCAGAAAAATGTCTGGTTTTTTATTTCAATTGAACTTTTCTATTAATTAAGTTACTAATTACTTTTTCAGAAGGCATCTATATCCAAATGATTTGATGCCAGTAGTCCCACATATTTTACTCTAAAAAATGGAAATACATTTACATGATAATAAAAATGTCACTCTTTCGTGAGTGTGGAAGCTTATTTCAAGGTCTAATTAAAAGGAAAAAACAAAATCCAGTGGTTTTGTTTAAATAGTTTTACTACAGCATGTGTAGATGGGTGGGTGTAGATTTATCAATCCACATTTAGTTGCTGTTATTTGTAAATTACTCTTCCCAAACCCATAAAGAGGTCTTTGGGTTGTTTGGTTTTTTTTCTTGGTAGCTTGAATTATTAAGTTGGCTAATACCTAATTTCAACACCTAGTGTAAACCATCATTTCTAATTCCTATATAAAACAACCTGAGAATTCCTTTGGGAGTATGCATCATTTGCATTGTTTTTCCCAGAATGAAATTAGAAACTTCTTGTAAGAGTTACCTGTTGAATTCTACAAATTCTGGGGTTTTTTTGTTGTTTTTAGGTAGATTTATTTCTGGACTGTGTTTGCTGTATTGACACCATTTTCTCAGTCATTTATATGAGTTTCTGTTCATGCTGTATTTTGAGCTTTTAAACACTTCCTTTAGACTCCTAAAGCATCATATGAGCTAATTCTACATGAACAGGCAGATACCCAGTCCTTGGGAATCAAAAATTGGGAGAACAAACCTAGGGAAATGTTATCTACAGTGAAATATAAGGTCATATGGAACTCTGTGTGTGTGTCCCACAAGCATTGAGTGCAGAACCAGAGCATGCTGTGTGCCCCAGTGCTATGGTCACATGATCAGGCACTTGGAAATCACACACAGATGAAAAAGGTGTGTTGTAGATGAAAGAAAATGGCAGTGTTTTTAGTGTCTGATAGTAACTGCAATATATTCAGTGTATGAAGAGATGGGTTCTCAACGTTGCAACAAGAAAAAAAAAAAGGGGAGAAGACTTGTCTTTCTCTGGCAAGTGTTTCCAGCCAGAAGTGAGTTGCATACCTGGGGGAAGTGCCTGACAGAGCTGTCCAACGTTTGTGTCTGCACACACCAGGTCACTGCTGGGCTCATCACCGCTGTGCGGAGTGGTCTGTGGGAGTCTGCCAGACTGAAGAGCAGCTGTCGCTGAATGTGGACAAAGCCGTTGTCTCAGGGAGCACAGAAGTGAGTACAAACACTGAATGCTCAAGTCTCTAAGAAAACAGGGTGGGTAGGGCTGATAAAAAGACAAATGCCATACAAAGTGTGGCAGAAAATATCCACGTGTGGATCTCTGAGCTCCCATTTGTCATCAGGTTTCCTTGGGCAGATCCTCGCGCTAAAAACTTCGGTTGCAATTTATTAAAAAGTTTTATGGAGTAGCATGGAATATATCATTTGTTAGTTTTGAGGCAACTAGAATGTAGGGAAAACCAGACTGACCAAAACAAATAAAAGACAAAAGAAAAGTTGAGTTCAATTAGCAAATACTCTGATAGGTAGAGGAAATATTTGTTGTACCAGTTTATATCCTGAAATTACGTGACTCACATATAGTAAAAAAAATTCTTAGTTACTTTCATGCCAGTTTCAAAAAGCAGGTTAGTATAAAAAAGCCAGTGTTTGCCACAGACCTTACGCTGATACTCTTAAATACTCATAGAAATACACATTTTATCTTTAAATTGAAGTGGTAATGTCTTTAAAAAAGTAAGTAGCTTTGAAAAGGATGAACTAAGTCCTGGTTCATATTCTGGTGTCATATTCTGGTGCCATTTTGAAATATTGGAGATTTATTTCACATTGGTTTTGCCACATGTAACTATATTTTATATATATTTAACAAATATATTATATTTAATATATTTAATATTAAATATTCATAGTAAGTCATATTTAATAATGCCCAAGGGGTTTTTTAATATTTTTTTATATATATTAAATCAGCCATGCTCTCAACAATTGTTTGTAATTTTTGGTGGTTTTCCCCTGGTTATGCTTTGGCCTTTTTCACTAGAGTCTTCTTGCTTTTCATGCATTATCATAGAAAAAAAAAATTTGGCATAGAATACCAGTAGATGTTCTCCATCATTTGGACTGAAAAGATGCTTTACATCAGTCTTTCATTGCAAGCCATAGCATACAGCTTTCTTTGCACCTTCTTCTGTTCATATTAAGTAAATGCTTTGTTTTGAATAATTCATTTCCTGTGTTTCTACTTTCAAAATAAGACTATTCAAAATAAGTGAACCTGACAGTATTAAGTTCTAGATGAGCTTGAAAATGTTAAAACATTTGTGTGCATGTGTGTGTGTGTATAAAAAATGACAGTAAGAATTGAAAGAATCTTCAAAATTGAATACTTTTTTTTTAAATCTTGCTGCTGAAAAGTTTTTGCCCTCTTGTTTTTGGCTTGCAGTCATTTTGTCATCACCTCATTCCTGTCTATAATCATTTCTTCTAACAGAAATCTTGGTTGAGCTGTTCAAGTTTGTGTTTTGCTGTGTTGAATTTCATCCTGTTTTCATTATTTCAGTTTCATTTCTTTCTGTCCAGTACCTTGCTCCACCCCTGTGATGGGGATGATGATGCTCAGGGTGATGGTGCCTCACTTTTATGTCCTCCTTTTAAGTTTTGCATAGATGTTTACAATGTAATTACCTAACTACAATTTTTTTGAAGAATGAACAGCTCTGGTGGGTTGCAGTTTCCATTTCAGCCCTGTCCTTTTATGTGCTGCACTGAATCTTCCCTACTGATCTTTTCACATTCTGCAAGTGATGTGTAGGTCCCCCTGTTGCACATGTTTCATGGCAGTGCAGAGAGAGGAGAGGAGTTTGAATTGAGTGCCATTCTGGGTATTTTCTGTTCAGTCTTTGCTGAAGCCTTTGAGAAACTTCCTTTGTGTAGTCCAGCAGTCAGCCAGTGAAGAATGACACTGATTTGGTTATTCTCTTTTATCCTTCTTGTGATATCCCCAGGGAGAGCTAAGGTACAACTGTGATTCTAGAACAGCTAGATGGAATTGGGCTTCTTTATCCCACTATCACACCAGGGATTTGTTTGCTTTTTTATTATTATTGTTTTTTAGAAAAATAAGGATCAAACTCTTCTAGTTCTCTATTCCTGACTACAGAGAAGTGTAGTGATTGCTCAGGGAGTTTGTGTGGAACTGGCTTGGAGCCCAAGTTTGGGCTCCTATGTTTGCTTGTGTCCAGGCTGTAGTGCTTGGTAATAATTTTTCCACTACTTTTTAACTTGTTACTAAGATTAAGAAGGCAGGAAAAAGTATAAGGTCCTGGTTGTCCTGTGTGGAAAAGCTCATCTTTGTGTGAGATATTTTTAAAAAGTTTAGAATGAAAGGTAAATTAATTAATTGAAAGTATGCATTTGGATTTGCAGCATCTTGTGCTTCTTTTCATTTGGGGTTCTTTGTAATGGGATGTTCCTGCATTTTAAGAGAAAAGTTCTGTTCAGATTGTTCTGAAATCTGTTTGCCATGCAAATGCAGCTATGTGCTCAGGGCGTACAGAAAAAGAGTTTAAATAAAACCAAGCTGTGTGCTGTTTCCTCTGCTTGCCACCAGATTTGCTTTGGGTTTGTTGTTGTTTGCTTGGTAGGGGATTTCTGTCTTCTTGGAAGTCCTTTTGGCATGAGGAACTGGTTTGTGATGTGGTCTGCAGCACTGACATCTTTTCTTTACTGGGAAAGTACATTTTCTTCTGTTCAAGCAAAAATGTGTATTTGAAGTGTAACCAACTTTTGATAATATACTCCATTGGTTTAGGTGTTTTAGTTTTTGGAGAGCATTTCAGGCCTGTTCTTACCTTGAGGGACTCTTTAATTTGTAAGCTACATTCATGTTTCTCATTAGTTAGGCTGCCTATTGTTTGCAGATCTGCTTTAACTGGATATGACCGTGTTTCTTATTACTCTGTTTACCAGTTGAGATGTCCACTTGGCTTCACTGAACTTGTGATTGCATTAGTAAAGCTTATGTGGACATACTGACCTGTTCCAAAAAACGTATTTTTATCCATTTTGGTTTTTTTCTGGACCCTTGTTTGCTGAAGGTTTAAAACACAGCACTACAGAGATCTCAGAACGTGTGAATGTCTCACAAAATACCCTGCTTAGCGTGTCTTTCTTCTTCAGTTCTTTTGATTTGCTCATTGTGAAGGCCTGGCAAAGGCACCTGACCATCTTGTTTCATGTATTTGTGTCTAGACAGAGGTGGATTCTTTGTCTTTCTTTCAAAGTCTGGGGTTTGTCATTCTTTGCTATTCATGAGTGCACAAACCTGTATCTGTGAGGTGTTTGAAATCCTGTGTATCCTTGGTTTGTGACAAGGGACAAAGAAAAGCTGGAATTTACAGTCAGATCTGTCCTGGAGGTGCCTCAGTTCATCTCATTGCTTATCTTGCTTATCTCAGCAAGAGAGAGTCATGTTTTTTTTTCAGAGCTGCTTTCTAAGTTTAGGAGGACATAAGGAGGAGCTGGTGATCTTGGTGACAAACCTAGTGCCAGAGCTGTTCTCAGGATGACTCCTCAGATGCTGTTCATTATCCTGGTACAGTGTGTAAGGTGGAGCTTCAGCCCCCAGTGTGGCAGTGCTTCACTGCTTCAATGGCATTTCATGGGCTTTGGGAGTAATTTTGTTTCAAGGTTTGAAAGAAAACAACTCTTCAAAATATAAATGGAGGAGACAAAAGTTCCAGTGATTTGTTTGATCCAAAACTTAATTCAGTTTTCTTATCATCCATAAGTGTTTTACTCAGTATATGAGATTCGCCATGGTAAAGAAGCTGTCATGTTGTCAGCTTCAGGAGGATAAACTTTTAGTGGTGTTTCTGCAGATACTTAGTGTAAGATGTAAAAACAATGTGAATTGTAGACTTAATAAGATAAACTAAGCAGAAGAATCTGATGGAACAGAAATTAGAGTTTTTCCCCTGGAAAAAATAAAATAGATGTGGACAAGTGACATTTACTGCTTTTTCCTGTATTTTTGGTTTCAGTCTTACACCTTTGTAACTCTCCTGCTTTTTGATATTTGGAAATGTGAACTTACATTATAATGTAAAATGTAGAGGCCTTTAAGGCTTGCATTTTTTCAGCCTTTAACAAGACTGGTTTCTGAAATACTTTCAGGTATTTTTAAATAATACTTTATAATTCTGATGTTTATTTTGCATGTATTGAGTAGGTTGCTGTTTGTTTTTCTGCAGCCAGCTGAGGAAAAATAAAGTTTGCCAATTACCTGCCTTACATTGTCTGGCCACGGCTACTCTGTATGCTACAGAATCCCAAATAAAGTGGACTGCTTTTTGTGCCCCCATATGTAAATAGCTCAATTCAGAAAGGGAGTTCAGGGAAGTAGATAGTGTGTTTAAACTACTTTGGAACAAACTGGGCACAGGAAAGGAATGCAAGGGTAACTTTCCCAGCCAGCTTTCTGGGATAAGATGTAGGAAGCAGTTTCCAAGTCTGTGAGAGTTTGTCAAGGGCACAAAAGTCAAAGAAAACAGTGTTGGTGGAAACCAAGGAGGAGGTTCCTATCTGCTTGAAGGCTGAATAGGAGAAACATGATAGTGTTGAAAAGTCTGTTTTAAATTCTTTGCTCAAGACTTCATTCTAATGTGATGCCTACCAAGCTAGATCAGAAGAAAATAAGTTGAGGGGAAAGATGGGGGGAGCACATCTTTTAAAACTGTCCATATTTTGAATGTATCTTCACCCCTTAATCTCAATGCACTTCTCATCTTGTTGAAAATTTTCCTTGTTTTTAGTGGTGTGTGTGTTTCATTTGTGCTGCTTCAAACTGAAAACCAGTTTGGCTAAAATGATACTTACTTTTGTTGTTCCTTGTATGTAGAAATGAGCATCAACATCCTAAGGTACTGTTAACTTCTTACGCTGGGGAGGATTGTGCTCATTTAACTGCAGCAATATTTCATTTGGTTTTACTTTCTGTATAGAAAACCTGTGTGAGAAATGGCTTGGATGACAGAATCCTGAATGTAGGCTTCATGTGTGTCTCAACCAAGCTGAACAGAGCATGGAGTGATGTGGGGTGGTTTTAGCTAGAGTGCAGGATTTGCACTTCCGTGATGCTTTAAGCTCCCTTCTTCCTTTTTCATTATTGGAAGAACTACTAATTCTTAAATCCAGAGAAAAATGCATGAAGAGAATGTAATGTATCATAATGTATACCATGTCTAGGCAGTGTCCTCTGCATTTGTTCATTTTTCAAGGATGAGCTTTGTAACACGAAACTGAATGAGCAGCTCTGGTATTCGGAAGTTCCCTTCTCAACCCCTGAGATTTTTATGGTGCTTTTGCACACAGCAGGCACTTGGCTTCTCCTCATCTCCCTTCACTACAGCTTGGGAGGGACTACCTGGCTGCTCTTGGGAGTGGCTTCTGATTTTATCTTATCAAGTGTTTTTTTTCCTGTAGTTGCTTTTGTCCAGCAACTGAGGAAGTACTGCAGGAAGTTTTCTTCCAAAATAACATCTACTTTTTTTTTTTATTTTTTAATGGGTTGCTGTCTCTTAGAGAACTCTAGCACAGAAAGTGCTAGAGAAAGAAAGAAAGAAAGACTGGAGAAATAATGACATCTGTCTCACCAAGAAGACATTTGTGTGTGCTTTTGGTCAGTTTGGTAGTTTGGTCAGTTCCTGACATGTTTTAGACATACTGTATCAGTTCAGCAATGAGGGCCATGGGCTATTCAAGTTTTCCATGAATTTCCCTGTTGTTATTTGGAGTTTCTCTAGAGATCTGTAGCCATTTCCCTGCTGATGAGGATAAGCATTGTAAAAGTCTTTTTTTTAAAGCACCTTAGTGACTGAGGATATAACTTCAGGGATCGTTTAACACTGTAAATTATCTTCCATTATTTACTCTGTTCCATAATGGTTTGGATTTTGGTCACTTATAGCCAGATCCTTGTTGTCTTGAAGAATGTGAATTGTTCTTAGAGCTTGAAAATGACACCAGAAAGCCTATGTCAGTTATTTTATGGCTGTATTTCCCAAGTTCTGGAAAGCAGCTGTGGTATCTTAAAATCACAGTTTGCTCTGATTTACATGTGTAATTCTTCTGGAGCACCTTTGTACACCATAAATGATGTCAGTACAGCTTTGGTAAATCTGTTCAGGTTACAGAGCTGCCATGGGACCTCTGTGTGTGCAGATTTTTTGCAGGTCCAGCAGTTTGAGAGCAGATATTTGGTGCTTAGTAAGATCTACAACTTCATTCTCGTTAGGGTTGTCACGTGAACAGTGATTAAAGTATTTTTTCACTTGTACCAAAATAAGCTTTACCATAACAAGGGTGCTGGTCATTTGAGGTCACAGAATCACAGAATGATTTGGGTTGGAAGGGACATTAAGGATCATCCAGTGGGCAGGGGCACATTCCAGCCAGGTTGCTGAAAGCTCCATGTGGTGGGGAGACAAGGGGGAATGGCTGCAAACAGAAAGAGAGTAAGTTTAGAGTGGATTTAGAGTGGAAGCAGTTCTTTCCTGTGAGGGGTGTGAGGATGGGAACAGGGTGTCCAGAGAGGCTGTGGCTGCCCCATCCCTCCAACTGGTCAAGGTTTGGGTTGGATGGAGCTTTGGGCAGCCTGGTCTGGTGGAAGGTGTCCCTGCACATGGCAGGGGGTTGGAGCTGGATGATCTTTAATGTCCCTTCTAACCCAAACCATTCTTCCACTCTGTCATTCTGTTTTTTCTTCTGCAGTGAAACATAGAACAGAAAAATGTAAATTACAGTTCTGACAGAAGAGTTTTGTTACCTATCAAAATACAGCACCTTTGAAGCTACAGACTTAAGGATCAAAACATAGTTTCCATTTCTCCAGTTGTTTGATAGACCACATTTTCTAGAACAAAATAAAACACATTTTTCTATATTCCTGCTGATATTTAAGACGATGAAGTATTAGTTAAAACTGAGTAAATGTGAATTAAGAGCTTTGAGATTCTCTTCTTCTAATGCATCTTTGTAATTATTTTGGCACCTAAATTATGGATGGATACCTTGGGATATAATTAGACTCCACACTTGCATGTGAATCTTCAGTGGTGTATTTACAAGTTTGTAAAGATTACTATAAACTAGACTGGTCTATCTGAATAGTTATGGCCATAAAGTGAGAGGCAGTAACACGTGGGAAATATGTGCCTAAAGTAAAATCTAAGCACTTCTGATGATTGAAGGGCTCTGGAAATTATTTTAATTCCAATTTTTCCATTTATTGAGAAAAAGCCCTTCATTTATTTTCCTAGTCTTTCTGACATAATTGATGTTTGCCTCTGAATACTTTGGTACTTGGGTAGGTCTGGGTACATGGTTGGGGGAGAGGTTGTTAGTGAGGGCTAATTGTTGACATGTAATTGAGATTTATTGAGTGAAGAGCTGGTCTGTTTTTTCTTTCTCTTCATTATTTCTTAGGTGGATTAATACTTCAGGTTTGTACTGTGTGGTGTGAGATGCTCTGTTATCATTAAGTAACTTTCCAAGTCAGCCAGCCAGTGAAAAAAATAAAGGCATACAAAGCTACAGTATTAAACTGAAAGTGTTTAATTAAAAAGTTATTTCTAAAATAATTTGAGCATTATTAGCTTTTTCCCCATCCAAAATTTCATTTAAAATAAATACAGAATTTTTAAGCAATTTTCCCGTAATTAAACATTTTTATTACTAACATTCCAGTAAAACCAGTACTATGCTACAGCCTGTTAAGGTCTTTGGGATTTTTACAAGTGGAAAAGTTTATTAGGAATATGAAGAAATACTTATTTCAAGACTATATGACACATGTCCAATTAAGCACTTTTTAAATTCAGCATCTCAAGAAACAAAAGATACTCCTTTCTTTAGGCAAAAAACACTGATCTGGTTTTGTGCTAGTGTACAGTAGAGTATCAATATGCCAAATATCAGCAGAGTGTTTGATTTAGAGCTTTTTCTGGGTACTTGTTCATGGAGTTTGATTCTTATCAAGGGCAGATACTTAAATGTCACTTTCCAGTCCCTGCAGCAGTTCCTTGTTTGATAACATTTTATCTGACCTGTTGCCTGGAAGAGGGAGCACGTAGTCAGGTGAAACTTGATTAGCTATCTTTTTTTTTTTTCATATTGTCTTCGTCATGTATTTACAAGAGGAAGGCAGGCTTTAATTTGTCTGGAAGAAGGAGCACATGGTCATGTGAAACTTAGTTATTGTTGTTTTTTTATATTGTCTTCATCGTGTTTATTGTATTTACTAGGGGAAGGCAGGCCTTAATTTGTGAATTGTAGTTCGGAGAAAAATTTGCTTTCTCAGATGAAGCAGAACAAAAGATGCTCATTTTTGAACAAATTTTTTTTTAGATTTTTCTTTTGATGTGCTTAGTCACAAACTTTCTGTGAAATAGCATTTATGTTTGTATCCCTACCTATTTGTTTCGAAGTATATAAAAAAAATACTGTGAATTTGTGTGCAGATCAAGTGGGCTTGTCAGTGCACACTGGAACTCACTGCTTAGAGTAAAAGTGTGTCTTGTTCCTTATTTGGACCATAAGAACCAAATTCTGGAGCTTACCCTTGCCACGGACAGTGACCAGTGCATGGATTCTAATATATATATATATGTTTTAGATTTAAGTAATCAACTTTTTTTCACAGTGAGACAGGACTTCTCATAAACTGTCACTTCTTTCCAGTGCACAAATACAATTTCTCTTACTTCCATTGCTCTGTGTCCCCTACAGTTGTGCGCATCTGAGCAGAGTCATGGTGTCATTTCTGGCAGGTAAATCTACCTAAATGATCTTTCCCATGATAACTGCATTTCTGGAATAGAGCAACAGACAAGAGTGGAAAACACTTGGGTTGCTTAGGCAGCACGAAGTGTCTTCCCTTAAGATGGTTTGTGTGGCTTCATCTGGAGGGAGAAGTGTTTGGTTTTTCAGCCTGATGCAGTGTTTCTCTCTGCCAGAGCAGCGGTGCTGCTGGGTTCCTGCTCTGCAGCCAGGAGGAGGTTCCAGGCAGCTCACCCTGGGAGCACTCCCGTGGCACTCCAGTAGGAAAGCAGACTCAGAGTTTTCAGTGTGGTTTTTTTTTTTTTTTTCAAGCTGAATGCTTTGAAAAGTGCACCTTTCTTGAACTCTAGATGTCGGATAGGTGGGTACCAGGATTGGGAGAGACACTGCCACTACAGAAACATTTCTGAGAGGGTTTTGATGCTGCATAGGTGGTAGGCACTGAGGGCAGACTGAGGTGCAGGAACCAGACAAAATGGACTGGGGGCACAGAAAGAGACTAAGAAACAACAACAGCCCAGGAATGAAAGCCAAAGAGCCTTGCTGAGAAACATGAAAGGGCCTGTGTTCCTGGAGGAATTTCCAGTGCAGGTTTCCTTTATTTGCTAACATTCACTGAAATAATTTACTGAAAGCTCTGAAGTGAAATTGTTCAGTGTGTGTTCCAAACTGCTGAAGTGTGTTTCACAAAGACCTTTTCTTCCTTTTGCATGACTTGAGTAGAAAACACTTTTTTTCATGATACGTCAAAAGAAATCCTCTTTCTTTTTCCTTCCCCCACTTCCCGTGGTGTATTTCATAAATGTTACTCTGAGCATTGAGGCAGTGACATAGTAGCTCGCTAACATTCCATTGCAGTATTTTAGAATCTGGGGGGAGGGTTATGTGTTAAAACTGGAGAGAACCTGATCTCTGAAGAGCAAAGAAATCCCACTAAAGGAAAATCACAGTCTCTCCAGTCAAGAATGTACCTTCTTCCTTGGTAATGTGTCGTTTTGCTGATGAGACTGACCCATTTTGGGGCTTTGCTGCAGAAAATGAGAATGCAGATACTTGGGCTCTCCCTTCCTCCTGTCTTTCTGTGCTCAGCAACAATGGCATAGTCCTTCAATGTCTACAAAAGAGAGAGAATGTCAGTGGAATGCCCCCAAACTCTGAATGTGGAACAAGGAAATGAAATCTTTTTTAAAATGTACGAAAATAGTAACAAATTTGTTTAAGTTATTATACCATTAATATTTTCAGCACATAAGAAAACTGGAGCTCTGTATGTATTTAAAAAGTCAGGAAACCATACCCATCTCTTAACCAGCATGCCAGCAGTAAGTTTATAAAAATTTACACAAGGAAGTGTGGCAGTACCACCAATCTCCTCACCTTTGTAGGTGTTTTAATGCAGCCCTCCTTTTCCAGCCTTATTACCACCTCACTCATGGTTGCTTCTGATTTAAATATTTTATATTCAGTCTTTTCCATAGCTCATCTGGGGTTTTTTATTGTTGGTGCTCAAGGGTCTAATTTTGCCTTTTGTGTCATGGGTATATTTATGAAAAAGACTAATCAGTCTTTTGGCATTAATATTATTGGTTAGTTTCAGTCAAGGACAGGTCCTCATTATGCTTTGAGCATTATAGAAATAAAAAGGCCTCTTCAGCAGCTTTCTCCTTAATATATAGCACAGGAATAAAAGGAAAAAATACCTCAGTGGGACTAGTAGGTGTATTTGCTCAGCTGTAGCATTGTTTGCTTAGTGTTACACAACTGACTCTAATCTAGGTTTCACAGCAGTTTCCCTTTTATATAGTATTTTATTTAAGCATGTCTGTTAAATTTATCATGAATGTGAGTCACATGGGTTTTTTTTGAATGAGAGCTTTACAGTCCAGACTCTTTAATGAAATTAGAATTATAAAGGGGTTCTGATTGTTCTAGTCAAAAGTGTCTGAGGTTTTTTCCTGATTAATATAAATTATATTGTGGGTTTTCATTTGAGGTTTTCACCCATCTTCAAAAAAATCTTAAAGACATGCTTTAAAACACAGGAGTACTCATATTAGTCTGTTGGCATCAGTTTGCTTTTAAGCAGTAGCCTAAAAACTACTTCTGAGATTAGTGTACTCAGCAGCTCACAAAATCAAACCATTAGCAAAAAATAGTTTTGAACTCCCTGAAGATTTTGTTATTGACTTCCATTAGTGAAAGTTCTGTCCCAGAGTTGCAGATTGAGCATAAATATTGCAGACATCAGTATGAAGTAGTGCCATTAATGCAGGTGTCGTTGAGTGTTTTTTTAATAACATGGAGCAAATCAGGCATGAGAGAGGCATCTTAGGAATCTTCACAAATGTGGAGCAACTGCCCTTCCTGTGCAAGTGCATCACCTCTGTGGGAAATAGACATTGCTTGCATTAAAGCTGTTTTTTCCTCATAGGCCACTGTTGATAGTCATTTATTTATGTGACAGAATTAATATTGTTTATTTTCATGTATAGAGTTGTCTTCCCTGTTCTGCAGATCTGACCTGGGAGTAAAAAGTAGGCAGACAATAGTAGGTCTGCTGCCAGTAATGAGTGTGTAGGTGTTCCACTATTAATCATAGTCATGATTAATTATAAGAATCCTATTAAATAATACTAATTGAAGAACTGATGAAGTGGCATGTTCTCAAAGCAACACTTGA
Source organism: Phainopepla nitens (assembly GCA_013400175.1). Classification (NCBI taxonomy): domain Eukaryota; kingdom Metazoa; phylum Chordata; class Aves; order Passeriformes; family Bombycillidae; genus Phainopepla; species Phainopepla nitens. Next base: position 381,836 of record VXBQ01009271.1, on the reverse strand, counting down.
CATAAGTTTTTTTTTACCAGTGTGTTTTCAGTGATATTAATGGTTTCCCTTAAAGATGTCACTTTCCTCTTCAGTACATCAGGGAGGGAAAGTAGCTGTTACGAAATAAATAAATATTTATTTTCTGGAGCATCTAACATGAGTAAAATGACTTGATGCACTGCATTGCAGTGTCATGATCTCACTTCAGATATATATATTCAAGCTGCAATCTAGACACTCCTTTTTTATAAAAGTGCAAGTGCTTCCACATCTAGCCTTTCCCTTTGCAGTTTTTAATTTATACTATAATATTTCCTTTCTGTTCCAAAAATTTTCACCCACACTGCTTCAGTATGAGATTGCTTTGCAAAGAACTGGGAAGAATGACAGAATCTGCAGAATAAATAGTGAATCTGAATCTAAATACCCAATCCAAGCAAATACCTGAACAAGTACTGAGGGGTTTTTTCCCTTTCAATTACTGCAGATTGTTACAGAATATTAGGTGCTGTTTGTGTGGTATTTCCAGAGAGATGTGTTGACAAATCATAAACCTTTAAAAGCAAGTAGAGAACTCGTAGAGAAATGACACAAGAAGACAGCTCAGTTGTTATTATTATTCTTTGAGCTTTGTGAGGGAAATGCTCATTTTCCAAAATGTAAGTGGATTTGATACGTTCAATAAGTAGGAGTCTCAGTTTTCTCAAGTGTCATACCAGGTGAGTTTTCTAAGTGAGAGTAATTTGAAGTAGATGCCAAATCATTGGGAAGACTCTTACCATTATGTATCCATCATACCAGAATGTGCCTTGGGCACTTCTGGAATGTTTGCTTCCTGTCAGACATAAAATACTGTGATGGATAAATCCCCCAGTAAAGGTCGGCCCTGGCAGCAGTGCTCACTTCTCTGAGAAACTGAAAGGTCAGGATGCTCAGGATTCTGGTAGGACTGGAAGCTGAGCATCTCACTAGCGTGTGGTTGTACTTTTACTCCTGATTTTGTGTGAGCTTGGTGTGTGTGGTGCTTCTGGAAGTTCATTTCTATAGGTGAGTGCTCTCTTAGGTGGGTCTTAGACACCATTTGAGTGCTTTTCAGCCTTTTCTGAACTCCTTTAATTGAAATAAATCAATTTTGTGGTAAACCATCTACTGCCTTAGGGGTGTTTTAAGTAAAATACTCGTCCTCATACTGTGAGAGAATTGTTACCTTAGCACTGTCACAGCATTAGGATGATGCTGAGATTTCTCTGCCATCAGATAAAATTGGTTTCAGAAAACAGTGCAATCATCTTGATTGTTTTAACCATCTGAACAGCTCTCTAATACTACTGGACTTTTCACATGAATTAGCTGAGCAGCCTGTGTCTCTTGAGGAGTTAATTTTTAGATGATGATGGTGATTAAGCCCAGGAACCTCAGGGAAGTGGACTCTCTACCGTGTCAGCATGGGGACAGTCTTTGTTTAGGGCTTGTGACCTTACAGCCTGGTCTGTGTGGAAAATGCCCTGTCCACAGCAGAGCTCTCAGAATCTCAGACTGACTCCTGTTTGCTCTCCAGGCACCACATCTTTTGTTGACCCGAATTGTTTCCCCTTCACTAGCCCTGATGTATTATTCATGTTATTTCAATGTGGTTTTACCTTTCATGAAGGAATGGGATTTCCCCATTTGACTGTAAACATGGGGAGAAAAAGCTTTTAGGACATTTTTCCAGCCCTAGTTTAGCTGTAACCAGCTGAAATATAAATATCAAAACCTCCTTGTCCTGTCATGAGAGATTAAGGAAAAGCATTATGAAGAAGTAAGATCGTGCTTGGTTTGACTTTGTGCCACAAATGATGAAACAGAAGCTTCATTTAATTATTTGTACCTTTACACATAACAGTGGTAAAAAACACACAGAATCTTGTAGTGGAGAAAAATGGGTTTAATGGTAAAGAGACCAAGTAGGAACTGGTGCTGGAAGAGAAGAAAATATGTACATTTACTAAGGGAATCTGTGACATATAAAGCATAACACTAATCTCTGGCAGTTCTTTCCCATTTGATGGTACTAACATTTCTATAATTAAGAGCAATGGAATTATTTAGAGGAAAACTGTGTTATAAACCATTCTTTTTTTAATTGAACAGCTGTAATTTCTACCAGTGGAGCAAACTATATTATAAGAAAATGATTATTAGTTTAAAATGCAAAGTTAAATGAATGCAAAATTAACAAACAGATGGTGAAGAATTATTGTGCTTTATTTTACTCCTGGGTAAAAGGGCTCATGCAGGATTGTAAAAATGTCATCACACTTCGTAAACCTGAAAGCAAACAGAATTTGCAGTTGTGCACATCTGTTTTGGGACACTGCTAGAGGGTTAGAAGAATCAATGTTGTTTTCAAATAAGGGTGTTCATCAAAAGGATATCATTTACTTAACAGTAATGGCTTCTGCTAAGCATCAGACTTAATGTTCTGTGGAATTCATTACAAAATTTGGCAGCTTTTTTTCTTCACAAGCTACTGAGGCAGCATTCTGCAAAACTGCAACAAACAGCCCCTTCTTACCCTCACCTCCCTGAATCCCAGAACAACAGTTGAATAACCTGCTTCAATGTTTGACCAGTAATTTTAGGGTTTTAAATTCTAGGTCAGGATGTTGCACTTCACAGTGCTTGCCCGAGGAATACCAGTGAAGGAGCAGGATGGAAAGGCATGAGGCTTATTTATTTATTTCAGTGGCTAGTGAGTTAAAGAATTCTGTAATGTTGGGGAATACCATGTCTTGGGAGAACAGTGGGACAGTGTGTGACAGTAAGTGGCTAATTTAGTCAAACTGAAAAAAAAGCTAAAAGCCCCAGCCAGATAAAACATGTCAAGTTTTTATTAGGAAAGAAATGATATTAATGTTCAAGCTGGTAGTTTCAAGGTATACCACCTAATTGCTTTGTTTGAGCTCAATTTACAGAAATTAGTGATCTGAAGATGTAGGATTTTGTTTACAATGACTCTGTGCCATTTGGAGAGTGCAATTTAGGAACAGCCAAGGAAATAGGAATTATGAACAATAATGTACTGATTGCAGTCTGTGGGGAAGGAATACTAAGGAGGTGCTCACTAATGAGGAAGGTATTAAAGGCAGGAAATTCTTGCATTTTTTATGTTTCTACATAATCCAGAGTTTCTTGTCACTCCATCCCTTCTATTACCTTGTAAATTATATGTGTCTTTGAGTGTATATAGTGACTTTGGCTGACATTAACTGTCTGTTAAATCAGGGTAATGTATCTACAAAATCTTTCTTAAAAGAGTGCATTATTAAGACAGTAAAATGAAAACACAGAGTAAGGCCATGTCAGAAGACAGGTTGTCTGCACACAGTTAACATCCTTTGCACACAGTTAGTGTTCTTTGCACACAATTAATGTCTTTTGTGCCTTGGCCTGGTGATGCATTTTTAATTGTATGGTCATGTGCAGAACAGTTTGTGCCTAGTTCAGTCCATAGGATGGACATTGCTGTTTTAGTATAAACATCTTCAATATTTCAATTTTTTATTGTTGTTTGGTGTTGTAGGTATGTAGACTACGCAGATACTGATGAAAAGAACTCATTTCTGCATGAGTTTTTCTATAATGTTTTACTATAATGAACATAGGAGTAACTTGTCTATGATTTTTTTTTAATTGCAGATTTATGTGGCCTTGTTATGTATCATAGGCTACGTTTGCTGCCAGAGAAGTTAAATTTATTTATATCTGCTAATTTGGATGGCAAATTGAAAGAGTTTCAAAAATACTCAGACTTAGTTAAAAAGGTTGCACTGATATTGCAGTTCTTCCTTCACTCTGTTTCAGTTGTAAGTGCACAATCTGTGTAGAAATTAAGGCTGAATTTTTACAGGGCAAAGAAAAATCCAGGCTTTTAACAGTAATATTAAGAACTAAAAAAAAAATTAAGATAAATTTTACTTTGTGCCCTCCCCAGTATCATCAAGGAGCTTCATGGAAGAAATGAAGCTACTCTTTTGCTGGCCATTGTTCAGTTGCCATAACTAAGTGCTTTTCTTTTCTCACAAGCCATCCACAACCTTTTCCAATATTTATTTTTGTTCCCTTCTGTAAATTAAGCATAGTCTCAGAGGTTTATTTAATGCAGTGACTCCTCATAAAAGATCTATTTTGTGCACAGAATCTCTGTTTGATCTGTAATCCTCCTTGTGTTTTAAGGCACACACATATGTACATGTGTGTGTGTCTGCTCATTCCTTTATCTGTGTCTCCATGTCTCTGTGTTGCCTTGTGTTTGTCTGCCTGTATCATTTCCTTTTGTCAGGGAGAAAAAGGAAAAGGCACGCCTCCCAAACTGCAGGTTTAAAGCCTTTGTGGCTACATAAGAGCACTGCTATTTGAGCTGGCTGGGTGACAGTGATACAGCACTAGGTGTCAGAGAACAGTGTACTTTTCCTCCTGGTAATCTTCATCCACTTTCAGTTGCCTCAGACTTCTGACTTCTTGTTCAAGTTGATATTTTTAGCACCTTCCACTCTGCATCTCTCCTTAACATTTCTCATCCCTTTTGCCTAGGTTCTTTCTGAGATCCATCCCATCACCATTTCCTGAGTCTTTAGCACCTGAGTTCCCTAAGGTCTTTATCCAGTTTGAGTGGCCAGGTTTGATTCCTTGGCCCTTGGAGTGTTATCCCTGCCCCTCCTCAGCTTCCATCTGCATCCATGGTTTCTCCTCCCAGTCTCATCAGATTCATTCACACAATGAATCCCTTTTGTCTCTTCCCTGCTTACTTGTCCATCTGCCTGTGTGCTGGATACTCCTATTCCCCAGATGATTAAGTGACAGTAGTATCAGGATCCTTAGGGATGTCTGCTTTCCATTCCAGTGGCTTTTTATGCTTAGGCTTTGAGTATTTATTACAGACTTCCTCCCTCTAACCCTTGTCAGACTGAAGGAATCTAGCAGTCAGTGCTAGAAATTGGAGAAGATCAGTCGTGATCAGTGAGAGTAGGTTTTTCTGTGATTTTTCACTGACAAACTTGTGGAAGTGTTCTACATTAAAAAAAAGAAAGGAGATAGTTTTCTCAAGCTTGGTCACATCTGGATAGATCTGCAGGGAAGGGGCAGAAGTTGCATCCCCCACATAAAACTCATGACAGATTGCAAGTCCAATGAATGAGGTTGTTTTTAAGATGAGCAAAATATTTTTGCTAATGCCTTTTCTGTTCTCAGAAATGGCTGGAAAGTTTTGTCTAAATGTTCCAAAAATATGTAAGAGAATTTAGAGATGTGGGCTACCAGAAGTTTAGCCCACCTTGTTATTGTTCAGAACACTTGGAAAAATAAAAGAGGATTTATATGAAAGCATTTTTAAACAATCTCCATTAACATCCCTGCTTTGATGGTGCTGTGCTGACAAAAGCTTTGGTGTGGATTTGGCCGTGGTACCAGTGGAGAACTTGTGTCAACGTAGGACAGCTCAAGACTGTCATCTGAATTTTGACCTCCCTGTGGATGTGCCTGTGAGCTGTGTTCCAATTCCAGCTGCAGACAATGGAGATCTGGCCAGTATTGTCAGTGGAGCCTGAAAATGGTAACCCACTGTTTGGCCATGAAGTAATTTCCATAAAATGACTAGGCCTTATTAAGTATTATGAAGTTTGGACGTCCTCATTGAGCCTTGTGTCATTTGGAAGCACGATGTGACTTGTATGAGCAGTAAATTCTCCTTTTACTTCAAATGCTTTTATAAATGTAGTTATGACATAACCTGTAGAATGCTTGAGCTGCTTCAGAATCCCTGTATATGATTTAGGAGTTTAGGAGCTGTGCTGGATTTGACAGAAAGTTGACTTCATCCCAGTATATTCTGCAATGACCAGTAACAGATGCCTAGAGATGATCATTAAACAACAAGCATTTAGCAATGTTTCCCTCAATTATTTTTTCTCAAGCCTCCAACAATTTGTGGCTCAGCCCGTGCTCTGCCAACACAAAGAAATGTCTACACACACTTCTTAAGACCTTCTGAGCATGAATCAAATGGAACTGGCACAATAGTCTGTTTTCTGAGCCTGCCAAAAAGCAGCCTCAAACCAAAGCTGATGATTTCTGTTCTTGCCTTGTTTGTCCTGGAGTTGCTGATGCTGAAGCCTAATAACCACAGTTTAAATTACATTAAACATTATTGACCTTCTTGTTGCTGACAGTCTAACTAAACAAAAGGCTCGTGTGTGCTCTTCTGCCATGGTGGATATTAGATGGGAATTAAGGGAGTAACTGGTTGTTAGCTGTGGAAAAGCTTAGCCTCACTCAAAACATTTACATTATCCTAAATCTTGCAGAAAGCGAGGAGGTGAATAAAAAATCCCCCTTTTTCCTCATGGAAGTGTGAAAAAAGCAGCAAAGGCAGAGTCTGTGAGGGAAATCATATGCATGCAGTTATTCCACTAGCTTATGTAATGATGAGGAGAACACAGCTCTAAGGCACCCAAACCCTTCCATGGAGCTTCTGAATAAACTGGGTTTGGGAACATTTCAGTTTATTTGAGGAAGAATTCATGTGCCATAAAGTTTGCATGTTTTCCTCTGCCTATTTCAGGTTTCAAGTAAAAAATGGTGTCTTACATAGCAAACTTAATTCTTGCAAGTTTTTAACCTATTCACTCCTATTACAAAAAACACCCTTCCAAAACTTGAATGCTTTTTTCTCTGAATTCTTAAATGCCTTAGTATCAGCACAATTTATTTCATGTACTTTTTAATGAAGGTAGGAATGAGAAACAAAGTAGTGACTTGTAGAGAGCCTGAAATTTCCACACTCAAAGTGAATTCTCCTTTCTACCTTGATTACATGTGTTGAGTGACTGTGTTAAGGTTTGAGGAAGAAGAATAACTGAACTCTGATTGTATTGCTTGTTATAAACTGAAGTAATTTCCAAATTTGTGACATGAGTAATATAAAATTAAAAAGCTCAAAGATAATTTCCAGTACTCCTGGAAAGGTGTTCTGTTTAGTACTTCTAATCAGGAGTTCAGTCAAAAGCCATTCATTGTTTTTATGTTGCCATCTTACTGCATTGTGCTCTTTAGTGCTTTATGGTGCTTAAACCAGTTTATTTGACATGAGAGGTGCTAATGGTCATTAGTGTCTGCAAGCAGTATAAAGCTTTTTCTAGATGATGAAGTAACCAATGAAGATTATCAGAACTGGCAGAGAACATACTTCATTAATCACTGTTTATTTAAAAATTTCTTCATGCTCTCATTAATGACAGGTTGTTAAGGTCCAGTTCTCTTCAATCACAGGTTTGTGTGACAGCATTTCCCAATAGCTAAACTGTCTGAAATTTCTTCTCACAGGTGATATGTTAAATTGTTTAACCAAAGACAGATGGCTTGTGTGTATTTTTGGTACACTATAATAAAATTGAAATATCTTACTCTTCTCATAGGCTTTGTCACGTGATCTTTTTTAAAGAAAAAGTTCATAATCAGTGAAAAACTTGTCATTTTGCTTAAGAATATTTTGCAATTCACAGTACTAACATTTAGGTTTAGGACACTAACCAAGTTTCAAAGTACTTACTCAAGGACTGTATTTATTTTAGCCTTTCTTTAATATCTGCCTTCTAAGGGTTGTCACTTGTCCACTTGCTGAGACAGTAATGCTATAAAGTAATTCTAAGGGCAATAAAATAATGGTAAAACATGACCTCTGATTAGTTCTTGCTACTATCTGGATAAAATACTACATTGTCTTACAGGCATCTTTTTATAATTTGAACTTGCCCAGGATTTTGGAATACTCTAAAGTATTTTCCAGTTTGGCCATCTGTTTCCAGTAAAGCTAGTAGAATTTGTGGCATTCAGCTGAGCTGAACAAGGCAGATTGAATGTTTTTGTTTAGCTGGTTTTGGTGCAATTACAGTTGTAGCAAGGAGGTGTATGAGTTTTTGTCTTCCTGGAAATTTTCTCTGTGGTTTCTGCCACTCCCATTTCAGGAGGTTGTTCTCCCATAGAGCTAGAACAGAGGAGGGGATTGATCAGGTTTTGTTTTCTGGTTAGTTCACTTAGTTCTTCCTCTTCCACTGTATTTGTACAATGTCATATTTGAGCCAATGGGATTAGTAAATAAAGGGAATTCTAAAATTAAATTTTAAAGATGGCATAGCTTTTGCTTTTAAAAATCAGTTCCTTTTCTGTCTGAAAATGCGGATGGGAAAAAAAAAAGTCAAAATTGCCAGGTAGAAAGAGACAAGAAAGATGTCAATTTAAATGATGGACATCACAATAGTAAGAGGTAGCACAAGTAGGGGTGGACTCAGAGCTTTCTTGAGATGGACAAGAGCACAAGGAGCTTGTTGAAAGGAACAGTTGGTAACCACTGAAGGACTTTCTGAATAGGAAAAGGTCTACTGGCTCTGATCTTGTTTATTTCCTTAAGTGTCCTGTGAATAAATAGTAAACTATCTCTCCAGCTTTCTGACACCTTGTGAAGTTGGGATTTTTTTCCTGTAGAACAGGAATGTAAAATTATTTGATCCAGAAACAAACCAGTGTTTGTCTTGCCTTGACAGCTTACCATTTTCCAATACCTGTCCTTTGAATACTGGGATTCAGCTTCCACCCCTTTCACCTAACACCTTATTCTGTGCTCATACTGATGAAACTGGAGACTCCAGACTGTCCCTGGCTCTGGGCTGTCCTCATATGGGCATGCATCTCAGGAGCAGTGTGATTTATTGCTTCATTCCATCTCCTGCTCTCATGATTCCATATTTCAGCAGTAGTAAAGTAGTATTTGTTACTGATTTTATTTAGCAGAGCTTTTAATATTTTTGTTTAATACATGTCTGCTGTTCTTTTGGGGTCATAGCATGGGGCCTTGGCTTCAGAGGAGTGTTGGCTTCTAGTGCTGGAAAAGTAACTCTTCTCACCAACATCCTCTGCCAAAAAAATCCCTTTGGGCATTAGTTTCTTCAGACTGCTTTATCTCTCTTACAAATTCAGCAAATGTTGATATTCTGTGCTTTTTATTTGCTTCATATGATACATACCACATTGTTTTCAAAATGTGTTTCACTTATCTAACAAATGCTTCTCATTGCCAGTGCAGTTTAGCAGATGGGTTTAAAGGGTTCGATTACATGTAACTTGGGCTTCCATTTTTCTTCCAGCATCTTTATGTGGTTCCTTAAACCAACATTTTTTCAAGGTTTTTTTAGTAGTTTGCTCATTTTCAATAATTTCATCATTTAGTCGTAGAGCATTTGGGAAAAATTACATTCTGATTTTGTATTTGCTACGTACCATGGTTGATTGGTGGTTTTGAAAAACAGATGTGGTATTTAAAAATGCCATTTATATTGCTATTTTATTCCATTATTCCCAGCTTTTAATAAATGCTGGATTATTCGAGTGCTTACAGTTACTTCCTAATTTTATTTTCCTGATTAAATAGTTACTAAGGGTCAGTGATGGGATCCAGCAAAGTCTTGTTGAATACTTTTTTGAGGGATACATTTTGGACCTTAGCTCCCCCCAAGTTCCCCTTCATATTTTTTTTGTGCTGAGTAAAATCTTTGAAAAAAGTGTGGCCTGTAAGAGTTCTGTCTCAGCTGAACCTGGTCCATCTCCATAGGTCTTGGAACATCAAGGACAAAATAGGGCAGTGTTGTGTGTAGCTCACTGTGGAGCTGCAGTTCTTGAATTTGGAGGCTTTGGGCTGTATTTTCATGGTTTTACATCTAAGTTCAGGATTTACCTTGTGCAGCATCCTCAGTAAGTACTCACTGAAGGTATCATTTCCTAAAAGGAGTTTCTTGCAGGACTTTGGTTTTGTTGGCAGTCCATAAATGTAATTACCATTGCTGCTGCCTTCCCCTCCTTCAGGAGCTCCATGTTATTATTTGCTTACCTTGTTCCCCCTCCTCTCCTCTGCATTTCAGCTGGTAAAGTCACAGGATGCAGCTTTCCCATGCTGTCAGCAGGTGTTAGACACGGGTAGAGGTGAGATGTCCCACAGATCAGAGGACAGACTAAGCATCATAGCCCACAAACTTGGCAGTAGTTCTCCTTGGTGATCCCCTTTAATTTCTGTGCCAGAGCATTTTATCTCTTTATACTGCAGTTCTGTTTAGCATACACTAATATTTTTTCTGTCTCTTGTCCATGAGTTGTGGTGCAGGCAGATATTTTTCTGAAGGTGTTCACTTTATCTGGTTTTAAAGAATATCAAGGTAGCTGTTGACACAGGCAGCTTTGTGATTTTTATTTTCATGTGGGCTGGTTTTGATATCTGTGGACTTGTACTAGCACTGTTTCATGCCTAATTTTGTGCCAGGCTTTGAAACAGAGAAGAATTATGATAATAAATATTGTCTGTATTCTAAGAATTAAGCAGATGAAGTACATAACTTTTCTTTGATTTGGTTTATGTTCTATTTGGGTGTTACTTGACACTTCAGCTAGTAATCAAACACACCAGTGTTAAGTGTTGTATTTTTATTGTGGAAAATGAGAGACCCTGACCTCAGTTGTTGTTGTGTATTATGTATGCCTTCCTGTGAACCACCGACCTGTTTTTTCTCTAAGTTTACTCAAAATCTTAGTGCCTTAAAAAGTATTGTTGCCTTGGGAAAAAGTGCAAAAGGATGTTACAGTGCTTCAGAGACTGTAATGAAGCCGAGAAAGAAAAAAGACTGATTAACTGAATCAGAAAGGTGTGGGGGATTTTTTACAAGCAGACTGATAGACTCTGCTCTCTCTTGACTACAGAACTGGAGGATTGTTGCGTAGTTCTTTCTGAGAAACTATTTCTCTGGTGTCTAATAATAATCGTGCTTATTTATGACTTCTCAAAGTTTGGTGGTGATATTTGTGTAGTCCTGAAAGGCAAAATGAGAAGAAAGTGCGTGGTTATGTAATGCATTATCATCCCAGAGAGAATTGTACAGTGCCAGTAAGATTTTTGGGAGAACATCATACTTGATTTCCATTTGCATTTCTGATTACAGTGTCTGTGGTTTTACATTACAGCTTACATAGCCATGTGGTTTTTAGTCATAACCTATTGACAGCGTGGTGTCAGACATCTGCCTTTGTTTTCAGAAAAAGTCACTGAAGGCATAGCTCAAGTTAGATAGCATAGAATAGAAATGCTTTTCTGTGAGAAGAAGAATCTTAATCGTCAGAGTGCGTTTAGAGTGGGTTTCATTAAACATTTTAAGTAAAGATTTGGGAGTGCCACTGAAAGACACTACCCACTAGTTTCCTTCTCAGTATTCACTACCTCCTACTGGCCAAGGTGTTCATCTGCTAAATGGAGGAGGGGAACAGATCTGGCTGAAAAATTGCCAGAAAAAGGAATTTTTAAAATTACTATTCCTGTTTGTTTTTCAGCGATGTGCATTTTGTAAGCACCTTGGAGCCACTATCAAATGCTGTGAAGAGAAATGTACCCAGATGTACCATTACCCCTGTGCTGCTGGAGCAGGCACATTTCAGGATTTCAGTAACTTGTCCCTCCTTTGTCCAGACCACATTGATCAGGCTCCTGAAAGATGTAAGTACACAATGTTCAAATGACACAGTTAGTACCAGGTATTATGAAATCTGCACTGTCACAGGGTCAGCTTAAGAATGCATTTGTTTAGATGCACTGCCACAGTTCATGTACCAAGAGTTCATGTGTGTTCAGGGATACAAAAGATGTGTGTTCACACTCTTCTGTTTTTAAAGACCAGCAGTGCTGCACAGCAAAGTATTTTTCTTTTAATGACAGGACAAGGAAGGGGTTACTGGTAAGGCTTGTCTTCTGTCAGGTTTTAGTTCAAATTGATAGACTTGCTTGTCCTAACTCAAGTTAGAGCAATCTTCTTGCAAACACTTGAGGTGAATAATAGATTTTAGGTCTGTTAGGAGCTTTATTTTGTACTTGTTCCACAGAGGAGTTGGTTCTGAAGCTGTCAGCTTTATCTGGAGGAGAATAAAACTGTTTCTTTTTGTAAGACTTCATTAAGGTTTAAAATAAATGTACTTTTGTTATGAGAAGATTAGTTGAGAAAACTGAATTAAAGTAGTAGCTATTAAATACATTAATTAAATTTGAATTTCATAAGAATGATCAAGTTTTGTATGCATAAGAACTAGTAAGTAATTTTTTGAGTTCACGGAATTGTTCATAATTTTGAATAAAATAATAATTGAAAAAATTATTTCTTTTTAGCAAAGGAAGAAGCAAATTGTGCAGTGTGCGACAGCCCTGGAGACCTCTTAGATCAACTTTTTTGTACTACCTGTGGCCAGCACTACCATGGCATGTGTCTGGACATTCAAGTCACACCTTTAAAAAGAGCAGGTTGGCAGTGTCCTGATTGCAAAGTGTGCCAGAACTGCAAGTAAGTGAAACTTACAGGACATGGAGGAGGATGGTGTGAGATTCACGTGCTGTGATTTTGAAATGCATATTTCATTAGGGTTTGGGATTTTTTTTTTTTTCCAAAAGGTGTAGATTTTTTGCCCATTTTATCTGTTATGATGCTGTATTAAGCAGCTGAGCAAACCTTTGTATTGGAAACTTTGTTCTAAAAGAGCTGAGCTGAAAGTCCTGTGTGCTTTACCCCCAGAGTTACCATTATCTTGACAGGTTCTGGAAAGCAGCAAAACATTCTGATTTTTTTCCTCTTCTTACACAGGAGGATTTTTCTCAAATTTACCAGATAAATAATTTTAATGTATGGGCTTCACAGTCTCAGAACCTGTGCTTTTACTCAGCTGACAGTTCAGCTGTGCCTGTACCTACACAATGGGCAGGTCCCCTGCTTCAGGCCCTCCCATAGAATGTCTTTCAGGGGCAGATGAAGAGTCATTATGAAAACAAAACCCTGACTTAGTTGAGCAAAGAAACAAAGTGACATGAGTGATCCCGATTGAGTAGTTGCACCAGGCAAAGACTGAGACAATGAAACTTAATTGCTGTGGCACTGTAAGGTTCACTGAGAACAATCTGACTGCTTGTGGGCTTGTTCTCTTATAACTTAATCTGATGGGCACTGCAGGGTTTTTTCACTTGCTTGTTGTTTTTGAAGGACTTACTGAAAAAGAAATAAGAGTTTTGTTCAGCTTTAGTCAGATCAACTGGGATGTTATGAAGGAAAAAACCCCGCTCTACTACTGCCTCATGTATCTGTCTCATCAGTCAGTGCTTTCCTGTTTTCCAAGCAGAACACTTGGTATTTGCTAGCATTCACTCACTCAACCCATTTCAAAAAAAAGGTGTTCCCTGATTACACACAGCAGATAGCAAATCTCAGCAATGAAGCTGGAACAGAGATGCATGTTCTAAAAAATATCCCTGAAAATGTTGTCGCGGATAATCACAGCATCTGCTAACAAATCTTCTCTTTAGTGGGAAAGTAGAGAAAATGTGATGTGTTCACACCCAGTCCATGGGACCACGTGAGATACATCCATAGGTTCTGAGGGAACTGGTGGATGAAGTGGCTAAGCCACTATCCATCATATTTGAGAAGTTTTGGCAGTCTGGTGAAAAGGAGAACTGGGAAAGGAGAAACATAGACCCTGTTTTTACGAAGGGAAATAAGGAGGACCTGGGGAACCACAGACCAGTCAGTCCCACCTCACTGCCTACCAAGGTCATGGAGCAGATCCTCCTGGAAGCTGTGCTGAGACACGTGGGACATACACAGGTGATGGTGACAGACACCATGACTTCACTGAGAGCAAACAGTGCCTGAAAAATGTGGGGCCTGCTGTGATGGAGTTACACAGTTTGTGGAGGAAGAGCAACTGATGTCACCTACCTGGACTTGTACAAAGTGTCCAGCACTGTCCAGCACAGTATCCTCATCTCTGTACTGGAGAAAAATGGACTTGACAGATGGAGCACTCTGTGGATTGAAGAGTTGGGGTCAAGGACTCAAATGGCCACCAGTGATGAGTGTTGTTCTTCAGGGGTTGGAATTGGGGCTGGTGCTGTTAAACATCTTTGTTACGATGTGGGCAGTGGGGTTGAGGGCACCCTCAGCAAGCTTGCAGCACCACCAAGCTGTGTGGGGCAGCTGATGCTGAAGAGCAGGGACGCCATCCAGAGGGACCTGGGCAGGAGAGGTGGGGATGTGTGAACCTCAGGAACATCATCACAGCCAAGAGGAATGTTCTGCACTGGATTGGGGCAATCCCAAGCACGAGTACAGGCTGGGCAGAGGGGCACTCAGAGCAGGTTGCCCAGAGAAGCCATGGATGCCCCTCCCTGGAAGTGTTCAAGGCCAGGCTGGATGGGCTTTGAGCAGCCTGGTCTAGTGGGAGGTGTCCCTGCCCATGGAACTGGATGGTCTTTAAGGTCTCTTCCAACACAAACCATTCTTTGATTCTATAATTACTTCATGCAATACAGCAGTGTCTCACCATTATTGGAAGAACAGCATTTTCAGCATATCTTCATGCAAAGAGAGGGGTTTTTAAAATACCAGGTCTCCCAGGTAATGAGCTAGTATCTAGCATGTGTTAATGCCATATATTGCAAGTGGGGTTCTAGGCAAATCTTGTTGCATGTTTACTTACTGAATTAATTTATTTAAACAAAGGCAGAACACAATGCCTTTAGATATTACCAAACTATTTGTCTTGTTCTCAGCAAATTTATTTTATCACTGGAATCTGTGGTGGAGCTCTGTAATACATCACTGTAGAAAAATTGAAATCTCTTCCTTTAATGTTTGTTTTGCTCTTGCAGTCATATTGTCTGACATTGTAGGAGCTCCGATAGTCAGACTTGATGGCTCCTTTTTTCCTTTGGAAAAATTACAGTCAGACTGCAGAAACAAGTACAATTGGATGTTCTTTTCAGAAAGAAGTAAAATGTATACAGCCAATTTTGAACTGATTTCAGCAGAGAAAGGCCATTAAATCTGTCTACGTGTGTGTAAGTGACAGTGGGCCAATACCTAGTTTTCAGAATGATTGCACAGGCTAAGCTCTTGGTGAATAAACATAGTGGTCTGCACTCATATTTAAAAATGAATTTGAAGGCATTGTCTCTGGAGATATTTGTAAGTAGTGTTTGTGTATTTTTATGTGCACACCTGTGCCTTCCTGTTTAGACTTTTCTTGAGACAAGTATTTTGTTGCTGCTTATTAAAGAAATTTTTTTTTACTTTCCTTAGACACTCTGGGGAAGACAACAAGATGCTGGTGTGTGATACCTGTGACAAAGGCTACCACACTTTCTGTCTACAGCCAGTTATGGATGCTGTACCAACAAATGGTTGGAAATGTAAAGTAAGTGGAAAGGTTCCAGAGTAACTCCTTGTCATTTATAAGAGCCCAGACTTTGTTATCCACACTATGCTGTTCCATGTGTATTGTGGATTGCTGTTGCTGTGTAATGTAATTTGTAATTTCTGAAGGAATCCCACTTGGTTGTAAATCCTGTGGCTCTACAGCTGCTCAGTGCTGTGGCTGAAGCAGCCTATATAGGACAGTAAATCAGCATCCATAGGGAAAAGAGCAGTGTAGGATCCAGGTGCAGTGGATAACCTGCAGTTAATAACAGCTGCTCTCCTGATACAATGGGAATGAAAATGTAAACTCAAAGCTATATAGAGGTGTATGTAATCTATACTTGATGTCTCTTTATATTCAACTCCTTGATTACCAAAACAGTTCTGCAGCTCATGGGTTCCTTGCAATTTGAGGAAAGCAGGATGAGTTTGTTGTTTTATCAGTAACTTTGTAAGTAATTGCAGCAGAACTTGGGAAATCCCTGTATATGATATGTATGTACTGTTACATCAGTTTGTGGCAGTCATAAGATAACTGAGAGTAGCAATAAAAAAGTTTGATTTCGTAAGAAATACTCCTTTCAAGTCAGGGAGTAGTGTCAGGAAACTTCTTGCTGTTGTGCAGGTTATTCATGCTTTGCTATGAAATCTTGGATAACTTTTTGTGTTATCAAGGACAAAAGCTGTTAAATGTAATTCAGAACAGGAAAATGTCAGTTAATGGCAGTTCTGTCACACTGTGAAATACCATAATTAACTACTAAATTCTTGTGATCTCTAGAACTGTAGAGTATGTGCTGAGTGTGGCACACGAACAAGTTGTCAGTGGCACCATAATTGTTTGGTATGTGACAGTTGTTACCAACAGCAAGACAACTTATCTTGTCCTTTCTGTGAAAAACTGTGCCTCCAAGACTTCCAGAAAGATATGTTGCATTGTCACATGTGCAAAAGGTAAGTATCCAGCTTTTGTTAATTTGTACTAAAATGCAAAAAGGTTGTGATGAGCTGTGTGACACTGAAGGGTTTCTGGGAAGGATGCACACTGGGTTTGATGTGCAGTGCCACAGGATCTTGTGCAGCTCCTTGATCCTTCATCCCTAAATACAATGAACAATAGCAGGTAGCTTTATTTTTAATCTTAGCAACTAAGTATTAATTGGCAGTTACCTGAGTGTACCTGGCAGTTACTTGCTGCAAGCTGCTGCTGCCTCTTGTATTTCACCTATTTTGTTAGGAAGCAAGCTAAAAAAGTCATTGTCCTAAAGTTTAAAGGCTGCTGTTTCCAGTGATCTGTTTTTTTTTTCTTTTTAATTTTCAAGTTTATGTTTTCTGTTTAATTTTATGTCTTTTTTTAATTTAGTAATTAAAAACTAAAATTAAAAATACGCTATTTGGAACATTTTAAGAATGTAGGCAGTGTTTCCTGTTCAGTGGTATTGTATCTCACTGTGCAACGTCATGATGATGCTCTGCATCTTGTGGAGTCTGATTTGCTTTAGGGACAACTTAAGTTTCCATGTTCAAGTTTGTTCACTGTTTGACATGCTGACATATTGTGCTTATTCCTCTAAAATTCTCCATAATAAGCATTGGTTGAAAATCTTACAGGAATGGGAAACAGTGCTATTTTTAAATGGACTTTTACTATGATGCTTTATATTTTCATAACTAAAATCACAGTCATAATAAATTAAATTATAATAAATTAATCTCCTTAGATGGATTCATATAGAATGTGACAGATCTCCAGGTAGTGAATTGGAGTCTCAATTGAAAGACTACATCTGCACTCTTTGTAGACAAGGAGAAGGGGATCAGACTCAGTCATGTGATGTGATGAACACTTCTGAACTCATTCCTGAATCTGACAGTATAACAGGTAATCAAACTTAAACTTCACAGTTCCAGAATGCTAACACCAGATACAATGCCTGCAGTCTCACCAGTCTCAGCAGCTGCTCAAGCAATCCATGGGTGGCTTCTCTTTTTGGCTTCAGGATCCTGGATACAAAGATGGGCTGGTGAGCACCATAATTGTGGCTCTCAACCCTCCAGCTCCAGCCTCTCAGCCTGTAGCTGGAAACTTCACTAATTTATTTTGGATGTGGTACAGTTCATAAATGTATTCGTTTGACAGCCTGGCTGTTACACTCATTTGTGCCTGGTAGATGTTCTTGGAGACATTCAGTCCTGTTTCTCTCTAGCTGCTCAGTCTCATGGTGCCTGTTCTCTTCACTTGATCCAGGAAGGACAAAGCAGTGGGAGCTGGACTGTGGTCAAGGGGCAGGTGTTTATTTAACTAGACAGCTTTTAATAGGTGTCCTTTTTCAAAGCAATAGATGATCAGTCATCTTGTTACTGAGATATTCTTGTATAAGTGGACAAATGAAGCAGAAGGCAGAAAGTTGTGGAGAAGTGAAAAATATTTTTTAAAAAATAGGTCAGTAACAGGAAGCACAGGGGGGACTTGGATCTGCTGACCTGAGCCCAGTGGGTCATCCACAAGAGCCATGTTATAAACTCATAACTAAATGCTTTTGTGTATTTCACACCACGTGCTCCACTGGGCAGCACCTACACTCATCCAGGCTGAATTTCCCTGGGGAAGTACAGCTGTGGTTAAATTCAGAAGCAGGGTAAAATGTAACAGATTACCTGCACTGCCACTGCCACGTGCATTTCTTCATCTTAAGCAGCAGTGCTTGTGCACTGATCTTTTGTTATCCATAAGTATCTGTGGTTTTGAAAGCCTGGTAAATTTTGGCAGGAAAAGGGGGAGTGTTGGACAAAACTCTAATGTTTGTGTTCAAACTGATGTTTTGGATAAAGAAGTCATCCTTTTGATGTTAGCCTGTATATTACCTTTTGTGAGCAGTAAAGACATGATGGAAAGGTGCTCCTGGAGGAAGGGCAGTGACAGGAGGTAAAAGTCTGTAAATGAGCTCACTCTGTCAGTGAACATGGCCCCAGGTGGTTAGGAAGAGTGGCCACTTCAGCCTGTGCTGATCATTTCCCTTATGAAAGCTTACCAGAGGCTGTGGACTCCCAGGCAGTGTTCTTAAGGCAGTTTGAAGATGTCCAAAACTAAACAAAACATACACTGGCACAACTCCCAGTCTCCTACAAAAACCCCTTTTGAGTAAGTAGCAGGTTTATCTGGAAAACTCAAGTTTTAAGCAGTGCTTCTGGTAAGATTTCTAGCTAGTAGAAACATTGACAAGCATGCTCTTGTCCCCAAGGAAGAACAGGACTGTCATCTCAGCTGCTAGGAGTAATCTGGAGCTGTTACATCAGTACAGTCATGCAGTGTTTTATACCCAGGAGAGCACTTCTGCACTTCAAAATCAGATTTGGAGCCAATCTAAATGATCATTTCCTCAAAGTTAAAATATTGCTTTCAAGAGTCTGAGAGCAGCTTTTAGGGTGCTAAAAGTAGTATCACCTAATAGTTGCTGGCTTTTTGAACTTAAAAAAGACTTTCTTGATGCAGAAAGCTGTATTTGTTTCACTTTTTTTTTTGTGCTAACATCCATGGAGGATCAGTTCTCTTCAAGTTAATGCTTGCTGTATACTTTGCTTTCCATACTTCATCTAGTGCATTCTAATGGATTTTCTTAACTGAAAGAGCTTTTACACAAGGGTAAAGAAAAAGTATTTTCTGTTTCTGTGCTCTATAATGATCCTGTCAGCCAAAAAAGAACTCAGTTGTGCCTTTTCCGTGCAAAGATTAAGATATCTTAGTTCTAAAGTGGCAAAATTTAGTTTTCATGTTGTTGAACATGTAAGGTGAAACTCAGTGTTCCCAGTGCTGATAGTAGATGGAACTTCATATCTGTGCCATAATCTGTTGTAGTATTTGTTTAAAAATTTGAAGCCTTCATGGTGTCAATTCTGTTGAATTTTAGAATTGGAATTAAAGAAAATTCTTTCCTGTATTGCTCAGGCTGTGCAGAAGTGTGTGACTGTGCATTTTCACTATTAGGTGTATGTAATTTCCTTACAGACATGTTTTACCATCTAAAAGGTATAAAACAGCTTCTGTGTTAATGAGTAAAATGTTCTTAATTTTTAAGGAGTACTGTTTAGTCTCTTTAACCTTCTCACTGACCTGACCTGTCCTAAATCCTGTCATCATTAAATATCAGTCTGTTTAGGCAAAAGGTCAAACAGTGACAGCAGTTGCTGATGCCAAAGTAGTAGAACAAACACAGCAATTTTAATAACTGCTTTGCTTCTCCTTAAGCTTGTACACACGAAATGGAAATGGAAAGTGGTGGAGATGATATGGCATTTCAGGAACAACCCATTACTGTTGATGGCCCTGATCAGGAATCAGCTGTTGGGTGTGTTACAGAAGGTAAGAAAGAGTTTTGCACTCTGAAAAAATACCAGGTCAGAACCTTTCAGAACCAGAACCTTCTTCTAGACAGTAAGGTTTGTAGTGCTTTATAAATGCAAGAGAGAAAAGCACCTAGAAAGCAGTAGGAGACACATTGCAGCAGTTCTGTCTGAGCTCTCAAACAAGAGTATTAACTTCTTTGCTTAATAAAAGAAATGTTTTATTGAAGGCAAAGAGAGTCTTCAGAATATTTGTGCTTCATTTGTTTATTTGTTTGTTTGTTTTAGTATTTTTGTTGGGACTGACTTTTCCCAAGCTGGAAAAATGGCTGAATGCTTTGTGTGCTGGAAGTTTATTGTAAAACCCAATAACCTGTTGCTGTTCAAATGCTGTCACTCACACTTCCTCTTATGTGCTTTATGGTTGTTACTCCACAGGCATCCTTGGTTAAGGATTTTCTGGTTGGTTTTTTTTCCCCTTTTTTCCCTAAGTAAAAGATAATCTTCCAGACAGGGTTGCAGCAGCTGATCATTTCTGTTTTGGGAGAAACTGCATCTTGCCAAACGTACAGGGAGGAGCAGCTGAAGAAGGGTCAAGTCCACTAGATGTGTTAGTGACCAATATCAAGGGTAAAGAACTTGCCAGTATGTCCTGTTCCATCCCAGATGATGTTGGAGGATGGTTCCTATAAGGGGAGGCAAGAAACTTTTATTTAAAGACAAAGTAAAAAAACCCAACTTTTCAGATGAGCTGTGATCTCTCAGTTCTGCGTCACAGCCTGTGGTAGAAGGGCCATGAATTAAACTGTGAAGAAATATTCAGAATAAAATGTGGCTGTGAACTTAGTGGCTGAGGAAGTTGTAGCAATGTGAGTTTAAGAAGAGTGCAAGTGTAATATAAATTAAGTGGCCTGTAAGAGAATCAGGGCCCATCAAAAGAAGATGTGAGGAGCCAGATTCAGAGCAAAGAATGTGATTCTTTATAGAGGGGAACAAAAACTCTGGAACTCCTTGGTGAAAAAAGTTAATGGATGAAAGGTGCTTGATTTGGTTCAAGGAAGGGCAAGATAAATATTTTTGGAAGAAATTCATAATACATTAGTGAATTGAATGGAACCAGTAGCAGCTGTTTTCATTTCAGTTGATTTCCTAAAGTCTGAAAGAGTTTTAGGGGGAAAATGTTCTTTAATTGTACTTGTCCTGTTCTTCTTAGCTTTTTGGAAGTGTTGGGACACTAGCTTAAAATACATTAATTTATGATAGCATGCATCTCCAATACACAGAAATTAAAAAGAAGAAATTACTTTTGGCTGCCTACCTGGAAATGTGTGTTCAGTTCCTCAAAAATTAATCTTGGGTCCATTTTCTTGTAATTTACTCTGCTGTGTTTTCGGGGAAGAAAAATAATGAACTAAAAATATAGACTACTGTAAAAATAGATACAAACAAAGATATTTATGAAGTGTATTTTAAGCTACATATTAAATTCACTGAAGTAAAGTGATATGTGTTGGCTTGCACGATGTGTGCCAAGTATACTTGTTGACCAGAACACCAGAAGTTTTTTTTCTTTTTCACAGTGAGCCTTTAATATGTTTGTACTTAATTACAGGCATATCACCAGAAGAAAAGACTACACAACTGGAAGCAGAAGTCTCTGTTGAAATCAATTCAGCTGAAATGGAAATATCTCCTAAAAAGACACCAGCATCTGGTGACAGTCAGGCTGAGAAAATGATGGAAATGGTGGAAGGTGTTCAAGCTGTAGCACAGCAGGAGTTGGACAAAAAAGCTGAAGAGACACAGCTGCCTCAGGGTGGTGTGGAGGTATCAGAAGTGTCCACAGCAGACTCTCGGTCTCTGTCTTCAGTGCCTGAGACCATGACTGTGACACCAGAAATGCTGGAGACTGAAAGAAAAGGAGAGATTTCTGTCCCCATGGAGCAGCAACTGGAAATAATAAAAGTGCAGAAAGATGCAGGAAAAGAAGAAACCCCTGAGAAGTCAGATGCACCAGCTCTTCTAGAAGTAGAAGCTACTGCTGCAAATGGGGCTGTTGCAAATAGTTCATCAGCTGGAGACAAACCCATCAAACCACCAGCTGAGACCTGCCCCTCACTCCCCCCATCCCTTAATCTAAACAAGGCAAACGTGTCTTCCTCCCCAGATGTTTCCCTAGACTTGCATTCTGCACGAGAAGTGCAGCACAGCCAGCCCCCAGTGCTGCCTCCAGCTGCTGGGAGCCCTCTCCCGACCACCTACATATCAGTCACTCCAAAAATTGGCATGGGAAAACCAGCCATCACCAAACGCAAGTTTTCCCCTGGAAGACCCAGATCCAGACAGGTAAGCACGTGCACTGTTTCATATTGTTCATTAAATTGTAGTACAACTCACCAAATTCCCCTATTTCTTATAATATTATATGCATTTATTCTCCCAAGTGAGCGTGTAATTCATTTCTTCAAGGAACTAACGTTCTGGTAAATAATGAAAAAGTCATGATCATAAAGCTTTTCTGGTGAGAATTTAAGTTTCTTTTGGCTCATGGTTAAATCAAACTAGAAGAAAATTTGTTGTATTTTTCATACAGTATGCTAAAAATGCAGACAGACATAATGCTGTGCTATTTAACTTACCTTTTAATATTTTTCATACCTGCATTTATTTTGACTGGTACTTTCAAAGTGGGTTAAAACTTCTTAAACTGGTTTTAGAGAAGAACTTTCTGCAACTCTGTGTCCATTATTTTGCCAGATATTTTCTTGATCTTGACATTTCTAATGGTATGATAAATAATTTTGTTGTTTTGTTACATTAGGAAATACCATGCAAGGACTGTCTTGTACAAATCCTTGTGGTTTGACTAGGATTAAATTTGATAAGTGAGAAGAATCCTCAGGTCTGTCACTTTTTGCAACATCTTTGTCTCTATTCGAGTTGTGTTCCAGGGAAAATGGTTTATCAGTCCAGAGTATTCCTTTCTTGTTGGTAAAATTCCATACAAAAAGTGTGTCAGTGTGATAAATTAGTGTTTCATCTTCTCATCACAGTTTATTTTTAGTCTTTGGGACCTCCAGGTTGATGATTTCATGCTTTTCTGGATTTAGTTTTAACAAAGCTTTTTTTTTATATATTGTGCAGTTCTTTCAGTTTTTACACATCACCTAAGGGTTCAAAATCTTTGCTTCCTAAGGTATGAGAGAGTGTTCTGGAAAGTTTTTCTGCTGTTTCCACCAAGTTTAGGAGATCTGTGTTTGTTGTGCTGCAGTTAGGTTTTCCTGGGTCACTGTACAGTCAAGTATATATATAATATTGGCAGAAATATGTTAATCCCTTAAACAAATTTCTCTTCAATACTCTTAAGTTCCTACTTTGGGCTTTTGATGAGGCAGTGGAAGCTGTTGAATCATGTTCTGTAGACTTTGAAAAAAAGAGATTTTTAAATGTCCAGTTACAGGCAGGTGTTTTCATTTTGAGCAAGATTTAATTGGACAAATCCACAATGTGGAAGGCATTTATTTAAATCACTTTGGATTGCAGACAGAAATAGGTTTAGGTTTGTTTCGTGGGGGGTTTTAAATTATCCTTTCTGCTGAAAATACTCATTTTTTTAAAAGAATTGTTTTAAAAGCTGGAGAGTTGTGGATAGGAGCAGAAGCAAAATCACAGAATGGGTCAGGTTGGAAGGGATCACAGTGGGCCATCTGGTCCAACCTCCTTGCTCAAGCAGGGTTGTCCCAGAGCACATGGCACAGGATTGCATCCAGACAGTTTGGTTTCCTGTTACATGGGGATTCTCTGGGATAGGTTGGAAGGCAAGCAGGCAGTTTTTCACCAGGTATAAAACCAGAGAAATAAGACTTGTTGTTTCTTTGTGTCAATACTATAGACATTTCAAAATGGATGCTTTCTCTATTTCTGGCTTTTGGAAAGCGTCATGCAGGGCAGATGCTGGCAGCTGAGAAAAGTGCTCCTTGGTGATGTTCCATCACAGTTTCCATGCCATTAGAACTCCATAGATCAAGAAGAGACATAAACTTATTTTAAAACATTTTACCTAACACAGTGTTTCAGTTCTTGTTCACCTGGAGGTGATCACATTGATCTAAAAGCAAGTGAAAAATGGAGCAAACAATACTGCAGGAAAAGGTGCTTCTGTAAAGTTACAGGTGTAGCTGTTTGGGGTAAACCAGGTCATGTGTGATTCTTCTCTGGGTGGCAGTGAAGAGCAATTGTCTTCTCAAAAGTGGGTTAATTTTATGGGTTTGGGGTCTGCTTCTTTCTGTTTATATAATAGCAGGTATTGCTGTTGTGTGGCTTTGTGTCAGGTGTGAGGTTATGCCGTACAAATGTTAGCTGGCAGCTGCAGGAGTTCTTGGCTGCCTGTCATAGAGGGGAGGACAGAAAATTAAACAAGTGGGGTGGGTTTTATTGATGAAGGAGATTGTGGCTCCTGTGCCTAGGGAAGTTGACATTGGGTTCACCCCTGCTTTCTTCTGTTGTGCAAAGGAATTTCCATTGCAGAACTTGTTCCTGGTCCAGGACTGCTCAGGTTTAAAATAGTTCCTTCATGGAGTCGGTGAGCCCAAAGACAATCCAGCATAATTTCACAGATGCTAATACTCTGTACTCTCTCCTAGAAGTTTGAAAGCTTCTAATATGCTGTTTATTTTGTTGGAATGTCCTTTTCCTGTTTTAAAAATCTGCTAAGGTATCCATTGCAAAGGGTTTGTGGAACTTCCTGTAAAGAAGAATAAGAAAAAAATTTCTCTGGATCCTGGCTGTATTTCTCCTCAATTTTATAAGACACATGCTTCACTGGAGTCAGGGGAATCCATGTAGAGGGATAGTTTCTGATTTGGATTTGTTCCCATTAAATTAATGTCTTGTGCTGGACAGTAGGACAAATTATCAGCTCTTTCTTTAGAATCTGTTAATACAATTGCTAATAAAATATATTTGAATGATTATTCTGGTTTGCCACTGAATACAAAGTTATGCATAATCTGAAATTATTTCCTGTGTTAAATATTAGTACTTTGCTTTAGTGGTGTATCTGCATCACCACATTGCTCCTGTTTGGAAAGGACTAAAACCTGTCTCTAAAATGAAGACAGTATTCTGCCTAAGAAGACTCCATGAACCCCTTCCAGGGCTGCAGTCAGTGTCACTGTTTTCAGCATCCCTCTGCCCCCTGGCATTTTTGCAGGCATCCTAACTTTGCTTAGAAGCACCAGGAGAAAATCCAGCTTCTAACCAAAAGGGGAGCTGTGTATAAATCCAAGTGTAGGTACAGTTAGGAACTGTATGGATTGGCTTGGGCTGGTGCAGAGTTGCTCCACTTTGGGGAACGTGTCAGCTGCAGTCAGTAAGGTGCCCTTGTACTGACAGTGGTTTTTGGGACAGCATGTTATCCATACCCTCAGCTGCAGGAAAGCTGCATTCTGCCTCTGCCTGCCAGGCTCAGCATCTCACTGGGTTTTGTTCCATGGACTGTGTGCTCTTCCTGTTCCCCTACTCCGTATTGCGGCTAAATTAATTGTTACCTGTATATGAAATCTAAGTGTTCATAGATCACAGATACCCTGAGCTGCCAGCACAGCCAGGTTGTTACAGAGTTGTCCTTAGTGTTGTGTCTGTCCAGTTTCTTCTCCCTGGAATATGGAGATGCTCCACTCTAGCCTATAAATTGCAAATTTATATCAGGGGAAGGAATTCTCTTCAATCATTTCCAAATTTTTTTTTTCTGAAGCAGCAGACTTAGTAGAAATTACCATGTAAGTTTCTTAATGGCTAATCTGACATAGATCCAGTTTGAAATGAATTGTCTCAAGGAAAATGAGTATTTTTGGTGGAGGACTATGTTAAATGGTGTTGTGTTTATTCTGTGTATCCGAACTGAACAGATTTGAATTACTTATTTTTGCTATGGCCCTGTGTACTGAAAAGCATAAAATTAAGTCAGTAAATGGAAGACATTACAAATTTTGGCACTGTAACACTGGTAGGTGAAGAGTTGAGAGCATTTTGTAGAATAATTTTGAATAAAAAAACAATAAACTTCTGCTGTTTTTGTAAATTCCATAAATATTATTTTAGTATTATTCCAGAGTGTGTTCCTTGAGAAATACCATGTTCAGAGGTATTTAATTTTCATCATGAAGATGTTGCTGATCGCTGTTATGCAACACACTAAATATCTGTTGGTGTTTTAAGAGATTTTTAAAAATGAGACCAAAAAAGGCAGAGCACTGTGATGGGTTTGGATGTGTGCTGTCGTGGATGGTATAGCTGTCTTCACTTACTTGATATCACTAAGTATGTTGTTGTAAAGGTAGATGTTGGAAAAAAGATCAAGAAAAGAGTCTTTTTTAAGGATCAGTTTTTGTTACTATTTTTATGCTTGGTGCTTGGTTGGTTTTTTTTTGGTTTTGGTTTGTTTTTTTTTTAACGAGAGCTGTATTTTCAAGTGATTAAAGTTTGTTCACAACCCTAAAATTACATTAAATATTAAATTGCAAATCCAGCTTTGTGCATTTGCAATTGCAGTGGGATTCGGAAAGCGTTAAGCAGCTAAACACAGTCAGTGGTAATTTAGTGAGATCTCCTGACCCTGGCTGACACTGGGTTTCCTTTTGTTATAATTTACTTGCAGCTGTGTTGTTCAATTTTGAGGACTCAAGAATATGATGGAGAATTAGAACTTCCTGTTTCTGTCACAGTACATAATTATTGCTGGGGTTCTGATGTAAATGAACTGAATAGAACTTTCTCTTCAGTGTTGTGTGGTAATAGGCATTAATTAAAAGCCAAAATATAATTAATGCATCTCTTTGATGTAATTCATTTGTTCGTGGTATTGTGGAAATGTGTGT
This sequence comes from Phainopepla nitens, assembly GCA_013400175.1. Classification (NCBI taxonomy): domain Eukaryota; kingdom Metazoa; phylum Chordata; class Aves; order Passeriformes; family Bombycillidae; genus Phainopepla; species Phainopepla nitens. Next base: position 355,330 of record VXBQ01009271.1, on the reverse strand, counting down.
TTTTAATTAAGTTTATCTGACCAAGAATTCAAATTTTTCTGATCTACAGTAAAACTTGGATTAAATTTCCAATTTAATTCCTAACAGTATGGTTCATGAATCATACACAAATCACTTTGTTTTCTAAGACTGAATATTTCGTATTAAGATTTAATGTTCTTTTAGCTTTTTAATCTTTTGAATATATTTAATCACTAGAAAAGTTATCTTTATAAAAGGAGAAAAAATTTGTACCTCCAAACTAAGAGTAGGTAATTTTAGTTGTTGATTAAGTATTTTTGGCATGTTTAAGAGCTTGAATTTTGACAGTCAGCGTGTTGCCTCCTTTACAGGTTGATGTAAAGATCGTTTCTTTGATAAACAGATTTTCTTTCTGTTGCTATACAGATTTTCTTTGAGTTGCCATTTTATTAGAACAGTTACCTACCACGCATTATGAATTTTAGAAGTAATGGGGAAACTAATTAAAATTCACTGAAAGTTTGAATTTTACCCGCTGAAATTGACTGCTATTTGATCTCAAAACCATGGCTGGGGTAGTTACAGCAGATCTGTGCCACAGACCTGCTGATGGAGTTGCTTAGCAGTGTATCAGATTTCCCTATTTCCCTTTCCCCCCCATTTCTGCCACGATGTCCCTGTTCTGTCCTGAGTGTTCTGTCCTTGTGCCCTGGCTGTGAGCAGGGACTGTCCATCCCTGGGTCTGCAGGGGCAGGAGGTTTCTGCCCAGCGCTGTTCCCCTGCTCTGGGGTGTGATGAACCTCCTCATCCTCTGGCTTGTCTGCACGGTGACCTCTATCTGAAGTCAGGGAAAAAACTGGGGTAGCAAAATCTTCCCAGTCCAGAGTGTTTATACCCTGGAGGTTCAGGAGCTGTTCTTCTGGGGTGGGTTTTGGAAGCCCCTTGGCACAGGGCAGCCTTTGATGGCCAGCTCAGGCGCTGAGCAGTTTGCAGGTTGTGTGTCCAGTCACCACCTCGTGTGGGCAGAATTGTCAGGCTGTTATTTTTTTTAAGTGTTATGTTGTCCATATTCCTTTTCCTGTGCCGGCAGAGCTAAACTCCCAGAAAGCAGATTTATGCTGAATACCACTGTGTCCATGCTGTGGGTTGTAGCAAGTGTTGGTGTTTTTACCATGTAACTTTTATCCATAATTAGGGTTTCGAGTCACTGACAAGCTTTCTCTTTTGGCTCTGCTGTGCCAGATCACTTGAGGGGTAGTCCTGTTTTCAGTCAGTGCAGCTGTTAGCAAGACACCTCTTTACAGTCCAAGATGAATATGTGTTTTGATGAAGTTGTTGATTCCAGAGAAACTTATTTCCCACACCTTCTTGGTGGCGAAATTGCATTTCAGAAAGGAAAAAAAAAAAAAACCAACCCGTTTTTCAAAGCCATCTCATTTTCCTTGGTGCTTATTATTATTGTACATCCCAGTATTCGAAGGTGTAAATGTGTTTGGGCTTGCCCTCGTGAGCAGGTGTGAATGGCTGGGGTTGTTTGTATGCATGAGGTTATTCCATATCAGCCCTGGGATTCTGCTGCTCAGTGGCATTCTGGGGAAGGTAAACTTACTCTTTTTATCAGTTCCACTTCTCATCCTGGCATTCAATATTTTTTACTCTCACAAATTTAGAATTAGGAAAATGTACTGTCCTTTATTAATCTAATGTGTAAATTGGCAGTGAAGTTATTTATGGTGTCTGTCTCCTGCGGTCTTTGTTCCATGCTTCAGAAAGTCTTCCACAGATTTTACTTTCTATGAGGAGCCTCAGCATTTTTTTCCTTGTCTGTCTTAGCATTTTCTTCTCATTTTGCTTTATTTCTAGTGACAGTCATGCAGTATCTCACCATGATGGAACTACATAAATAGGGATAATAATTAGTTAAAAAGAGCTTGTAGGTACGCTGTATGGATGTGTATTATTACATGTACATAATAACCTGTTAAAATGTGATACCACAGCATAACATGAAAACACTGGTGTGAAAAAAAATCAGTGGTAGGGTTTTATAAGGGTTTATTTGTGGCAGACTTGCAGGAACGAGCTGCTTTGTTGATTTCCATGGCTGTTTTCCTTTTCTTTTGTCCAGTGGTTTATTCATATTTTGTTTGCTGTGCTTCTCAGACTAGTTGCTGCTGTGATTGGGGGTAGTTTAGCTTCAGAAGTCAACTGAGGCCATCAGTTCTTTCAGAATGTGGTTTGGAATATGAAAGGGGATGTTACCATCTCCAACTACTGTCTTCTTCACTGACACAATCAAATCTAGGCATGTAATTTGTTGTTGTTCTGATTGCTTGCTTTAGATTTGTATTAAGCTTTATTTATGAAACTCATTTTGCTGTACTTAACCATCAGTTGGAAGTAAATACTGATTTTAGGGTGTGTTTCAATGAGAACCTAAAAATTTCCCACTTTCTACTCACTCAATGAACTAATTGATTGCTTAAGTTAATGTAGAAATGCCTATGCCTGCATGTGCTTTGCTTTTCAGATTTTTTTTTTTTGTGGCTTGCTTTTTGCATTTTTGCTTTTCTTTGCCTTTTTTTTTTTTATGTTGCAAAGTTTTATACATCTATTTTCTCACCTACCGTATCCTAGGGGGCTTGGAGTACCAATAATACAGTCAGCCCACCTTCCTGGTCCCCAGACATTTCAGAAGGTCGGGACATTTTTAAATCCAGACAGCTTCCTGGCAGTGCCATTTGGAGCATCAAAGTGGTAAATAACTTGAATTTATTTTCATGTATTCATTGCTATCTTTCTGCTGTAGAGATTAGTGATGAAATTCTGTATCTCACCTTAATTAATCTTCCATTCTTTTACTGTTCAAGACCTCTAAAAATTATTGAAACTCTGGAGCTTTCATGTTAAAAGATGTGAGCTCTCCAGAGTGTGCAGTATGATGGCATTGCCTTGATTTTCAGTGGCAAAGAATACTTTGTATTACCCAAGTTTTGTGTGTGTTGAGTACATCACTTTTTGTGATTGGCTTTACATGGCTGTCAAAATAAATTACCTGAGAAGGAGAATGTCCTTAAGACTGGCAGTAAGGTAAGCCAGGCATGGAAAGGAGCAGAGATCTGAAGGATGGCTTGAATTTGTTGCTGTGGAGAAATCTTGTGTAGTGGATTCAAAGTGACATAGTTTTTAGCTGATGGGGGAATAAATAACAACTTGCCTCCCTGATTAGATGGACCAAAACTTGTATCCACAGTGACATTTAACATTAAAACCACCTGAAGTAACTGAAGTAGAATTATTTGGTTTAAGTAAAGGCAAAAAAAAAAAAAGCTAAATTATGAAACTGACAAATAACTGTAGCTTTCCGATGATTTAAGTTCATCTCACTTTAACTCTCATGCTAATTTTATTTTAATTTGACATCAGCTTAGCTTTTGCTGCTTTAAGCATTAATTTTCAGCTTAATATTCAGCATTAACATTGATACAAGTATGTGCTTGTTCCTGTTACTAGTTGTGTAAAAATAACAATACTGACCCCTGTTCTGAAACAGAAAATAAGAAACTTGTCAGAAGAGTTTCCATGTTGAAAAAGATTGTATATCCTGTGTGTGCATATGTATTAGCTCCATAGGTATCTAAGGACATTTTTTGTTTCACCTCAGCCTCCAGCAGCATCCTTCCTTTCATTCCTCTAATGTCATTGTGTTGCATTAACTTGGTGTGTGAGTCAATTTAATTTCTCTTTCCTTTATTAGATGAATGTTAATAAAATTTTAGCATTGAGATCCTTCAATTCTCCCTTTAATTATGACCATAAAGTTCTGTATCTTCTTTAAAGCAGGAGTTGGAATATTTGAGAAATACTGTAGGGAATATTGAGCCTACAGTGCTTCTTTCTATCCAAGGAGCTCCTGTCTCCATCAGTAAAGACCCTTCATTTCTGCTGCTGACAGTCCCCACAGAGCTTTGTTGCTTCCATCAACATTGTTTTACAGAGCAAATGTTTTGCCTGGGTATTAAAAGTATTTTGCAGCAGATGTTTGGATACCCCACACTCTGTACTCCACACTTAGGCTGTATTGGGAGCCGAGATTATTGACAAATATGAAATGCAATGAATAATCTCAGTGCTTATTTTGCAGTAGGAAAGGTGCCTATTTGAGTACATGCCATAATTATCAGTCACACAGATTAGAGGCTCTGAGACACATTGTAAAGATGTCTGATATAACAGCCAGAATTTGAGGACCTGAGCATATTCTTTTTCTCTCTGGAAATGATAGTGAGGATTAGGAATCCTCTTGTGCTTAGTTCACTCTGAAATTTAAAAAAAAAAACAAAAAACCCCAAACAAAAAACCCTGAAATTTCAAACTTAAGTCACTGTATGAATAACAGGTAATTGTTAGTAAAAACATACTTGCTCTCCCAACAATAATTGTAGTTGAACATACTGAATACTCCAAAGCACAAGACTGCAACTCTGCATCTGCATCTTAAATAAGGAAGGGAGAAAAGAAGCTGTCTGTAAATAAGTGGAGATTGTGTAAGAAAAACTTAAACATTATGGAGAATGTTGATCTGAGTGTAATTGGTAGAATTAATATTAAAAACTCTCTCTATATATGCTGGATTAAGAGAGTTTCATGGAGCCAGCTCCCACTTTGCTTTGTGAGCAGGACTCAATCCTAATAAATTCCAGGTTTCACTTGATTATTCATAGTGTAAGAAAAGCATCTATGATTATCAATAATCAAATGTCCAGACCCTGTGCAGAAGTCCCATCACTCTCTGGGCTGACTGTTCAAAGAGAAAAGAAAATGAATCATAGAATGGAAGATATATTTTGGAAACTTTGCAACTGAGGTGGGGGGGAAGTGGTGGGGGAAATCCATATTTCCAGTTATTCCTGAGCAGGAAATAAACACTCCTGGTTTTGGCTGCTTTCTCACTGATGATAAAGGTGAACATATTATGCCATGTAAGTAATGAAAGGTATTTCACACATATTTGTGCAGAGATTTAATGACCATGCCCTTGTGTGCTGGTACTCACCTGAAATCACAGGGTATCTCTTTAGTTACGTTTTTCCCTGGATGAACTGAGCGAGTTTGAATGCCCTGTAACAAAAGCACTTGAGGCTGCATTGACGTTGTTACCTTACCTTGAACAGGGCCGAGGATCGGGATTCCCGGGGAAGCGGAGGCCACGTGGAGCGGGTCTGTCAGGAAGAGGTGGCAGAGGAAGATCAAAACTGAAGAATGGAGTCGGGGCTGTGGTCATTCCCGGGGTAAGGACATCTTTTCTAAAAGTCATACTGCAGTCTGTTAATGTAACAATTTTATTCAGCTGTAATTATTGTATTAAAATACTGTATGAAAAACCACCGAGCTCTACAGAGCCAGGGGTGTTTGATCTGGCTGTTACTGCTCGTGATGAAGAACTGGAACCCTGCAGCTCAGTGGCCTTGAGGCAATTATGTGCTGCTCTTGCCATTTAAAGACACAACAGTTGGGAGTCTTAAAAGTTCTCCTTCCATTTCCTCGGGTGCAGACCGTGCTGGGTGAAGGCAGCACTGACTGGAACAACCAGGAAGAGGGAGCAGGTTTGTGCATGAGAATGTGACAGCAGCCACAGGAGACCAGAGTAAAGGTTCTTCTAGCCTGAGTGGTGGTGCAAGAGGGCAGAAAAGGAGAGGAGGAGACGTTTCAACAGTTTGTGCCTCGGGGACTTGCTGAACAAGAGGAGGTGTCTTCGTCTTGGGCAGCCGGTGTTGGAGCTTCCTTTCATAAATCCACCCATTCGCTTTAAAAAAGCTTAGGAAACCATGTTAACCTTTTTCAATTCTGCAGCTCCTCAGCTTGTGTTTTAAGTGACTGCCTCCTGGATTAGCTGCCTGCCCCTCAGTGCTCTTAGAGAAGAGACAGTGGAGAGCTGGGTTCTGTTCACTTCTTCCATCCATGCCACTCAGTTTCTCCATAATTTCTCCTCTGTTTCCTTTCCCTCTTGACTTGCAAGTATGGAGAAGGCCAGTGTTTTGAGTTGTTCCTTGTATGGAAGCTGCTCCATATTTCTGATCATCAATACCAATTCTTTTGTCAGGTTAATTTCCTTGCTTTGTGGACTTTCATCTGCTATTTTATAACCCAGCATTCAGCTTTATAAAGTTCTTGTGCAGTTCTTTGCACTTGTCTTTTGGATTTTATTACTCTGAATATCCCAGTCCTGTTGGCAAGCTTTGTTACCTTGCTTCTCACTTGATTTTTTCAGATTGCACACAAGTGTGTTGAGCACCACCACCTGTTAGCAGGCAGGCCCTGTCAGATTTTGGCTAGTGCCATTCTCCCACATACAAAACTGTGAATTTATTCCCCTCTTTATTTTGTGTCTTGTATCAGTATGGGGACCATTCCTCTTCAGTTTAACTTTTTTTTTTAAGTAGCTTTGGTGAAGAACTTTGCCAGAAGAGTTTGGTAGTTAGGTAGGTTGCATCAATCAGATTTCCCTGTCCCCAGAACTGCTGACTCCTTCAGAGAGCCCGTACAGATCATGACTTACCATAACTAAAGCTTCCTTCACTCTTTAGTGAATTAATATATCAGTGACTCTCAGTTCTTTGTTGTGATCAGATGTCTACTTTTCTGTACACAGCTTCTGTCCAGAAACCCTTGAGAAAATAATGATTACCTTTATTGTCTCCTATTCTTCAGAAGCATTGAAGTGTTTGTAAGCAAGTGATTGCTCACTGCAGTTGGTAGTTCAGCTACTTAATACTTGAAGTGTTTTTAAAACTCAAAAAACCTACACAGTCCTAGTCTACTGCTCATAAGAAGAGGGATTTTGGTATGAAAAACTTGGAAATCTGGACTGTAGAACAATTCTTTTTTTTTTTTTTTCCCCATTGAGGACTTGCTCTATTTGAATGTTGTTTTTAAACTTTGACTACCAACTAGCCCTGCATATTTTGAGAGACATCCTATTCCTTTGTGTTCAGAGAGGGACTTGCTCATTTTTTTGTCTTTGTGAAGTGATTCCTGAGACTCTCTTTAAAGCTGCATTTTTGTGTTCTTACATGTAATCTGTTTGAGTTTGTCACAGTTTTTGCTGCCTGTGTAATAATATCTTGTAATACTCTGGTGTATATGATTTGAAAAAGGAGCAATCATCTCAATTACTTTTCCCTTTTAAAGCATTGGATGGTCAAGATTCATAAGGAAATTTGTAATTTGAAACATACAGGATGAATTCCACTTAGGCTAGTCACAGCACCTTAATGAATTGGAATCATTCACATCATTATTTTGGTGTTAAAAAGCACAAATCTGTACTTCAAGGGAAGCTGGGGTTTATAGATCACACTTCTAATAGTTTTTGTAATTGAACAGAGGAGAGTGATTTAGGTAACTTGCTATAAATACAAAATCCACAGTTTCCTACAGAAATTAGCTCCAGAGTTCCAGAGATGTGGCGGCCTTGTGATAGAGTAGATGAAGTTAGCAATACCAAGAGATCAGCCTTTTGCCAAATAAATGTTTGAAATGGGAGTCTTTTCAGTCAATTTGCACAAAATAATTCTTACTTAGCATGGAATCAGTGGACAGTCACACAGATTTGGAAGTACCTTAGTATATCTTGGGAATGGGGAAAAAGGTGGCCCCAGGTTAACCCATGGTGAGTCAGTGCTGGAGTTCAGCAAGCACCAACATTTGCAGTCATTCAGTCCTTCAAATTCTGCTCTTTTGAATGTGAAATTACAATAACTTTGTGAAACCTTTGGAAAAGTAGGTAAGGGAAATGTTGTCCCTGAAGGTATCAAGGTGTTTCAGGTGCTTTGGAGTTAACTGGTTAGCTGCAGCTGCAGTGCTCTCAAATATTTGGTAATCGAAACACATAAAGAATATATTTCCTCTTTAGCTGTTTCTCAGTAAATGCTGAGTTTCAGCAAGTGTTCATCAGAAGGATTCCTCTAACTGATGTAATGATATTTACATTTGTCTCTAGAGTTACGTTTGGATTTGTAAAATATTTCAATTATTATTTAAACAAAACTTATCTGTGCAGGACTTGCACTGTATTTGAAATAATCCACATATATATAATTGGAACAGCTGAAAAACAAAATTACATTTCTCTATCATGTAGTTAGTCTTTTATATGGAGCTGTGTGCCCTTATATTCCTGCTTCAGAGGTATTAGTTGGACCTATTAGTTTAAATTCATGGACAGCAAATTCTGTATTGCAAGTTTTGTGTGAAAGTCAGAACATAGTTGAAATCTTCAGTTCTTATTTCTCTTCCTGAGAAGCTGCACATGAATATGCTGAATCAGTAAGGGGCAGGTCAGAATAAAAATCACTTGATGAAAAATAAAAATGACTGTCTACAGTAAGAGCTGATGGATTGAGGTCAAAACAGCTGTTTCAACTTCAGTGCAAGTTTTTGTGGTAAAGATAAGCCTCATAAACAGCTTGCAGCAAGTAACTTCAGAGCTCTTGCTTATTCCTCTAACATTCTTGGAACATTAGCTAAGCCACATTTTAGGCAATATGGGACAAACTACATTTCTTCAGCTGCTCTTTGAATAGATACTCAGAAGTCTGTCACTGCAATTAACTTTTTGATAAAAAGAACTTCAATGTTTACATGGGGGAACAGAGCAGACCGGGCACAGTGTGACAATTTCTGCTTAGTGATTTTTTTCTCAGACTGTGTCTTTCCTTCCATTTCTATTTGGAATAGTATGTGAAGGTGAAAAAAGGAGGGAAGAAAATATGTCTGTAAAGCTATAATACTGATGATGAAAAATGTGAATTAATGCAGTAACTTCTGGATGGAGGTAGCTTTTTATGAAAGTTTAAACTGTATGAATAAATAGTAGCAAAACTCTTATTTAGAGAATGTTTCGTTTTGTCTCATGTCTTAGAAAATGTGATGTGCTTGCTATTTATATTTTGTGTTTTTCTTAATAGGTTACAACCATGGATATTTCATCTAATAAAGATGAGGAAGAAAACTCAATGCATAATACAGTTGTCCTCTTCTCTAACAGTGACAAGTTCACTCTCCATCAGGTTAGGATAAATAGTTACGATTTTTCACTTTGTTTCCCTGCTCTTAATTAGAAAAAAAGTGATTGAGTGTCCTTGTTAGGAATTAAATGATGCAGCAAGCTAGTTGGATTTTAGAGTTAGATGTTTGCAGAATGTAGTGTCTGGCAGGTGTTGAGAGTCTGCTCTTCTGTGTCACTGCAGGATATGTGTGTGGTTTGTGGGAGTTTTGGCCAAGGTGCTGAGGGCCGGTTGCTGGCCTGTTCCCAGTGTGGGCAGTGTTACCATCCATACTGTGTCAGTATTAAGGTGAGTGCTATTGTTACACACAAAAATCACTTGATTACACTGTTTTCATATCGTACTTTAATAGCACTATGCTGCCTTTGGTTTTGTGGTAATTAGGGGAGTCATTAACTTGTTAGATATTCATCAGCTAATGTGACCATTATTTGTATGCGACTTGTGAAAGACTTTAATTAAATGTCATTTTATAGTATGCATAGCCTCAAGAGAAATTAACCTTTTTGTAATTTCACAACCATAAACAGTGCTGATTATCCAGCAGTTGGTTAAAATAACAGTTTGAGATGTAAGCTTTAAACCTAGATACGAGCAGAATTAAAAACAAAGAAAAAATTATACTGCATCTTCATTTACTTGGGGCATAAGGTTTAGTTGATTCAATTTGCCTGTTGGCTGTCAGAATTGACAGCAGTTGGAGTGGTTAATTAATACATTTTACATTCATTAGTCTAGGAGAGAATGTGTGAAAATTAAATTTGAATGCTGTGAAATGACCTAGCAAGCACAAAATAAGCTATTTACTGCAATATATACACTATACACTTCTCATTGGTTGTGATGTAAGTATATCCGTGTAAAAGTGGGATTTTTTTTTTAACATGTCAAAAAACTTTATTTTGCACGTACTTTACAAAATGCCATATGCGTATTTCATGAAATTACAATTTGACTTTTTGTTTATATACTACTCTTGCATTATATATTAATTGCAGTAAGTTAGCTGTTTGCTTCAGATGACTAAAGCTTCAGCACCATGATCACATCGTGACATGGGAGGATCAGGTTTATGACCTCTTGAGGAACCAGAATGTGCACAGGTCTCTGGGACCTGAAGAGATGCATCCCAGAGTCCTGAGGGAATTGGCTGATGCAGCTGTCACGCCACTTTCCATGATATTTGAGAAGTCCTGTCAGTCAGGTGAAGTCCCAGGTGACTCAGAAAGGGAAACACTGCACCTGTTTTTAAAAAGAGTAGAAAGGAGGACAGTTTCTTTCTGTTTAATCCATTCCTGTTCATTGAAGCTTCAGAAAGTCTCATTGATAAAGAGCTCCTTAAGATGTCAGTGGTGTGCCCAGAAGAGCGTCCTGAGCTCCACAAGCCAGACCTTAATTTATACATTGATCACACTTCTCTGAGCCATTTTTAACTAATTCTCACCTTGCATTTATCAGATTACTAAAGTGGTACTTAGCAAAGGTTGGAGGTGCCTGGAGTGCACAGTGTGTGAAGCCTGTGGGAAGGCCACAGATCCAGGGAGACTCCTCTTGTGCGACGACTGCGACATCAGCTACCACACCTACTGCCTGGATCCCCCCCTGCAGACCGTGCCAAAGGGAGGCTGGAAGTGCAAATGGTGTGTTGGGGCCTGGCCTCAGAGATGCTGTCTGCTGGCCTCTTCTGCTTCTCTCTGTCACCTGGTGTTTGTAATGTCAGTTGAATCGTAACAAGGTTTTAATTGTGTCTAAGTTAGGTGTGTTAAACAAAGCCGACAAAATGCTTTTGAGTTGTTTCATTCAATTATCAGTCTATAAGGGAAACTCCTATCTCCTCTTAGAACTGCTTCTTCTTACCAAAAACCACATAGAGATAGACAAAATTTCTCTTTTGAAACACATAGCAAAAAAAATTTCCAGTTTACATTCATTGTAATTATTCCAGTGTTCAGCTGGAAAATCGAGTGGGTGCTTCACCCAAGTGTTCTCGAAATAAAACTCTGTGAAAACCATTTGTTTTACTTGGGTGAAACACAAACAGGCCAGACCTCTCACATGGTTAAGTCTATGGATCTCAAAGTGAATGGCAGCTGGAAGCAGGAACTCCTTTGATCTGTTGAACTGTTGCAAGAACCCATCTGCCTGCTTTTGCAGTTTCAAGGCAATTATTAATTAGGAACGTTCTTTAAAAAGTACAAAAATGTTGTTAAACATTTGTGGTTAAGTATGTTGTTAAGTTAAAACTTAATTACCTCGCTCTAAGTGGAAGAGATTTAAAGCTACACAATGATCTTCCTGTGAACTGACAATAATAGATCTTTTTGTCTGTTCTGCAGGTGTGTTTGGTGCAGACACTGTGGAGCAACTTCTCCAGGTTTAAGATGTGAATGGCAAAACAATTACACACAGTGTGCTCCCTGTGCAAGTTTGTCTACCTGCCCAATCTGCTACCGCATGTACAGGGATGAGGAGCTTATAATTCAGTGTAGACAGTGTGATCGGTAAGGATTTCTAGTATTTCACATGTTTTCCCTGTTCAAGTCTTATTTTAGTTTTTTCCCCCTAATGTAAAAGCGTAGAGATGAAGGCAATGGTCATGTGGTAAAGAACACTGGATTACTGAGTGGCAGAAGTCTCTTAGAAGTTCAGTCCTGGTTGTACCACAGACTTAACTGTGTGATTCTGGGCAAATTAATTAATCACTCTGTGCCTCTGCCCCCCTGCCCTGTAAAAATAAAACTAATTTGCCTCACAAGACTATTGTTGTGAGACTGAATCTAGATTACATTGTATAAAGTAATTAAAATTATTGCAATATAGGGAGAAAGTTATCATACAAAAACATACTTGGGAGATTGTTTCATAGAGAGTTCCTTCCTGTGGAGGGAAATCTGCTGCTCCATGTACAGGATGTAACACACATACACCACTGTAGGGGATGCTGTATATGGAAAATCTGATTCTGTGGTTTCTTCCTAAAAGAATTCAAACTGAACAACTATTCCCCATTTACTTGGACCATATAGACTGATACTTGGCTCTCCTACGACACCACCTATTTCCTTTAAATTGTATTTTTTCCCCCACTTAATTTCTAGATGGATGCATGCAATCTGTCAGAACTTAAACACAGAGGAGGAAGTGGAAAACATAGCTGATATGGGTTTTGACTGTACCATTTGTAGGCCATACATTCCACCAACGAACGGTAAGAAGACGATCGAAACCAATGGCAGGATTGCACACTGCAATAAATAGGTTTGGGAATGTGTTCTGTGCTCTGATGGAGGTTTGGCTCGTGGTAGAAGTAAAATTCTTTTTTTTGTGTTTGTTTTAAGTGCTCTTGTGGAAGTGTCCTAGGCTCTTTTGCACCCTCAGGTGATTTAGGCCAGAGGGAACCTCATGGGAATTCTGGCTAGAGGTTTGGAAGATAGGGATAAACTGCTAAGAGCATTTGGTAGTAAAGGGATCAAAGGCATCTCACTTTGTCAAGTGGAAGGAAGAAAGCCCTGTTCTTTAGAGTTACATCTGCAGAAGAACCAGAAAATAGTTTCAAAGCAGGGAAAGTTTGTGTATTTTGATGCTTTGAGGCTGTCTGAGGCAGCAGTAGCTGTAACAACAGTCTGTGTAAGCATTTTTCCTCTCCTCCCTCACGTTTTCTTAGTGCCTTTTTCTCAGCTCTCCCAGTATTCAAGACCATGCTTCCCTCCCTAGCTGCAATATCGAAAAAAATTGGCCATACCTCTTTGTTTGGGAGTTGTCACTTCCTTATTGATTAAAATGTGTAATTCCTTCTGATGAACTTTGCATTTCTCTGGACATGGTTACTGACAGCCTTGTTGGTCTGCCTCACAGTTCTGTAGCAGTGGCCCTTCAGGAGCTGAGGTTACTGCAGTTTAAGCACATTTACAGCATCTGGTTCCACGGGTGCTGGTTAATGTTCCTGAGAGTGGCCTGTCAGCAGTTGGGCTGGCCTGTGACAAGATTTATAGTCTTATATTTTAGTCTTGCTGCAAGGGTGATAGCCCAGGTCTGTTTTCCCTGCATGTCAGCTCAGGGAAGTTGCTGCTTCAGTCGGCTCCTTTAACATTGACACCTGTTTCCATTTTTAGCATAAGCACATGAAAGTGTTCATATTACCCCTTCATTGGGGTATCACAAGAGAATAGGAGGAGGAAGGTACAAGAACTAAGCAAATCTTTCAAGAAAAATTCGTATCCACCAAGAAGTTGTCAGTAAGATAGGTTTTCCTGATCAAGATTGAAGTTGTTGTGAGGCATAGGCTTGAGAGGTCTGCCAAGAAAAGTTCAATAGAGCATCTAATGTCCCTTAACACTGGCATGTCCTCACCACAGCAGTAGTTGTAACTCACTGACCTGACCTTGGAGGTTTATATACTCCCTGCTGGAACACTTCCAAGTAACTCATTTTTATCACTAATAGAAGAATGAATAATGCTTCTGTATTTCTGCAAGTCACCCTATTTCTGTAAAGTCACCTTTACAGATCTGCTTTCAGAAATTCAAAAGGAAAGAGGTTTTGTAAGTGGAAAAAGCAAGAAACTTGCAGATACAACACAGACTTCTGTTTATTTTTATAATAAGCTTTGAGTACTTAAAGCAAAAAGATCCAAGTTAGAAATACTTCTTCCTTTCTCTTTGGAGCTGGCAGAGCTACCTTTTAGAGATAATTAAAGCCCATGGTAAGTGAGATGGAACAGCTTCACAAGAAGTGTTTCACTTCCAGGCAGAAGCTGGCCCCGAGTTAGTCCTTCCTGCACACCTCTGTGAAGTCGTGTTACTTAGGTTTGGGTTCCAAGGAATAGGAACCAGTCTCTTGGGAGTTCTCAAGTTTTCTTTGCAGGATTTTTTCACCATTTTTGTAAGGGGTTTCTCCACTTACTCTTTCCTGTTTTGGCTTGGTATTAAAATCTCTCTAACACATGTACATTTGCACAGTTGCATGTCTGAATGTGTCCTTTGATGCATGTTCATAGAAATACCTGCATGTACTTTTATATGAAGTGTTTTGGTCTTTCATGAATCACTCTAAAACTCCTCTGAAAATCTTCTGTAGTTTTTTGTTTCAAAGTGAGAAGAATTAGCATTTGATAAACTTTGGGAAATAAATGTTAAATAGCAGTAGAAAGCTTCTAAAAATGTATCATATTGTGGGATTCTTACTGGGATTGATCTTGCACTTTCCATTTGATATATCATAGATGCAACTATTATTACAGGGTTTTAAACCACTTTCTTTCTAGAAGAAACAAGAGCCTCTCAGCCTAACAAATAAAACATTGCAGGTGTATCCTTGGTGAAGAGTAAATGGTTCTAGTGTGTTGGTATTGAGAAGGAGCTTTCATTTCTCTTTCTTTAGAGTGTGGAAACTTTTTTAAATTTGTAAGAGCTCTTTCCTGTCTCATCATACCTGATATTCTTAAAGAGTCATCTTTTTCAGGAAACAAAGAAAAAAAGGTAGTGTTTTTCTTCTTGAACATACATAAATATCAAAAGCCAGAATGGTGTAAGATTTGTTCCAGCGTAGTGTAGCAGAAACCTTCATTACTAGATTTTTGTGAAATAACTGTCTCTGATCAGTGTTTTATCAGGTTCCTTTTAGTGCTGTCTCAAGGTACAACAAGTGTCCTCCAGCATATTGCTGTGTCCTGTAGAGAAATTTATAAATTCTCATGACTAGATGCTAGGCAGGTGCATTAGGTAGCATTTTCCCCTGTGCTGTAATTCCTGCATGTTCAGGAGGGATGTGTGTCTCTCATCCACATCCACTCCTGGACAAGCAGTTCTTGACCATCTACTCATCTGTTCTGCCTTTGTGTCATTTGCCTTGTATGTCACATGCCCCATCTGCAGATTTCATCCCTCCTCACTCACTCCAATCCTTTCTCCATCCAGACTGCAGTTTCCTCCTCCCTTGCTGCTGTTTCTGTTCCTCTGCAGGATGCAGAGGGACCAGCTCTGCCTGATTTTTGTAACCAGTCAGAACTGATCTGGTTGCAGTTTCTGAAGCTGCCTGTGTGGAGTTCCTCCTCCTGGGGCTCAAGTAAACGTGCTCATGCAGGCAGTGAGGATTTGGTATCACTTACCCCATCCAGGGGTGCCTGATACTGCCAGTGAGACACATTATGGTGGCAGTCTCTGTTGTATCATTTTCATTAAACTGATTTTAATTTTTCTCCATTCTGAAACTCAATTCTATGTACTTTACACATACAAATCCAACATAATACTATGTGTTAAAAAATTAACTTCCAAATTTTTTTATTGTTTGGCACATTTAATATGTCAGCTCTAATGTTCTTGTGTTACTGTATTTACCAGAAAAATCCCTGTGTCATTGACACAGTTATGCAGGCACCCAATGAAGAGTGCTCTGCTAGTGCTGTATTTCTACATCAGCCATTCCCCTCTGTCCCATATGCTGGTTTCATGTTTTCATAGAAGTTCTTTTCTGTAACAGCCTTATAAATGGACTCCACTTTCTTTTCTCGTCATATTGTATTCTGTGCAGTTATTTCCTTTCACCTGAGGCTACTGAATGCTGTACAATATTCAGCACATTCTAAACCCCTTTGCAGATGGGTTTAGCAATTTTTGTTAAACTTCAGCTGAATGCCTCAGAAAGCACTATTTTTTTCCATTTTAATTTTTTTCCCCCTTTGGATAGGCTTTCTCTAACAGGTACTGTGCTTTTCTGCTATCCATTTTATTGATTGTAATCCTTAATCTGCACTCTAATTAGCTCCTTTTCTGGAAGTCTGTTTGATACTGTCTTCAAACACTGTTAGTTCTTGCAGTTTTTGTGAGTGGGTCTCTGAAGGCCTCACCTCTGTCACTATCAGCTTGTTTATTTGAGCATTTCAGCTCTATTCAGTCTCCAGAGCTAAAATTGTTCCATCTGACCTGGATGAGATCTCTCTGTTGTTTGACTTTTAAATGAAGGATTTCAAGTTTCTGTTCACAACTGTCTTCCTCAATTTCTTGTTTACCTTTGATTCCAATTCAATAATTGCTATTTCAGTCTTAAAGCCATCTTGTAAATTATAACAAATTAAATGAACAGATGATGTCTTATTCCATTTTGAATAGTTCTTACAATCTGCCTATTTTCTGTTGTTTCAATTTAGTGTTTTAAGTATCTTCCTTTCTGCAGCTTGTCCCCTATTTTTTGTTTCTTTCCAGCTCCATGTCACTTTCAAAAATGTCATTTTCAGTTTATTTTCTTCCTTGTCTTTTCTCTCCGCTGTTGAGTTCAGTTTTTCAGTAGTTCTCACAGGCTCCTTTCATTTGCTGATTGCATGAAATGCTGGTTTTCTGTAGGTCATACCTTGTGCACTAGTTGCACATTACATAAAAGCTTTCAAAGCACTGTCGTTTTTGAAGACAGACTTGCACTTTCCTTGAATTTGTTTATATGCTAGAAAGCATCCTGTACTTTTCATACTCATTTAAGTGTTACTTAGAAGCTTTTGTGCTTTTCCTCATCTCGCCCTGGCTCCCCTGGTGTGTGAGAGGTGGGAACAGCAGCACGTTTGACGTGGCACACAGAACCCCCCACGGGTTCTCTGCCTCAGCAGTCTCGTCCTGTGTGACAGGCACAAAGGAAGTACTCCAGATGTTGAGTCCCAAATTCAGCAAGAACAAGATTTCTAGGCAAAAAAAAAATTAAAGCAAAAAAGGTGTGGATAAACTTGCTTCTATGGTAATGTTAACTGTGCTAGAATAACAAGTTTTCTGATTCTAGTTCGATGTTTGTGAGATAGAAGCTCCTAATTTTCACTTTGCTGCTCTGTTTACATAATCTCTGTGAAGTCACTACCAATATTAAAAGTTTAGTCTACACATCATAGGTGAGTGAAACATAATTGGAGTTATGTAGTTAGAGCAAAAGGGAAGAGCTTTTCTGCCCACTGCAAAAGTAGCCTTGTGTTGCAGGACATTTTGATTATTATTTTTTTAGTCACACTGTTCCACTGCTGCCCTGTAGCACACAAGGAGTAGTTTTTAAGTTGCGTTTCTGCTGTTCCATTTATCAGTACTCTTATCTGGGATAAGAATTGCCCTTCAAGAGGTCCTGTGTTATCTGTTCTCAGATACATTAGCCTTCTCCAAGTGCTGTGCAAGAGGCCTGACAGCACAGACACAGTGAGAACCTTGGGTGCAAAGCTCCTGGGGTGTGCTGGGCCCTCCTTGGGAAAATACTGATCAATACCTACTTCACAAAATCCTTACCTTTTTAATGATTAGGGCTGCAAAACCTGAACATCATGACTAGTGTAGAGGTTGCTTTCCAGCCCAAAAGATCCAGTATGTTCATTTGCCCTTGGTCCAGCAGAAGGAGATGATTTCCCATTAAGTTCAGTGCTATTCCAATGCCATTCTTGGCTTCAGGAAGTTGGAGAACTTCAGTTTGTATCAGGCTTCTTTTGTAGTCACATCTGTGACACTGAAAAGCACTTTATTTTAAAGGTGCAAGTAAATAATAGCCAACAGTATAAATTAGGGAGTTTGACAGAACTGCTTGAAGGAAAATTGATAGTTTCAATTCCAATCAAGTCACCATTTATAAAAGTTGAAATTATTTTCCTTATATTTTTCAGTGCCCTCTTTGGACTGTTGTGATTCATCAGTTGGAGCTCAGATTATTTCAAAATCAAAAGAACTAGGTAAAGAATGGAAATGCTTAATATCTGATCATTTAGCATATTTTAAGGGTATATTTTTTACATGAGACAACAATTCCTTTTCCTATGGTTTTGTAACATACAGCGTTAACTATCCTTCAGTTACCACAGCATGCTTTCCATTTTTTTTTCCTCATTCTCTCTTCTTTCTTCTCTCTTGCCTGCCATACCTGCACTATAATAATTACTTTAAATTATGCTTTGATCCTGCAGTCTTAGTTGCTTGCCTTAATATCAGTGGTGATAACACAGCGTGGCTGAGTCAAGCATGTACACAAATGTTCACAGGCTTGATCTGTTAGGAGGATGCAGCTTTTCTGTATTTGTCTGGTTTGTGCTAGGAATTTATAATCCTGACAAGCCTACTCACAAGTCAGTCTTTATCATGAGAGCACCCAGCAGCTTCCGTCATGTTAGGACAGCTTCCATCACACCAGATTTTTTTTTCTGTTTGACACCTGAGAGCAAGTTTTCCTCATGAACATTCAGTCTGAAAAAGAGCGTGAGATGTTTTTGAAACACACACCTTTCAATTCAGTGTAAGAAGGCAGTCAAGTGGGAAGAATTTGTTCAGAACCAGCTGTAGTGTCAGATGTTACGTGAGGAAATGGTTTTTGTTAAATGGAACAAATGTTATTATATTTGTATGTTTTCAAAAGCTGTGTTATCAAATCATGATTTTATTTGCTCCAGAGAGCTGAAGCATCATTGCAGCCTCTTCGTTATTTGACAATTCCCTGAAAGTTCCCAAGCTTCCACTTGCAGGGCCCCAGCACAGGTGACAGGGCCTTTCTGCATGGTGAATTAAGGAATATGAGAGCTTATCAGTGGACTCAGTTGTCATTTAACAGGTTGAGGAGGAAGCAGTCTTGCAGGTCTTGGGAGACTTGGGTTCTACCCACAATTTCCAATTTGATCTTGAGCAGTTCACTTGATACAACTTGGGTTTTTTGTCTGCCTATGAAATAGGGCTGGTAACTTCTCTGAGTTGCCAGGAGTTCTTGGAGGTTTAAGGTTGTTAATAAGATGAAGGTAAAGTGTTGAGGGCTGGATGGGAGCCTTGGCTGATAAGCAACAGGGACCCAAAGTATGACTTGCACAGTTTTCTGTGGGTGCCAGTAATACAGAAATATCCTGCAAGGCACCAGTTTCCATAATCAAATTGTTCTTTCTAATGAGTCTTTGATCTAAGTTGTTTCATAGCAATGTAATGGATTATTGCTGGATTTGACATCAGACTCTGAATCATAAAGCTGTAGTTGTAATGTGTAAGACAGTGTCAGATATCTCTGGTTTATTTATACCAATTTCTTCACTCACGGGTCAGCTCCATACATGTGGATTATTAACTCTTGTAAGTGCTGTTCCTAAAAAAATCGAAGACTTGTAAATTAAAAGAGTTTTATATTGCTGTTATGATTCATTCAACTTTTATAGACCCACCGAAGACATACACCCAGGATGGAGTCTGCTTGACAGAATCCGGCATGTCTCAGTTACAGAGCCTCACTGTTACAGTACCGAGAAGAAAACGGACGAAACCAAAGCTTAAACTGAAGATTATAAATCAGAACAGTGTGGCTGTGCTTCAGACACCCCCAGATGCCCAGTCAGAACACTCAAGAGATGGGGAGATGGATGACAGTAGAGGTAGCAGTCTACTTTTGGCATGTCTTGTAGCTTGGAGTGTTGCAGTACCTGTGCGTATTGCAAATATCCCTGGGAGTTTGTATTACACTGATACTCCTGTGTTCTGTACAGAATGTTTTATGGAAATTTCTTGAACAGTAGTCATGGCTCATTGTTGTCCATTTCAGGAATTTTCCTTGTTCTGTTTATGGGTCATCCATCCTATAGGAAATTCACCTTTCTAGGGCTGCCAGCACTGGAAATAGGAGATGATTTTTTTGTCTAATCTTCGGGTTTCCTGGGGGAGATGTTGCACACTCACAGAGTACAAGTGTACTCAGAGTCAGTGCAAACTGTTTGAAAGTGTTGGCTCAGCAAAGCAACATCTGTATCACTGAGAAGCTAGTATTGAAATAAGTGGGAAAGTGGAGGAGTTCTTTGCTGAGAGCATTTCTCTTTCCTGAAAGAAATGAGCTGCCCTGAGGGTCAGTGATCTGGGCTGAGGCTTGCCTGCAGCAGCACCACTGCCCTTGCCTGGTCTGGCTGTGCATCCTGGAAGGGTGAAGGTACAACAGGTGTTAATGCATGGCCTGGGGCAAGGCTCCTTCCAGTGGCAGGTGAGAAAGTCATGGCTTTGGTCATGTAGGTGTCTCTTTGGAGAGGAACCTGAAGCACACGGGCACCCCACCTCCCCACAATTCTGTTAATGCAACACTGCCTTCTTCATCAGATTAAATGTCATAAGAAGCTTATTTTAGCTACAGAGTGTACTTGAGATAACTTGGGTAGTTCAGCCATCTTTGAAGTTTCAGTGTTAACTTGTTGATAGAAGTGTTGTTCCTGTTGTTTGATGAGCACATTCTTACCCTCAGTTGTTGACTAGAACTATTCTTTGCTAAAAGTAGCTTCCTTTTATTTCTTTATAACCTTTGAAACAGTTTGGGTTTTTTTCATTTCTTTCAGTACTCACAGGATTTGGTACATTATCCTAGTATTACATGGACTCTGAAATTTCATCTCATATTTTCTCATATTCTCCATCAACTAGGTTTTTGAAAGCAAAAAATGCTTTTGAATTTGGAGGCAGCTAGTCACTTCCCTGGTTCTCCTTCAGTGGTTAATAATCTTTGCTTTTAAAAATGTGTGCCTGTTTTCTGTACAACTTTTTCTGCCTTCATTATCTGCTTGCTGGCTTCTGTGGGTGCTAGGTCTTTTCAAGGAGATAACAGGATAGATAGATGTGATAGCAGGGTATGAAAGGGAGAGCCAGAGCATCCACAACTTCAGTTTCTGTTCTGATCACATTTTGTTGCCTTTTTGAGAGTTAAAAGCACATTCATGTGTGTGATGGTAGCAGCACAGCAAGTACATGGGAGATGGGCTGGATTTCCTTGAAGCTCTGGGTGTGGGCTCTGCTCTGCAGAGGGGATCAGTGTCTGTCTCTGAGCATCTGGAATTTTTGTATGAGCCTCAGGATGAATAAAGCTGTGCCATGGCTTTGACTGGAGTAACAGAGTGTAGTAATGCCAGGGAAAAAGGACAAAACTCTTATTTTGTCTCTTGACATTCCAGGTGGAAAAAAGAGGCTTTATCTGAGAAAAGTGAGCTCATGGAATTTCATTACCATCTTGTCTATAGGCTTGCATCAGGTTCAGCTTTCATTCGGTCTTCTACATTTTAGAGTCCACTTGAAAATTGAGCTTGCTTTGGGAGCTTCAGCTTGGTGGCCTTTGCCATTCCCTGGCTTTGTTGGTAGAACTCAGTGAGATCTTATCAGTGGGAAAGTCTGGGCCATGACCCAGCCTGTGGAAGAGTGAGGGTTGCAGTTCTACCGCAGCAGAAGGGGTGTGAAAGAGTCCAGCTCTGTTGTAACAGTATTTCTCCCTCTTACAACTACATGGGGTTTTACTCCATGTAGAATTGTCCACCTATATCCAAAGCAGAACATGAGAATTCCAGTATCTTTTCAGGGGTGAGAGTATATTTAACATTTCAGAAGGTTTATGATAAAATGAAGATGCAAGGTCTTTTTGGGGATATCAGGAAGAATTAGTTCCCTCTCTCTTCAACACTAGAGGCTTTTTAATGTCAGCACACTTTACATCTGTTTCTACCCTGCTCTCCTACAGAATATAAACTCTTAACTTTGAATTATAGTCTTCATCTTCAAGGCTGAGTAATTCCTTTGGGCTGAATTTTGTATTATATAAATCAAATTCCTCTTCATAGATCAGTCTGCATTCAGTCAGTCACATGGCTTCAGGTCATGAACCCACTACACTAAAACTCATTGCACTTTACCTTCCAAGTGCAGACTGCAGTTTTTCAGTGTCTTCTCAAAAAAAAAAAAAAAAAAGCTCTGTCAAAGAAAACTGAGGAGTACAGTGAAGAAAAGGAAGTTTATCTTGGTAAATTGGATCCATATTCCTTGCTGGAATAGCTAGAGATTACTCAGACACTTAGCACGAGCTTCTGAAGGAGGTACCAAAAATTTTCTCTGATTTACATGTACTAATTATAGCATTTTTTTCTGGTTTTGTCTAAACATCATCTCATAGGAAATGTGTGTTTAGATAGGATGGGTTTCCCAGAAATGACAAGGGATTGTGATTATGTCACCCTTTTGAAAAATCTGTCATTCCTCAGCCAGTTTCTCATAAAACTATCAGATGTGGAAATTTTGGAAAAAAAAAACAACTTTCTTTCCCTTTTCCAGTTAAAGTTACCATTGCCTCTTTTCTGCAGAAGGTGACCTTATGGATTGTGATGGAAAATCAGATTCCAGCCCAGAACGGGAAGTGGTGGATGATGACACCAAAGTAGCTGAAGGAGCTGATGGGATTAAAAAAAGGAAGCGAAAACCATACAGACCTGGTAGGATAAAGTAACTTAGATATTGTGTGTCCATTGTTCATATTTTTCTGTATAAGTACAAAAAGAAAAGTAGAAACACTATGGAATTCTGAAGTATTCTACTGCTTATTGCTGGCTGTAGATTTTTTTTTCCCTATTCTGTTTGAAGTTTCCTTTTCTCTTCTTGCCAAAACACATTTCCAGAGGTTGCTGGTCAGCAGTGCACTTGTTGTTAGTGTGCTTGTCAATTACTTGTAATAGTTCAGTTCTGTACCTTGCATTGATTCTTAACTTGATAGGAAATTGTGTTGTATTTCTGTGACTGGAGAAAGAGAGTTTTTATGTGTGTATGTGTGTATATATATATATATGGAAATATCTGAACATCAGAGAACTTTTTGAGTTATTTTTCTTGTTTTCTGAAATATTTTAAAAGAGTAGTTTACCAGATATTTGCAGATTACTTCTGACAGGTGAATTTTAACGAATTCAGTTATTGGATGAATTCATTTATCTTAATTTCTTTGTGCAGTTGACTCTTAATTATCCTGACTGAATTAATTAACTGTATGTCTTGGGTGCACAAACAGTTGAGCTGTATCCAGGTAGAATCCATCCATTAGTTATCAATGTAGTTTTCTGCAGCCAACAATTCCCCTGGAAAATGAAACATCTGTATCTGATACATTTAGATACATTCACACTGACTGCAGAGGATCAGGAACTCTGCAGCTGGTCTCTAGTGAAGGGTTCAGGAGTTTCACGCACTGTGATGTTGATTAATTATCTTTTTATTTGGGGTACATCCTTCTGTAGCATCATTTGGAGTGGTGGGCTCTCTAGAGCTATTTGCAGAGGATTTTTTGTGGTCCTTGGAGGTTCTTTAATGTGTTTCATTTGGTAGATTGACAGCTAATTCCAGCAGCTCATCACTTTGTCCCAAGGGAGGGGAAAACCAGCATCTGAGAGTTGCTAGGCTTGGTGATTTGAACTTTGTGTGGATGTTCTACAGTCCTGAAATTCTGATCATGTTTCATTACATGTATGCCCACTGAGACAAAAATTCGGAAATATTTTGTAAAATTCCAGATGAAAACTCCTCAGGTATCTCAGATTCGTTGTTAGACATCTAGATGCAGCAGTCTCCTTGACCTGCAGAGTAATCTTTGCCCTCATTCATACTATGAAACACTGTTTTTATTCAATATGTTGAATTTTTGCTTCCTTATTCAGGTATTGGTGGATTTATGGTACGTCAGAGAAGTCGTACGGGGCAGGGGAAGACAAAAAGATCTCTCTCCAGAAAAGATTCCTCTGGATCTGTTTCTGAACAGTTGCCTGGCAGAGATGAAGGTAAGTGCAGGAATTTGGTGTTAAGTGTTTGTTCATGCTTAATGCAGTAAAAGCAATACTCATGAACATGTATGTTTGTCATGATGGCTTTATTAATTCAGCTGGAAATACCCATTCCTGCATAGCTATAATTTCAGCAGAGCACATGATGCACAAAGAAACTGAAACAATGAAGGCTGTTGTAGGAGATAAATAGTGATTATTATTATTATTACTATTATTGTTGTTGTTATTATTATTGTTATTATGTTAGATTTAGAGCAGTCCTCTTTCTGGTACATCTTTCTCCAGATGCAGCCCTGGTCCAAGGGTGTGTTCTGGACCATCAGTTTAAATACTCAGCAGTGTTCCATATTCCACGAGTGTGTCTAATCAATTTTTATATATCTGTTTATGCACTGGAAAATCCTTTATTAGAGAGTTTAGTGCTGTGTTGTTGTTGCGTGAAGAAATAATTCCTTTTTAGTTTAAACCAGATATTGGACATCTGAGAGTTTCATAAGCTGTTGTCGTGTTTAATATTATGAAATATTATTTTTTAAAAATCATTCATATTAATTTGTAATACAGAAATATTTTCTAGTTGTGTATCATATTTCCCCATCAGTGTTGCCTTTTCCAGGGCTGAAGAATCCTTGACTTTGTTGGGTGTCTTTTCCCATGGCAGAGCCATTTTCATGCCTCTGACACTGCAGTTCTTGGTAGATTGGGCACCTAACAAGAAGTCAGCTTTTATTCATGGGCCTTTTTCTCTTTCTTGCTGTGTGTGATTAGACTAAATTATTCCACCCATCTGGAGTTGCTCACACTAATGTAGAGAATGTTGAGGTATCATTCAGGGGAGATGTGGAATATGTTTAGTTCAGAGCCTGTTCCCTGGAAAGTCAGCAGAAGGAGACAGCTGCTTCTAAAGGGTGGCTGATGCCCAGTTAAAGACTCTGGCCTGGGATTTCTCCTGTTACTCTCTCCTTTCTATTTAGATGTTGGTTTTTTACCCTTTGTAGAGCCAGATCAGTCTCTTGCTGTAGATTGTACAACATGGTGGGGACTGGATCTTTGCTACAGCATCCAGGGAGTATTTTTAAAATCCAGCATTAAAGTGTTGTTTGTGCTTGCATTTGTAGAACTACTTCATAAAGCCAATAAACAGTTCTTTTATCAGTGCAGCCAGATATTCTAATTAAGTTCCCAATCTTGGTGTAGTGTTTACTTTCTCTTTAATATTAGAGTTACAGCTGTATTTCTGCTTTGTAAATAATATTTCAGTGTAGCATACTGCTTTATTTCAGGTTGTGCTGAAAATCTTGTGTTAGATCTTTTAATTTCCATAGGGTTCTGCTCCTTTAAATAAATTTTTTTTTTTAAATTGGCGAAGAACCTATTTCTCCATTCTGGGTAACACTACCATGCATATTGTTAAAAAGGAGTATTCTTCAACAAGTATTCTTCAGATGAAAGTTGGAGCTTCTTTTTGTCTGCTCAGGCACAATTGCTGGTTGAGAAGAAATACAAATCATAGACAAGTCTTGCCAAGAGCTTGCTTCTCAGTGGCCAGTACTCATCAGCTTTACCAGAATTTTTTGCGCCCTTGTCACATCTACTGCTTTTCTCTGTAAAATTTCCCTCTGAGACAGGGCAGAGGTCACAGTGTTGGTGAACCTCATTCCACTCATGGTCCTCTGGATATGCTGCAGGAGGTCACTGCAGCACAAAGCAGAGCTGATTTTATTACCATGATAATACAGTTTCTTAATAACTTGCCAGAGTCGTTAACTTCATGTAATTTGCTTTGGCAAGACAGAAGTAGCAGGACTTGAAAAGTTCTGCATTACCTGCAGTGTTTTTCTTGCTCTGTTGTAATAAAATACTGAATGATTGATGAGCATTGTGTGCTTTTGTGTTTATTAGAAAAAGCAGTGCCACTTTGAAATACGACAGCTGAATAAATGTGTAATTTTTCTTGAAGGGCTTCTTTATAGATTTCTTTTTTCTAGGCAGTTCATTATTTATATGATAGTTCTTTCTCAGATTTAAAAAAAAATAGTTTTTTTACCTTTAATTTGAGAAAAATAGTGTATGAAATGAAAGGTGGCTAATGTGTAACTCAGCATTGATGACACTGGAGGGTACTTCTTCAGTGGAATTGTCTTTTCAAGTATCTGATTGAGTGGCACCTATAATTTCTGTCAAATTAAGAAGTTCGTAGGTTGCCTGGGGATACAGAAGTGAAAAGTCTGTGTGTACCTGGGAGGTACAGCAGTGATGTGGCTGGTGTCACATCTGGCATTTCCTGCTGCCAGAGCCTGGGTGGTCAGGGCAGTTCACAGCTGGATGAAAGCCACCTTTGGAATGCATCTGGAGTGATGTGAAATCAACCCATGCACCCAGAGGTAGCCAGATGTGCTGCCCCCATCCCTTCAGAGCAAAATACTGAGTGTTTTATTTGTTTGTGCCTGATGTAGGTTGGACAGAGCAGCTGCCAGACACTCCAGTTGAGGAGTCTACCCCAGCTTCTGAAAGCACTGAGAAAATAAAGAAGCGTTACAGGAAAAAGAAAAATAAACTGGAAGAAACCTTTCCTGCCTACTTGCAGGTAAAGCTGGTGATGGGCTCCTCGTGTTAGAAATCCATTTAAAGGCCTGATCTTCGTGTGTTGTTTCATAGTTCATTTGAACCATTAATGTTTCTTTTCTGCTTCCAGATTGATGATTTAAATGAAGTGGGTTTTCTGTAAAGAGTGTTCATGAGCTTGTACAGAACTGTATATTGTGTTGAATCTCCAGGATTCTGGACAATCCTTCTCAATGGATTTGGATCTCTCCTTGTTCTGAGAGATGAGATGGGGTGGAAAAATCATTCCTTTTCTCTCTGAACTGACACATGATGTTTCCACATTAAGACCTGCAGGATGTCTTAGCCTGATCAGGCCACTTCTTCAGCTTCTCATTTTGCTTTCTTGGGGATTATAGATCATTATTTGATAAGGGAAACTTGTTTCCTACAATTTCATGGATATGCCCTGCATCTCCCTTCCACAATAATGTCTCCTCTTCCCTCCCATTAATTTCATGGTGTCCCTAGCAGGTAAGAGGCAGCAGTTGTGGATAATAACCAGGATGTTAATGGTGACTGAGCAACTTTTCCTTCCATTAATCAGGTTATAAACAGACTGGTTTATATATATATATGTATGTATGTATGTATGTATGTCACTTATTTGGCTTGTTCTTCTCAACCACCTTCTTCATGGTGAAGGGAACTTTCCAGAATTACAGCTTTCATTGTCTTGTAGATGTTCACCATACTTCCTGGCATGAACTTTATTGGGATTGAAAGCAAAGAATTAACACAGAAGCAGAACATTTTCTCTTTAAAAAACAGTATTTCCTAAGTGGGGAAGTGACTTGGAAAGAAAACACTTAAGCAACATTTCCTTTGGACTAACAAGGATAAATATTTTTAATGCATGTTTTACTCCTGTAAAACATAGAATATTTCTTAGATTCTTTGTTAGTATTGCAATAATTGCTACTGAAAAATGTATTCTTAGATTTATTTTTAGAACTGTGTCCTAAATCAAGATTTTAAAGACAACATGGAAATAGAAAGGTTGTTCTATAATGAATTAAGGTTTACTTAAAAATGTGATAGTTTGTTCATAAATTACTGAATATTCAGGCTTAGGTGAGTGATAGCTGTTGCATAATATTTTAAAAGCCACTTTTATAATGCAAGTTAGACATCTTCAGGTGTTTTGTTATTGCAGTTAGACATGAGGATGATTTTGTGAAATGCAGTGTGTGGTCATTCTCAGAATTGAACCAGAGTTCTAGATCAAGTTGCCCAGTAATGTGCTCCTTTTTTAGCTGTCCTTTTTGTGCAAGGAGAAATATTTTAAATAATAAACAAATTGTGAGAGATGATAACACTGTGTTGCTACACTGTGCCATATATGTGTAAGAAGACTAAAGTTTTTCTGTATAATCTTGGGCATGAATTTAATCCTAAAACTTTGGTAATGTAGCTTCCTCAGGTAAGCTGTAGCCACTCCTCATGGCCTGGAAGAGATATTGCCATACTGGAATGTTTGTGAGACTGAGACTTGTGTTTGTTATGTTCTTATTAGTCCTCAGCTTTTAATTTTAACTTTGTCATTTACTCAAGTTTTTCAGTCAGTACAGTGTTCTTCCTAAGTTAAATCATTTTGTCCTCTTTACAGGAAGCTTTCTTTGGGAAAGACCTACTGGATACCAGCAGGCAGAACAAGATGAGCCTGGATAATTTGCCTGAGGAGTCACTTCCACTTTCCTGTAAAACAAACTTGGCCACCAGTTTCCTGGATCCTTCATCTGACCCCCTTCTTAGCTCCACTTCCACTCCAGCTCAGGCAAAGCTGGGACCTCAAGGTATGCAAACCTAAACTTAGTGATGATTCAGTAGTTTGGTTTTGTTGTGGTTTCTGGGGCTTTTCCACTCTTTTTTCCACTTTCCACCCTTGGTTTATTTGATGTATTTTTCAGCATTCTGTATATGAACTGTCCTTGTGAGATTAACTAACACTGATATTTAGTGATATTCTTCTCAAGGGCTCCAGCTGTTTCAGAAAGAGCAGTGGATGACACAACAATTGGCACTTAATGCAAATCTGCAACATCTTGACTGTAATATCCATGGCTCTAAAATCCATGAGAATTAGCTCTGTATAAAAAAAGCATACAGATCATTATAGAAGAAGACATAGATAGTCTCATTAAAAGATATTTTTAGTAGTCTAGTGAATACTAGTTGGATGAATATCATCCCACTGTTCTTTTTTTTACTGTTTTAGATTATTTTAGGTTGCCAGTCTCCTGTGAATTTTTGTTGCACCATGTCCTTTCTGAATAAGAGTGCCCTTTCCAGGTACAGTTTGTAGCCCCTAGGCAATCTTTTGCTTCTGCTGTTGCAAAACCTTACTGAAGGTTCTGCTGAGAGTTTTGCAAATAGCCAGAGGGTTGTAAAATGCTGCTGAAAGAGCAGCATCACACAAAAGAGCAATTGAAACCTTACTGTCTCCTTCAAATTATTTTTTCTCTGTCTTGTAATATATGGTGTTAGCTAGAGGTGTCTTTATTTTTAAGAACTGCTGCTATTTCTTTTGTATATTAATTTATGGATTGTGTTTCAGCTGATCCCCAAAGCTTTTCTATCTAGAACAGTTTGCACACACTTATCACCGTTTCCACTGTCCAGAGAGTCATTTGAAGAAAGGTCACCTATTTGTGATTGTTACTCAGTGAAAATCTGCTAAATTAAAAGCAAAAAACTGTATTATAATTAAACATTGATTCTTCTACAGCTGAAGTTGTGAGTAATAAAGAATGCAAAAAGTAACTTCGCCTGAAGGTGAAGCTGCTGGAAATGAGGTGTTGCATGATCTGTATTTCCTTAGTTCCAGCACTACAAGAAGATAAGCTCACTGTGACTTTTTTCCACCCTGACTTTCTTTTGAAGCCAGAGAAATTCAACTTCAGAGGTCTTTGCTGGCCCTATCCAACTGCAAGTGTGAAGTCACTAATGTGTTCGTGTGTTATGGCAGTACAGGGTTTTAGAAATCCGTGAAGTTGAGGTTAATTTAATGTTCTATTTTTCTAAAGTCTGAAAGTTCTTCATAAAAAAAGCAGAGTTGGAAAACTTGTAGTTTCATCTTCTTTTTATTCAGAAACAAATAATAAAGACATGGCTGTTAATAAATAAATGACTAGCAGTGGCTTTAGTGGATAACCTACGGTCTTTCCCATTTGACATGTGAGACACTGAAAGGACAGTGCTTCCTGGCCTCAGGAATGTTCTCTACTCAGTTGTCTTTCTCAGTTCTCTCACATCTATTCAGATTTCCAGCCAAAATTGTGTCCAGATGGAGCTGTTTGGTGTAGGTGGGGCGCCACTGGGTGAAGTTATCTGCCAGGATTGATCAGTTCCAGTGCAGTTCTGAACTCTTTGCCTGTGACTTTGTGGGACACAGTTGTTTCCACAGTAGCATCCCCCTGTGTGAGAGGCCCTGGTTCACTGGCTCATTGCTGAGCTCCCTTCTGCCTGGAGTTGCAGATGAGAACAGTGTCCCAGGGCACCTGTGATTCTTTCATCATTTCCAAACAGACTGCTGTGGAGCAGGAACAACATGAACTGTTTGTTCCCTGCACTGGGAGGCTGCTGTTTTTCTACAGTTCCACTTCCCACAAGGATTTCTGACTCCTGTGAGAGTCCTTCTTTAATTGCACAGGTCTTTTCCACAAGGAAAATGTTCTCCCCTTGGAAACTCCATTTGTGTAATCCCAGGATTAAGGGTGAACAATCCCAGGATTGTTCATCTTCCAGAGAGCTCTCAAGCATCTAAACTGATTCTGCTCTGCTTTGCAGCAGGTACCCAGCACTGCTGGGGAGGGCAGCAAGTGTTCCAGCTGCTCCTGAACTGACAGTGCATTTCAGGGTTATGTTCTGTGACTTCTTTGTTCTCACTCCTTGGTTAAGGGTGGCTGAACCTTTCACTAGCCAGGATTGCAGTAGGGATGGGGATTGGCAGAGCTGGACAGAAGAGGGGTTTAGGAGTCCTTTGTTTACTATTAATTTTAGAAACTGTGACTGAGGTGAGCTTTAGGCTCCCAGCCCTGCTTTTTGTCTGGCAGAGAGGTTGCTGCTTTTATTTTAAGTTAGAAAACTCACCTTTCCTATGTTTTTATAACACTTTGTGCACTCTCTTCTGCATGGCGCCAACCCTTAGAATCACTTCCAAGTGCTGGAGCAGAGGTCAGAGGTTGGCTTTCTCTCTCTGTTCATGGGTGAAGTTGAAGGTATTGATTTAGATCTGTTGCATTCTGAGGACTGTCTGCCTCTCTTGAGTTTCCTGACCTGTGTGTCCCTGATGAAAAAGAAGCCATTAATGAGGTGTGTTCTGTGAAGGCTCTGGCAATGTGACCTTCCCTTTAGTTTGAAATAGCTTAAATTCAGAGTATTTTTTTCTGGAAGTGCTGGAAAAGTCATCTGTTCAAGTGAGGTCTCCAGAGTATGGTAAAGGAATTGTTCCTAGACAAAAGGAGAGGAGTTGTCTGAGTGTCTGCAACTGATTATTCAGGTGCTGCTGGGACATTTTATAATAAGAAATGTTACTGTGTGATTAAACATCTTGGGATGGCCGCAGCCTTGGGAGAGGCATTTTTATGATTTTTAGAACTTCATAAATAAATAGCTGCATTTGAGAGATCTGGATCACAATATAGCATTAGAACTGTACTCTCTTAGAGATCCAGCATTACAAGCAAATTATTTTCCTTTTTGCTTTGTCTTGGCTTTCATCTCCATTTTGAAGAGAGTCAAATTAATGAGCAGTATTGAGCTATTTGTTTGGCAGCAGATGTCAACCAGCTATTGATTGTGAACTGAAGCAGCTGACTCAAGTGATTTTGTTGTTTCCAAGATAGTATTTGACACACATGGAATTAAAACAAGGAAAAAATAGAAGGAAAAAAAAAAAAAGTAAAAACATGCTTTAGATTAGATGTCTTGTGTAAGTTTTATGGATTATAAGACTCTATCCCTCTACTGTCACCAACACTCAAGTGTTTTTATAGACTTACCAAACTCCATTTTGAATGCAGGATGGTTTTTCCAACTTATCTCATCTGAAGGCCTCTGTGGTATCAGATCTCCTTCATAGTTAGAGACCCTCAAATTTGAAGCCTGAATTTATTCATGGCCAATTTGTAGCTACAGGTGGTAAACTTTGTATCTTTACATATTAGATCTTTTCACTTGAGCTCTTCCCAGCGATTTAGACAATATATATTTATATTCACATTAGAGCTTGAATTGTTAGAAGGTGTGGAGAAAAGCACCATAGCATAAAATACTGGAGAAGAATCAAAGGCTGCCACTACAGTCCCAGTGCTTCCTTCATGGGCTTTTTTTCTCCCTGATATGTAGCTGCCTTCAAGGAGGAATTGAGGAAAGTTAAAGAAGGGCTAAAATCAATCCTTCAGCCAGTTGAAGTCATTACATCACCTTGTGGTGCCTGCTGTTATAGTTACTTCTGTCATTAGACCAAATTGCCAGAAGGAAAACAAGTATCTGAAAAAACCCAAACAAACCAAAAAGCCCCAAAAAATAATCCACCAAAGCCCAACAGCTAGGTTCTGTTGAGAGACTTACATTTAACAGTACTTTCTGTCAGGTGCACAAATAACTGTGCCTGCAAAGTGGTGTGGTTTTGAGGCACTTGTAGATAGTTTTGCTGGTATCAGTAGGAGCTGTATTTTGTTTGTACATTTAAATGGACTGGCTTATTAATCCACCTTGTTGAGTGGCACATAGAAAACCTGATTTAATTAGAGTGGTTTTATCTTGTCTGCATTACAAAGGGTAAAAGTGAAGAATAAAAATAGTAAAGTGAAGAGAAACAATTTTTGTTTTGACTTGGTAATGGAATAAGGGAAAAGGGTTGTCTCTGAAAACCAGCAGAAGGCACTTGTAATTCATTGTTTAACTTAGCAGCTTGGAAAGTAACCTCATGATAGAAATAATCCTTGGCACCAGGCTCTGAATTAAGCTGTATACTTTCCTGGGGCAGTTGGATTGTAACAATGGGAAATACGTCTGTATTTGTGTGAAATGTGTGTGTTCTTTGGCTTTCTGGTCCCTCTTCAACCTGGCCATGTATTTGTTTTCCACACTGCATTCTTCATGATTTGTATTAATCCCTTTATTCTGTTTAATTTATATTTGCCATCTCATAATGTTTTATTGGTCTGGCAGTGATTGCTCATGTAGTCATGACAGTCTGCAGTTTTAATGAAAAATATTTTTCTCAACTTTTATTTGTTTGTCAGACATTTTTTTTGCAAATGTTGCACATCTGTAATAGTCCAAAGCAGCTAGTTAATAAAACCAGATGGGCCATCTGGAGTAATTCCTCTCTAATGAATTGGAGGTCAAGAAGATAATAGTGTCTAGAATTTATTATTTAATATTAAAGAATTTATTGCTAGACCAGGCCAGCTTTTCCTAGATGGCAAACAAGCATGACATTTCTGCCTCTGGCCCTTCTCGTTTTGTCAGGTTTTCTTCTGGTCTTAAAAGTATGATCTTCAATTCCTGTTTATTTGCTCTTACTTCTTACTCTTAGATTTCTCTTCCCTGTCGGGGTGTAGTAACCAATTGCTTCTGTATTAAGAAAGAGAGTGGTAGTAAAAATGTAACTGATTTCCTTTTTTAAAAAAATACTCTTTGTACATTTACTGTGAGCTGTCCTATATAAAACCTGTTTGCTGACTTGGATATTCATGGGTCTTTGTGTCTTAGAGATTGCAAGTTCAGAGTAGATTTTGGGATTATTTTTGCCCTGAAATGATCCAGTCTTTGTTTCACGTTACGTGGTCACATTATCACTTCTAAAAAGACTGACCCACATAAGCAGGTGCAGGTGGCTCAGTCCTGGAAGGGAGGGGCTCTGGTCAGCACAGTCTCTGACCCCAGGGACACTTGCAGTGTAAGACAGCACAGGGGACCCTGAGAGCCTGGTTACATCTGTGTTTGGGTTTGCAGCTCAAGAACACCACCAGAGATGTAGAAATCCTGATTTTGTTCATTGCATCTTCTGCAGGCAGCACTGACGATCCTTTAGCTGATCTTTCTGAGGTGTTAAATACTGACGATGATATTCTTGGAATACTTTCTGATGATTTGGTAAAGTCTGGAGATCATTCAGGTATGTATGTCCATAAAGTCTCTCCAGTAATTGTTTCCTTTTTTTGCTCTTTATTATGGATATATTTGTTGTACTGTATCTGTAGGTTATGCTCTAGATCATTTCCAGATACAATTTTCATATCTTAAGAATACCTTGGTTTGGAACAATTTTGGTTTATTCTAAAAAAAAAAAATAAAGAATGCCCAAACTTGTCAACATTTTGTTTTTACTTGGCTCTTTGCTTTGCTGCTTAAGAGAGGATAAGATGTAGCTGCCGTTGTCTCTCATACCTGCGTAGCTTTTTTCAGCATGCAACTTTTTCTTTACTTTTTTTTGTTTTCGTGTTGTAATCATCCATTTTATCTGGTTTGGGTCCTGTAGGTCTTGATTTATGCACTTTCCAGGTTGAGAACTCACCCTCCCCATTTGGTAAGAATCTAAACAATGGATGATCCATGGTTAGCAGTAGCCCTCTTTTCCTAGTGGTTTTAGCTGAAAGAACTGCATGTGTAGAAGTCACTTCTCCTTTACTGTGTTCACTAATTCATGTTTCATTTTCCACCCTGTGGTGTTTGAGTCTAACACAGCCTCTAAACTCTGCACTCTGCCTTTAAAAGTCCTGCATCAAGTTTTGCTTACAGCTTTTGAAAACCTTCCTTAGTTTTTTGTGTTACATGATACAAACCCATGCATTTTCTTGCTGCCACTGTAAATATTACTTCCTCTAGTCGTGTGCAGTTTTTATCATAGTGGTATATTTTGTAAATGAAAAGCATTTTTATCAATGTAAGTATATTAAAGCATGATTAAAGCAGTCAGTATCCTTTTGTTTTCACTGGATAATGGTTCATCACTTTATATAAAAGACAGGTTGACAATAAAAGTAGAATGGCATGTTTCATTATTTTAAATTTGGGGTTATTTGGAAATTCTTACAGAAATATATTTTAAATACTAAAGGACATAGTTCTTTTTTCCCAGATTTTTCTCATTTGAGAGATTTATTGACTTGTAAGGGCTGTTAGGAAATCTATATAGTGAGTTACGTTTTCTTAGTGCCAACAAATCACTTTGATGTAAACCATAATAGTCAGGATTTGTTTTTGAAAGAGCAACTTCTATAACTTGTTTTATTTTGGCTATACTTCAACAGCATTTCAGTAAATATTTCATGTAATATTTGAAATTAAGAACATTTGAAGGGAACCTTAAGGTACATGAGGATGAACCATGTTTACTACTGGTGTGATTCTTTTCAAAATGTGAAAAATAGTTAAAGTGGAACTATATACTGAAACCTATACATTTGAAACCATGCTGAACCTACACTCAGTAGTCTTACTTCCCATTCTTCCAGTTGCATTATATTCAATTAACATTCCTCAAACAATACAATAAACTGGAGGTAAAAGATTGGGAAGGTTTTTTTTTTTACCTTTTTTAATCAATGTTTTGTTTTGCCTTACATTTCAAATATTAGAAAGTCCTGGTTTAATTGACAGCTGGATCCTAGAGACAGGAAACAGGGTTTATGCTCTTTATTCAATAGTAATAAATTTTGGTATTCATGTCTAATTTAATATTCTTTCTTCCTCCAGCTGGATTGGATATTGGCCCCATCTCTGATGATCCTTCTTCTCTGCCTCAGCCGAATGTCAACCAGAGCTCACGGCCGCTGAGTGAAGAGCAGTTAGATGGAATCCTCAGTCCAGAGCTAGACAAAATGGTCACAGATGGTAATTTTTTTTGTCCTTAATCTTGGTCTTCTACAGAATTTATATAGAAATCGTATTTTCTTTTTTCTTTCTCCAAAATGACACATCTCTGTATTGTAACCAGACCTGTTTGGACTTGGTTGCACAATTATTTTTATTGCTTCTTCTGATGATTACTTACTCTGTGTTGCCTTTACTTTGTCCAGGTGCTATTCTTGGCAAACTGTACAAAATCCCAGGTATGTGTTCTGACCCTCCTTGTCTTTTATGGAATACGGTTCACAAGCAATGCCAGCAACTCATGCAGAGTGTTTCTTTGCAGAGCTGGGAGGGAAGGATGTAGAAGATTTGTTCACAGCTGTGTTGAGTCCAGCAGCCACACAGCCAGCTCCTTTGCCACAGCCTCCTCCCCCACCACAGCTCATGTCTTTGCACAGCCAAGGTATGTTCCTCTGGTGCTTTTGTGAGCAGCAGCCTGGCCAGGAGAGCTGTGCAGGTTTTGAATGCTGATGTGGAAGTAGGACACACCTTACGCTGTGCAGAATTGGGAAATCTGCCATTGTTAATTTGTGAAATACTATTTTAAACCTGTTCTGAAGGGAGTACATGATTAACATCCATGTAAATGTTGCTGATAGAAAAGGACAGTTATTGGACATTTTTCTGACATATCGGTGCTTTTATTTTAGCTGACA
This sequence comes from Phainopepla nitens, assembly GCA_013400175.1. Taxonomy (NCBI): domain Eukaryota; kingdom Metazoa; phylum Chordata; class Aves; order Passeriformes; family Bombycillidae; genus Phainopepla; species Phainopepla nitens. The sequence continues at coordinate 319,631 of VXBQ01009271.1, read as the reverse complement.
CTTAGGTGGTTTGGAAATTAGGCTGTGGTAAAGCATGTGTTCTCTTCTAACTTCACTCTTTAATTACTTTTGAGTACCTCATCAAGGTACCTCATTTCTGTAAAAACTCAGTTTAATGTATTAGCTAGTCCTAGTAGAAAGGAGGCTAAACAAATCTAAAATTTATCTTTGAAATTACACTTTATTTTTCTTCATTACTACTAAAGTTATCATGAGTTGAGACAGCATCTTGTTCTTGTATTGAAGGCAAGAGACTGATTTTATTATTGTTATCAGTGGAGCTGGTTTTTTATGCCGTATGTGTGAATATAATTGAATGTGCTCCTTTTCTCATCAGACATCACCTCTAGTGGGTTTTCAGTGAGCTCATGTAAGGGGTGTCCACTCTCTTATACTGGTACTATAAGGACTATGCAAATTGATTTGACCAGTGAATTAATCATAAAAAGAAAAGTGATTTATTTGTTTCCTAGTTGGATCAGTTCTCATAAAAACGAGTTTCTTCAAAACCTCTTAGAAAGGAGAATGTTTCAAGGAAATAATGAGTTGGTTTAAAGCAAAAGATAATATAGATACCATTGCCTGTTTCCCAGTTACTTGAGTACTTGGGGATGGCTCCAGCGTTTGAGCTCTGTAAGATTGTTCAGCTCCTCCCTGTGGGAGCTGCCATGATAACAAAGTTTGAGATTTACAGTTTGGTTCTGCTCCAGTGGAATGATCCTCACGTTTCTGTGAGATAAGTGCTTCAGTAATGGGGCAGCTTGCATCAAGTTTCAGCAATTTCAGATAAAATTATTGCTCTCTTCTCATCACATCATGTGAGCACACGGTGCGAACCAGAGCCTGGCTCCATCCTGTTTGTTTGCCAGGTCCTCACAGTTAGTTACAGTGTTTTACCAGCACAGTAACATTCTCCTAAATTTTGTGTTACAACTGTAGTTGCTGCATAGCTTACATAACCTTTAGATCAGAAAAAGTCTCCTAAAATGGGAGAATGATAGTGTCATCCTGCAGATGCATCTGTTTCCTGAGCCACTGCTGTGCTTTTAAGGAAATACTGGGGCAACAGTTGTAATCTCACTTAAGTGATGGGATCCAAAGGCTGGAGTTAATTCTGTATAGTAACATCTGCAAATACCATCTGCTGGAATGAATCTGCCTGTGCCACTTTTGTAATACTGTAATCAAATAAATAACATTTTCTGCCTTCATACTGCTAGACTGGACATTTAATTAGAAAATGTTAATGCTCATTTGAGTAGTTATCTGTTTCAGTGGTTACAAATTAGGGAGTTAGGAGATAATGAGGCTTACTTTGGTACAATGTTCAGGAGTCTCAGAAGAGATGTTTCATTCAGGTGGCTAATGATCATCCTGCAAGGACTGAAAACCACCTTCTCCATGGCTTGCTGCTTGTATCTGGGTCTAACAAACATGAAGACCATTAGCTTCTAAGTTTTATTACCTCCATTTAAAGTACAGTACCATGTCATGGGCTACTGCAAAAGTTTTGGGAATCCATTTTGAAAAAAAACTATATTTTGGACATACGTTTATTTTAGAAAAAAAAATCTCTGCAGAGATGTCGTAGAGTAGAAAAGAATCCTTTAAGCTTATAGGGGGAAGGATTTTAAACTGATTTTAAATCTTTCCCAAAAAAAGTAAGGTCAGCACTGTAGAATGTAAAGCAATTAGTTTTTCACTAGAGGAGACATTGTTTCCTCAATGAAAGATTCCACCTCTGCCTTAGAAGCAGTCACCCTTGAAAACTTAAAAAGAGTGACTTCAACTTCTTCTTTCCAGGAGAGAATGCATTTCCAAGAGTGCCCCTCATGAATGGTCTGATTGGCCCCAGCCCTCACCTCCCTCACACGGCTCTGGCTGCTGGAGGTGGGCTGGGCACCTTCTCTCCCATCACACAGCAGCCATACACTGATGCCAGGTAAGTCCAGACAGGGAATAAAAGATACTTAGTCTATTAGCATTAAAAAAAACCCCAGTAACACAAACACCTGGAGCATGTTGTTGGTTACTAATAATGTGATATTATTAGTTCTTGACAGCCACCACAAAACCTCTTGTATTCTTGCAGTGTGTTCACTGCTGGAATGGCAAACATAATGAGTACTTTGCTAATTGAGGGTTGGTTTATTTGTTGTTTTTATACAATCTGTAAAACAAATGCCTTTTCTGGTCTGTCAGGGATAAGAATCCGGCGTTCAGCCCAATGGTGGGTGATCCCAACAGCTCATGGGCACCAGCTGCTCCACCCCTGGAAGGTGAAGGTGATACCATGTCCAATGCACAAAGAAGCACCCTGAAGTGGGAGAAAGAAGAAGCTTTGGGTGAAATGGCAACTGTAGCACCTGTTCTCTATACAAATATTAACTTCCCTAACCTGAAGGAAGAATTCCCGGGTGAGTGGTTTACTGAATCAAGTTTAATATTTTGCAGCAATTGGTGCATCTTGATTTTAAAGTATCTCAGATAGACTTTTCGTAGCCTTGTGTATTGACACATTTTTTGATTGCAGACTGGGCTACAAGAGTGAAGCAGATTGCTAAACTGTGGAGGAAAGCAAGCTCTCAGGAGAGGGCTCCCTATGTGGTAAGAACAATTCCCACCTGCATTTGCATGCCTCCAGCAAACATATATTTCATTTATAAGGTTGTGTTGTTTTGTTTTGTTTTTAATAACTCAGGTTCTAGGTGTAGTGAAAGTTCCTTTACTCCAAGAAAACCTTTTTAATTTAACTTCTAAGTCTGAATACTTCTGCCTGTATTCTTTGTTTTTCAGTCTTGGAATAAACTCTGTTAAGTACTGTGCAATCTAAAGACATCAGCTGAGATGAGAACATTTGTGGCTCCCACTGCCTCTCAGCTGCATTTGATTCATGCCTCGAGTTATCTTTGCTCTGTCTCTTTCTACACCGAATCTCACCAGTTTCTTCAGAAAGATAACAACAGCTGATGATGAGATTCCTCTCCCTTTCATCATCCCCTCTCACTGGGCTATTCTTTTTTTCCCTGTTAGAGTTGCTGAAGTCTTTCAGCTATTGAACTAACAATTCCACAGGTGTCAGTGCTCACACCTCTGCTTTCCTCATTTTCTTCTACTCCTTGTGTTCTTGCTTTACTGTTTCCTTTCTCTGCTTACTCTCTGGTATTGCTTTGTATGGAAACTCTCCTGATATCTTCTGATGTCCATTTTCTGATACCATTTTGTGGAGAGCATGAAGGACTCCATTTTTCTCTCCAAAACATTCACCTTCTTCACATCTGAGCTAAGTGAACACAGGTACTTGTAGCAGCTATCTGGGGTTACATGGTCATTGATTTCATCCTGCAGAACTTGTGCCATTCAAAGGGGGTGACCCTTAAGCTTTGTTGAAGCCTCTGTTGAAGCCTTTGTGCATCTGAACCTCAGGACTTATATTATTGATTCTTTTGGACTTTCCCAGCAATTGCTGGCAAATGTACTTTCCTTTAACTTCCATTTTCTTCTGGTTCTCGTCTTTGTTTCTTCATCCAGTGCAGCAACTGGATGATTATTCTCACTTCACAGGTTTCTGTGGATTTTGCAGTTTTCAGTCTCTTAGCCTTCCCCTACCTGACCTTTTTTCATATACTCCCATCAGTAAACAAACTTCATTCCTGCATGTTGATGACTCAAAGTTCAGCAGTACTACATCATCTTCTACTGTCCAGATTCAAAATTACCCTTATCTCTGGCTTAAGAGGATAAATCATATCCCAAACTCATTGTGTGAAGTGGCATTCTTGATCTTTCTGAAACCCTTTCCACTTGAAGGAATAATGCTCTCATTTCTTCTTTGTGTCACTGAGGCATCATCATTTTTTTGCTTTTCTTTCAGTGTTGCCGTTTCAGCACCTTTGGACCTCTATGTCATCTTGCCCATGCTATAGCTAGTCTTGGTGATTCCGTCTTTGTAGTATTTATAAGATAATACCCACTTACATGGGTGGCATTTACCACTCCACAATTATTTTTATTACTGATTGCTTTATTTTTCATTGTTCTTAAAAAAATGCAGTCCTGTCCTCGTGATGAGTAGCCAAAAGTCAGCAGCAGAAATTACTTCCCTTATGTACAGGAGGAGAGTGCATGCTCCTGCACACCAGTATTTACACAGCAAGATGTGGTTAATTCCCCTCAGAGCAGTCTTTGTGCTCCTGCGGTGCAGCTCCTGCTGGTGTTCCTGGCATTGTGTACACAAGAAGCTGCTGTGGTGCCTCTCCTGAGGGTCTTGCACTCTGAGGGGTTGGGTGAAGGCTGAAATGAAGTCCACAGGAGTGTCAGTAAATTTTCACTGTAGGCTTTTTACTTTACTTAGCATGTGCAATCCCATCACTTACAGGGAAAAATGACAGTGATTTTTCTGCTGCTGTGACACTGGCGCTCTCATCCATTTCACTGTTTCATTGTTGAGGGGGGAGGTATTAAGGCCTTTTCCTCTAGGCAGCCCCTACTTGACAGCTGCAAATAAATTTGTGAAAAAGAGGATGTGAGGGTTTGGTTCAGAAAAGAAATCACATCCTAGATTGGTAGTAAAACAGGCTCTTTGAAACTTCCATTCGATACTTTAAAGTGTCACTATGGCTGTAAAATGCCTCATTGAAGAGGAATTGCTGTGTCTCCATACAGCTTTTCCTGATCCATAAGCCATATCCTATGTTTATACTGTTAACTGTTAACAGACTCAGATCTTTAGAGGTCATTTAATGGACTAGACTCTATTTTTCTTGTCATTGAAGTTCTCCACATTAGTGGCCTTTATTGATCCAAACATCATCTGGTGTGCTCAGCCTTCACGTTGTAGACCACACCAGTATGTGATTTGAAAGGTAAACTGGTGGGATTAACGATTTCTTGGCACAGCACAGAGCCTGGAACAGACACCTGCCTGCATAGAAAAGCTTTGCTAATAGGTGTACTAATTTACTAATTCCTAGTGACCTCTTAGTTCCTTCCATATATGTTAAACACAGAATTTCTGCAGAGGTGTGAAGTATTTTCTGTCTGGAATTCTTTTTGAAGTGCATAATGTCATTTCCACGAGGATGTGTGTGATTAAAACAGGCTGTACAAATAATTTGGTGATAGATTTTGTAGGGATAACAGATGCAGCGTGCACCCTTAGTAGAAGAAAATAAGTCTAACTGCATCTTTTCTCTTCTTCCAGCAAAAAGCCAGAGATAATAGAGCTGCTTTGCGCATCAATAAAGTACAGATGTCAAATGACTCCATGAAAAGGCAGCAGCAACAGGATAGCATTGATCCCAGCTCACGCATCGACTCCGACCTCTTTAAAGATCCATTAAAACAGAGGGAATCAGAACATGAGCAGGAATGGAAATTCAGACAGGTGTGTAGCATTTTTAGGGGGTTTTGTTATTTTCTCCCCGCTTTTTATTGCGTCGTCGGAATCCGTTGGAATAAAACCAGTTTGAAACTTTCTTTGTAGAAGAGTACACAGTCAACCATTCTGCTTGGGAGGAAAATAGACATTATCAGAAAATACACTGCTTGTAAAAAAAACCTTTTCTTTAAATTGTGAGTCTTAAATCCTGTGTATTACAGAATCGGGTGGTTCTTTCTCTGCATGGGTGGCCAGTGCAGTAGGGTTTTTATTACATACCCTATACTGCAGTGACTTTGTCCTGCAGACCTGCTGCCTCCCATGGGGCTGGGTGTCTCTCAGAGCTGCCCGAGCTGCATGTCAGTAACCTTTGTCTCCAGAGTACAAGGTTGGAAAGCAGTGATGCTCTTTAGGCCACCTGGGAAATGCTTACTCCCAGGCAAGCAAGATGCATGTCAGGGTAATTAAACTTCACAAATAGGTGGACTGTCTGCTCCCATTGCATTTAAAATCTGCAATTATTTGTAACTGATGTTGGATGTGTCCTAAAGTTTTAATTACAGATTCAGTCTTTAGAAAGATTTTGTTTACCCTAAACTTAGAAGTGTAACGTTTTCCCTCATAATTTTAAAACAGCAAATGCGGCAAAAAAGTAAGCAGCAGGCCAAAATAGAAGCCACACAGAAGCTTGAACAGGTGAAAAATGAGCAGCAGCAACAGCAGCAGCAACAGCAGCAGCAGCAGTTCGGTTCACAGCAGCTCCTGAGCCAGTCTGGCTCGGACACACCCAGCAGTGGGATCCAGAGCCCCTTAACGCCGCAGACTGGCAATGGAAGCATGTCTCCCGCACAACAGACCTTCCATAAGGATCTGTTCACAAAGCAGCAGCTCCCTGCTACGCCCACATCGGCGTCCTCAGATGACGTGTTCCTAAAGCCACAAGCCCCACCTCCCACTCCCACCCGAATCCCAGTACACGATTCACTGTCTCAGTCCCAGACTCCTCAGACATCATCACAACAGATGTTTTCTCCGGGTTCCACAAACACAAGGCCTCCTTCTCCGATGGATCCGTATGCTAAAATGGTGGGAACACCCAGACCAGCACCCATCAACCAGAACTTTGTTAGAAGGAGCACCAGTGCCCCGTTGGATTCCTGTGCAGCACAGTCCTCCATGTCTCGGGAGCCGTCGGGAAGCAGGCCCTCGCCTGTCAGGGACTCCTGTTCTTCATCCCCAGGTAGCAGCGATCCCTATGCAAAGCCGCCGGACACACCCAGGCCTGTCATGCCGTCAGAGCAGTTCTCCAAACCCCTGGCAGTCCCACGGTCGCCCATAGTTCTGGAGCAGTCGGGGAAGGTTCCTTTGGGCGCTGCAAGCAGCGATCCATTTACGAAGCCGGCCCCTAGGACTGACACGTTTCAGCGACAGAGAGTGACCTCCGCCGATGCCTACGCGCGGCCTCCATTGACTCCGACTCCCGCTCCTGTGGATGGGAGCCCTGGGCCTTTCAAAACTCCTCTGCGCCCTCCTCAGTCCCCACAAGACCCTTACTCCTCCATGCCAGGCACGCCCCGGCGTGTTGCTGTTGATTCCTATGAAAGGCCCCCCCTGACGCCGAGGCCCGTGGATAGCTTTTCGCATAACCAGGCCAATGATCCCTACAGCCAGCCTCCCCTCACTCCCCACCCTGCCATAAAGGAGCCTTTTGCCCATCCGCCGCGGATGGTGCGACAGCAGGGTGATTCTTTCCCTCAGTCTGGGCCCATTGCAAGGCCAGCTTCTCAGGACCCTTACTCCCAGCCTCCAGGTACTCCTCGGCCAGTTGCTGATCCTTACGCCCAACCCCCAGGAACTCCTCGTCCCAGCACGGTGGACCCGTATATGCAGCAGCCACCAACGCCAAGACCTGCTCCACCAGCAGATTTGTTTGCTCAGTCCCCAGCAAACCAGAGACATTCTGATCCCTATGCCCAACCTCCTGGAACACCACGGCCAGTTCTCAATGATCCTTACTCTCAGCAGCCAGCCACCCCAAGGCCAGGGATTCCTGAGAGTTTCAACAGACCTGCCATGACGAGGCCAGGACTAATACCAAATAGAGATCCTTTCCTGCAGACGCCACAGAGCAGGTTGCAGGGCACTTTTGTCAAACCATCAGACCCGTGTTCTCAAACTCCCAGGTCTGCAGGATCTGCAATAACAGATTCATTTAGCCACGGTGCAGCTACTCCGGCACGTGACCCATATGATCAGCCACCAATGACTCCAAGACCTCAGCCAGAATCTTTTGGAGCTGGTCAGCTGGGCCACGATGCTGCCGAGCAGCCACGGCCTGGATCTGAGGGCACCTTCAGCGCGTCCGGAAATTCTCCAATGACTTCTCAAGGACAACAGTTTCCCAAAGTTTCACAAGTTCCTGGCCCAGCACCCACCACGGGAGTCACAGATACGCAGAATACCATGAATATGTCTCAAGCAGATACCGAGAAGTTAAGACAGGTGAGAATTCTGATAATATAAAAATTTTGGAAGTAGAAACATTTCCCCCATTCTTGTTAATGCTGGAAGTTTCTTGCCATTAAACGTAACTATGTGTAAGATACGGATTATCTTAATTTAGTTAATATGTTAGTTTGGTCCTTCTGGATAGAACCACAATATACAGAATACAGAAATATCAGTAATTTTTAAAGAGTTTGGGCAAGATCCAAAAAAAGAAGCAAAGGCTATATTTGAAGCCACTGAAGATGTAGATAGTTGGTCTGTAATAGTACTTTTACCTACACTCTGAGGAGAAAAAAGCGTTTTAAAAGGTCAGTTTGTTCTATTTTATAACAAATGAGATGTGGAACTGATTGTCAGTGACTTGTGCACTGGCTGGAGAAGGGAGTACAGGCAAAGATCTCAGACCACACGTCTGACTTTGTAGTTGGCCAGCACGTTGAGGTGAATCCTTCCCTTGGTCGCTGCTCTTCTTGAGGCACATTCACTCCAGGTTTCTGTCCGTGAATATTTGGCAAGCAGCTCTTGCTGAGAGATAGAATTACGTTCAGCTTGTGGAAAGCTGCTTAATTTCTTTTGTTTGGAAGGAGGGATGGGAAGTGAATTTAATGGCAAACTGGTGGTATTTATAATACAGAGTTAAGAGTAAATTCTGCAGCTGTGGTATAAAAACCTCTAGCTGAATTTCCTTCAGTGGACCTCTGGTTACTTTTGTCCCTCAGAATGCACTTTCCTGTGGTGAAAGGGCCTGCATTAATGGAATAGAAAAATGGAAAGAGAGTTGCTTCCATGTTAATTGGCAGAGTGGTATCACACTATACACTTTACCAAGACATTTGGATATTTTAAATTGGGTAACTAGCACCCTGCACCATTTGACCCCCCTTCTCATTCCTGAGGCGATTGTGGTTATTTATAACATTTTCCTGTAACAAGTGAAGAATTTCTTCCCTCCAAAAGGCTTAAACTTAGCAGAGTGTAAAGATGTCAGTTGCAGTGTCCTAAGTATAATGATAATTTCTTTTACACAGCGTCAGAAGCTCCGAGAGATTATTCTACAGCAGCAGCAGCAGAAGAAGAATGCGGTTCGCCAGGAAAAGGCCTTGCAGGATGCAGCAGCTCCTCCCCATGCAGCCCCTCTTCAGCACTGGCAGCAAGACAACTTAAATCAAATCTTTAACCGCCCTCCTCCTCCCTATCCTGGGAATATCAGGTCCTCCGTGGTCCCTCCAGGTGGGCCAAGGTTCTCCATGTACCCGAAGGACCAGCGTGGGCCCTTCCCTGGTGATGGGCAGTTCAACAGGCCCCAGTTTCCAGGAGATATGAACACCATGGGGATGAGACCTCATGGTCTGAGGTAAGCTCTTGGATCTCTTAAACTCAGGGTATTACAGGGGTAGTTAGAGAAAGGAGGCTTTGTGGACAGGATGAAAAATCACCTACGGGAGCTTTTAACCTTCCTGAACTGTGTACGTGCAGTGGGTTTTCCTGTAACATCACACTAAGTATTTACACTGTTTTGGTGGGAGGAATTCAGAAAAATAAACGGAGAAACTGCTGAACTAGTCAGACTTATATGACCTGAAAAATGTTGTCCATGGCTTTTTGGGGTACTTTTAAAAAAAAATAGACGATCAGACTTTATTTTTGATGTCTTAATAATGAAGGAATTCATTTCTAATGAGTATATAATTGAACATCAGCTTCTGTCTGTGGCATTTTTATGGTGAATGCTACAATGTAAAACGAATACCAGTATTGACATGCGTCATCATCTCAGAAATTAATTTTTTCAATATCTGGATTTAGTTCAGTAATTTTTAAATCCACACACTGGGGTTTTTTTACTCTGAATTGTATCAACATGTATTTTAATTACTAGGTTATTTCTGACCGTCAGAGTTTTTTATCCATTATTATTGTTATTGAAATCGTGAAAACAGGTTGTTTATTAAACATAATTAAAGCAATTATTTTATTGTAGTCATAAAGCTCATTTAAATGTAAATATAATCAGTCAAAACATTTATTTAAATATCTTGATGAACGCATCATGTCAAGCCTTTCGGCGAACGGTTATTTACTCGTGCAAGGCTGAGAAGAAAGGTGATTTGGCCTCTCATGGTTTATTTTAGATACGGCTTTCCAGGAGGCGGCCACGGTCCCCCCTCGGGCCAGGAGCGTTTCCTTGGTGCTCAGCAGGCCATGCAGCGCCCCGGGGTTGCCCCTCAGCTGAGGCGATCCCTGTCCGTGGACGTGCCGCGGGCAGCGGGCGGCGCACAGATGGGCAGCGCCGCGGGGCTCTCGCAGCACTTCCCCCCGCCGGGAATCCCGCTGCAGCAGCACAACATCCTGGGCCAGGCGTTCATCGAGCTGCGGCACAGAGCTCCCGAGGGCAGGCCCCGGCTGCCCTTCAGCCCTGCCGCCGCCGTGCTGGACGCAGCAGCTCAGCACCAGCGGCACCCCGGCTTCCTGCCCAGGCAGGATTTCCCCGGCCCGAGGCCGGCAGAGCCGCTGAGACACGGTTCGCAAGGCGTACCAAACCAGCTGCAGATGTCTGTGGGTTTGGAGCACATGCCCCAGCCCCAGCAGGATCAGATCAATCCTGAGAACCCACCTGCACTTGTAATGCATTCTCTGGGTCAGCCAGTTGCTGATGCGTTCCCGGGACCGTCTTTGTCTGCGTCTGCGCCGGGTGATGAATCTGCAAATTTGCAGATCCCCAACCAGCCAAGTGATGGTCTAGAGGAGAAGCTTGATCCTGATGATCCTGCTGTGAAAGATTTGGACGTGAAAGACCTTGATGGGGTTGAAGTCAAGGATTTAGACGATGAGGATTTGGAAAATCTGAACCTGGACACAGAGGATGGGAAAGGAGATGATCTGGACACTCTAGATAATTTGGAAACCAATGACCCTCACCTTGATGATCTTCTGAGATCTGGGGAATTTGATTTAATTGCGTACACAGACCCAGACCTTGATGTGGGGGATAAGAAAGGAATGTTTAATGAAGAACTAGACCTCAATGTCCCCATTGATGACAAACTAGATATCCAGGGCAAGGCAGAAGAACCCAAACAGAAAGAACAAGGTGACACAACTGTTGCCCCTGCTGAGACCAAGTCTCCACCAAAGACATCAGCTGCAGAAAATGAAATTAAAACGGAAGTACTTTCCCCAAACACTCAAGAGGAAAAGAAGAATGAAAATGAAAAAGGTGATGGAAATACTGAGTCCACAAGTACTCAACAGGCTGCTGAAGTGGAGTTAAAGGATGGAGAAAAGGCTCCTGTGCAACCTGCTAACCCGGAATTCCCTGACAAAACTCCTGCTGTTCTTAGTCAAGATACAACTGTGCCTACTCCAGATGCTCAGGGATCTGCTCCGCTGCCTGTTCAAGGAGCAGCAAGTTCCTGCAGTATTTCTGGGTCCACCCCAGTCCTCTCAAGTTTGCTGTCTAGTGAAAGCTCAGACAATGCTGAAGCAAGAACTCTGGGATCTCCATCTCAATCTCTGCCACCCACACAAATGAGCCATGGGTCAGGTATTCCACAAACACTCATGACACCTGCTGGACAGATCCTGGAAAACACTTTGAATTCAAATCTGCCCATGGTTCCACGAATGAACCATAATTTCTCTCAAGGGTCACCAAATCCAGGATTTATTCAGGGTCAGTCATCTAATCATAACTTTGGGACAGGACAGACATCCAATCAGACTGTGGCTGTACCAAACCGTCCTGGTGCCAGTGGCATCTCTGGTCCCCAGCAGATGATGCTCCCTCAGCCATTAGCTCAGCAACAAAACCGAGAGAGGCCACTTCTGCTGGAGGAGCAGCCACTTCTTCTGCAGGACCTCTTGGATCAGGAGAGGCAGGAGCAGCAGCAGCAGAGACAGATGCAAGCCATGATTCGCCAGCGTTCGGAGCCTTTTTTCCCCAATATTGGTATGTGGCTGTCCCGTTTGTCTGTGTTCTGGTTGGTGCTTTAAAAATCCAGCAACAAATAGTTAAATAATCCACAGCACTGTGAGAAGCAGGTAAATAGGTAGAGCTTGAAGGTGGCATAATAAAAATCAACCTGCCTATTAGGTACAAAGGGAGTATGGAAATTGAGCATGTAGGTGGAATTCTGAACTCTGTGGCAAGGCTCCTGTTGTCATTACCAGGAGCAGGGTAACTCTGCTTTACTCTGTCACGTACTCTCTTTATACTTTAGGTTCTCATGAGATAGGCAGTAAATGCATCCTTTGTAAACAAAATTAAGTGATCAAGTGCAGTAGCTGACCTTTTGATATTTAATCTATCAGTTTTATGTTTGTGGTTGTTTTATGACTATTTTTGCAATATTTGTTGTGTCACAAGAAAAGGGATTATCAAAAGCTGTTACTAAGCCACAGTCTAGGCAAAGCCCAGAAATATCACATATAATTCTGCTTGTACTAAAAAAATTTAGGAAAAACTGTGGTTTAATATGACCTTGGCAGTTTGAGTGTTCAAATCAAGACCACCACTATCATTTAACTGATACTGAAACTCTAAATTTTGAGAATTGCTTAAGTTGTAACTACGGTGACCATTCTCGTAGTGCATTGGTGATGGTGTGCCAGTTGAGATCACAGAAACAGCTCTTCTTTCTGAGTCTTAAACCTCCTATATATAGAATTTATTAATCTGTTGGGTCATAGGCCACATTTGGTCCAGAGCCCTTCTCAGACTCTCAGACTGACCTGCTTTTGTTTGTATGTTGTGGCTGAAAACGAGGACAGCTGTTGCTGGACTAACTTCTCCTGCAGGATACCTGAAACTGCTTATTAACCTTGAATATCAAAGTGAGGAAGACAATTAATGTGAAATAGGAATGCAGTTAATGTTTTACTGAACATTTAAATGAACTAAATGTAAACAAGCAATTTCCATTTAATAACTTTTAATGATCAGCTGTGTGATTCACTGCTGCTGTTTTTGTCTCAGATTTTGATGCGATTACAGATCCCATAATGAAAGCAAAAATGGTGGCTCTTAAGGGGATCAACAAAGTCATGGCACAGAGTAACATGGGGATGACACCAATGGTCATGAACAGGTAGGCAACATTTGATACCATTCTTTAGGACTACAGAATGTAAAAGGAAAAGACAGAGCTCAGAGAAACTGTGTGCAGGAAACAAATTAAAATTCTTTCTGTCATGTAATTCGCATTCTATGCTAACACAGGATTATCTCCTAGGATTAAAGCCAGTGTGGCAGTAGGAACTGTAAAAGGTGTTCAAATGCATCAGACTTGTGTTCCAGTTGTCATGTCATGGGTCAGCGTGGCCAGCATGGCTTCACTGTTGATGCTGTTCTTGTTTTCACACTTGCTGATTGTAATGATACATCTCCCACAGGCTGTGCTAGAAAACTGGGGGTGACCATGTAACAGTGGAGCCTCATGTTCCAGCAGATCATTCAGTGCTGGTATAAGTAAGATTTAGCCCAAGTGGTGGAAGTTCCATCCTCTCCTTAAATCCCTTCTGAGGACAAAAGGAGTCATGAAGTGTGTAGGCTGCACCATGACTCTCCTTAGGGCAGGTGTGGAGTCCATGGGCCAGGCCTGTTCTTTTGTGTGGCCCTTCAAACTGGGTTTTCTCTGTCCAGTGCCCCATGATAATAAATGGCTTACCCAAAGTGTACATTTACCCAGTTCCAGTTGACTGTGATGGTGACCATGAAACCTAAATAAATTCAACTGTTTCTCTTTAAATTATAAAATATTAAAATACAAATGTGTGTGTGTGTGGGTGGGTTTTCACTGTTCAAAGTAGGTCATATTTACATCATTTCTCTGAAAAATGTAAAAGGCAATAGTTTCAACCCAGGGAAAAAGGGTGTCTGTACTCTCCAGATGTTGAAAAGGTTTGGTACAGAAGTTGAAGTGAATGTCTATAAAATATTTGGGTGCTTTGTTTAAGTTGAACATAATGAAGTTGTCTCTCTCTCCTGAAATGCCAGTTTGCGAGGTTACAGTTTCTCTTTTGTTTATCAATAGGTTTCCCTTCATGGGTCAGCCAGTGCCAGGGGCTCAGACCAGTGAAGGCCAAAATCACATGCAGCAGGCAATTACACAGGTAATGCAACTTGATACAGGCTTGACACAAAACTGTTCAGTAATGATAACTGGGTTTGGGGTATTCTGATTGAATCATGATTTAATATCCTTGTCTGTTTGTTCTACTGAAATTTCTAGGATGGAAGTTTGACACCTCAGATTTCTAGACCTAACCCTCCCAATTTTGGTCCTGGTTTTGTCAGTAAGTAAAGATTTAATAATTTATTGTATGGGTTTTGTTTGGGTTTTTTTTAATATTTTACAGTTCCGTTTTCTTTAAAATGAACTATCCTCTCTCTAAAAAAAATGATCCTTTTAAAATTGAGTCATTTCATCATTACAATCATTACCCTTCATTAGGTAATGAAGGGCTGTATAGTAGATGCTGTTAACATTTTTTTCTAGAAACTGTCATCAACAAAACACCATAAGGAAAGAGGAAAACAGAAAATTAACATTATTTGGATTTGTGTGAGAGCAGTAATCTATTAACTGGCAGACTGCTTTATCAGAAACCTGGTCTTGGGTTGTGTTGCAATATCTGAGCTCAGTGAGAACAGCCGTGTGTGTTGATGGGATTTTTTATTTCAGAAGCAGAAAGTTTTGTGCAGCGTCGTTGTCATTTGAACAAATACCAGAAAGAGCTTTCCAGGCACTGGTTAGGCAAGCCTGGCTGTGAAGCACAGTTGTTGAAAGCAGAAATATACTGCACTAGCTTGTTGCATTCCTTATTTCTGTCTGCCCTAGATCAATTGTGAATCCTAGTCTCTGTGATGAGAAATATCTATTAGCAAAAATTAAAACTGAGCACATGCTGGGAAAGGAAGACATACATTGAAAAGTGTTTCTATCACTACAAATACTTCACTTGATGTTTGTGAATAAGAAACAGGAGTAAATTCCTTCACATTTTCCAGAAGTTGGAGAAGCAGCACTGAGTATGCAATGAGGAGCTTTGGCAATATTTTCTGTATTCATTATTTGTGGTGAGATTTCACATGGCACTCAGCATGGCCCTGCTCTGGTTGGGTGGTGGTGGGTTCTGAGCACTTGAGTAAATCTCTTTTTCAGTTCAGCAGTAGTTACTCTTACCTGGAACTGGTTTAAATTTCAGTAGTTTCATGTTTCTCATGTTACTCTCAGTGTTTCAACTCAATTGTCCCCTCAGTTTTTGGGACCAGTTCTGCAGAATTTTTCCCTGAAAGCAGCTTGAGGCTGTAGCTCACCCTGAGAAGGTTTAGTTGAGCTGTTCAGTCAAAAGCTGTCACTGACACAGTGACTCATGGAGTAGAAGGTGGCAGGGCCTGGAGCACAAGGATGATGTGGTTATGTTGAAATCATGCTGCTGTGTGGTACCTCTGTTAAACAAGGATCTTCACAAGGAAGAGCTGTGCTTATTCGTGGTGTCCCAGCTCACTGAAAACGTCATCAGCAGACAAATGGCACCATCACCAGTGTTCTCTCTTGCTTTCTGTGCTTAGTGTGGGTGAAGTGTTATCAGACAGGGTTGTTTTGCCTCCAGCAAAACATCAGAGAGCAGTGGACTGCCCATGGCAGACGAGCATTTCTCATCTGAAAGAGGAGCAGTGACACAGTTACAGCCTAAATGAGAGGCATTTATTCTGGGGGCATGAAATGGCACTAGTGCTGAAGGCCCCGTGCTGAGGGCTGACACTGACAAAGTGATTTTTACAAAGACAGTATCTTTCTTTCACTTCATGAATATTTGGTGGTGTTCATCATCTTTATATTTTCCTTAGAAGTTGTAATAAAAATAAATTTTGTATGTACAACAGTTTTCTGCAAACACCAGAATTAATCAGACCATGTTTCCTGTAAG
Source organism: Phainopepla nitens (assembly GCA_013400175.1). NCBI lineage: Eukaryota > Metazoa > Chordata > Aves > Passeriformes > Bombycillidae > Phainopepla > Phainopepla nitens. The sequence continues at coordinate 303,811 of VXBQ01009271.1, read as the reverse complement.
TTTATGTCCTTGCTCCCTAATTTCTGGGTACTTGAGTACTTCCAGAGATCTTCTATGTCCCCTTTTCTGTGGCAGGACAGGGAATCACTGGGTTCTCAAAGTAGTTCTCAAAGCCACATTTGCTCACTGGCAAGTGCATATTTGCTGCCTCAACAGCTGCCTGGTATCTCCTGAAATGGACTCTGTTAAAACTCTCTTCTCCCACCAAAATGTCAGTCAGTCTCAAACCAGCACACTCACAAATGTAGTAATTTGGATATCTGTCTCATTTACTCAAGTCACTCCAAGAACATACTGCTTCTGGAAATACCAGATTCTCTGTTAAATTTGGCTGAATTTGACCACTAGTTTCTTAAAATAAGGGGAGAACCTGATGGAAACCAGATTCTCTGTTGAATTTGGCTGAATTTGACCACTAGTTTCTTAAAATAAGGGGGGAACCTGATGGTTAAACTTGAGCTTTAAAAGGTAGGATGAGAGCGCATCTCATCTCCAGGACGAGATCATATCACACTTTGTTTCCCTTCTCTCTAGATGATTCACAGAGAAAGCAATATGAGGAATGGCTGCAGGATACACAACAACTTCTTCAAATGCAACAGAAGTACCTGGAGGAGCAGATTGGAGCCCACAGAAAATCCAAGAAGGCCCTCTCGGCCAAACAGCGCACAGCCAAGAAAGCCGGCCGGGAGTTCCCAGAGGAAGATGCAGAACAGCTGAAACATGTTACTGAGCAGCAAAGTATGGTCCAAAAACAGCTAGATCAGGTAATCAGCTGGAATCCAGGCTGTTCATTTTGGCACTGAGCTGTCAGAGTGGTAGTTAGACTTTCCTTTAATTCTGCTGAAAGACAGAGTGGAGCTCTACCTAAGGGAGCCACGGCATTGCTCTGGAGTATGGGTGACACTGGAGCTGCAAAGGAGTATTCTGTGGCAAACATTATGACAAAATGCTGGGTTAGTACTTAGGGAGGAGGGGAATTCCTTGGCAAAATGACTTGCAGCAGAGTTCCTGGCACCATGCAAAGCAAAAATGAAACATTCAGAGAAAATTTTTAGCATGCAGGGCTTTGTTTCAGGCTTGAATGAACCTCCCAACCCAGTCATCTTCTTTTACGGTTTGAAAATCTCTTTTTATATCTCTTTTTTATTATATCTTTAGTGTTAGACTAGTTTTATGGTCTGTCTCATTCCTAGGTGCTGATCATCAGTATTGTGTCGTGCAATAACACAGGTCAGAGGGATGTCTGGAGGTCTTGTAGTCATCATCAAAGCAGAAGTAGCTTCACAGTTAAATCAGGTTACTCAGCACATTGTCAGTCAAGTTCTCCAAGTCTCCAGGGGAAGAGATTGCCCAGCCTCTCTGAGCCCATGTTTCTACATGTAACCACTCTCACTGGGCTTTTCTTTCTGTACATTCACTTGGAATTTCACATATTGTAACTGTGATAATAGTGAGATGAAACCTGTGATACTTTTGTTAATGTGCTTTGCCCACCAGTAGTTAGTGCTGTGTTCCTCAAGACATTTTTTATAAATTATCTGGCATGATTGTCAGGATCAACTAGTCATGCTGAAAATGAAAATACTCTAGAATTATCCTTTACTAGTATGAAGGAAAAAACTTGGCAGCAGACAGCTTGGAATGAAGTCCTGAGTGATATCTGACCCTTGAGTTTTCAGTCCTTTGTTGCTTCAAGACAAAGTATATGCTGGATGGGATATTAGTTGGCTCATCTTTCCACTCTGTGGAAGAGGGATGGAGTGCATAAATTATTTCTACATAATTTTTTCCCCTTCCACAAGTAGAATAAATGCAAAAAAAAAAAATCCCTTTAACCAATCTTTATTATCCGTACGACAGTCTAACCTTATGGTGGAGTTAGACTGAAGCAACAGCTGCTAACCATGACATTGCTGGCAGATCCATTTGCTGCCCCATAATTTAAGTTCTCCTTTTTGTAATTTTTAAATTTGAGTTTAATCTACTGGTGGCAGAAGCCATCCACTGCCCTTCAGCCACTGACTTAGACCAGTGGTTGATTCATCCACATCCTAAGCAGCATTTTGTTCTGTACCTCGTTGGAGCTTAAATGAGGTTTAAAGAATAGTTCTAACCACCTTCTATTGGAAGCAATTTGCCACTCTTTCAAATCAGATCAAGTCATTTTTCTGCAATCAAGCTGCTGTTAATTTTTGAAAAGTCTCTGTTTGTGTGGAGAGAGAAAAGAGCTCCTGGATCCCTGTGAGTGGCTGGTCCTGGACACAGGCATGGAGAACCTGGAGCTGCCTGTGCCCCAGGAGACATGCCCTGATGTGAGACAGGGTCATTGGCCAGGCAGGGAGCCACGCAGGCACTGCCAGGTGGCCCCTGTGGCACCGTGCCTGTGCTCACAGGCTCTGCCCTGCTGAAATCTCCAGCTCAGCTCAGGGCTTCTGGGTGTGCTCAGCCCTGGGCCTTGGACACCTCAGCTCGCTCCAGGGACAGTCCCAGCTGATCACCGCTGCAGGCCTGGAGGTTGTGGTGCCTCATGGTACAGCCCCACAGAGCCTGTAGAGGTTCAGTGCTGTGGGACCATGGAGAAGCCCTGGAGCACTGGATCTGTGCAGTGCAGATGGATCCAGTCAGTGCCTCTCTGCAGTGGCACTGTTTATCTAGCAGTGTCAGTGCCAAAGCTCATAAATCATCTTGGACCTGGGATTATTGTGTAAATAACCTTTTGAGTGCATCTGTCCTGCAGGCTGTAGTGTGTCCTGTGGCACCACTGTTACCCTGAGCTCTCTGTCTTAGTCCTTGCTTCAGATAAAGGAGAGGGCTATCACACAATTCGAAATATGTTACAGAGCTTTTCTATCCCTACATAGGCTGTGGAAGTCATAATCCAATGAAAGAAGTGAGAGATTTTCCATGATGTGTGTGTCATCAACCAGTGGATTGCAAATCCTTTTCTTTTTTTAGAGACAAGTTTAGGCGGGTCTCTGCAGTATTTCTGAAAGGCTCTTGCTTGTCCACCTGACAGTGTTGTGTCCGTGCCTTGATTTCTCCTGCTTGTCTAAACTACAAGGCATGACTTGTAGTGTCCTCGTTGAGTTTGTTTTGGTCTTAAAATTTTAAATTTTCAAGCAGCAGTTGCAATTCTCTTACAAGATTTTGAGGATCTGCTTGTGAACAAATGGGAATATCCATCACTGTTTTCCTGCAAACTTTTCCTTTCCAGTTACGTATTTTTTAAATGTTGCTGATGTGTGAGCATCATCCATCTCACTCTTTTCCTTGTATCTTGTGCATGGATGGTAAGATCTGTAGGACAAGGATCACTGCTGGTTGAGGTTTGTATATTCTCTAGCACAGTGTAGTCTTGGTGTGTAATTAGAACTTTGAGGCGCTGCTGTTTTGTCTGAAGTCTCGGGCTGGGGGAGTATTTCTAATGAAATAATGGCTGTTTGGCATTAAAAGCACTGCAGAAATGCAGGTTTGACCTGAGGTCCGTTGTCTCCTGGAATTACAGTGGTGAGTTACGTGGTTTATGCTGCTTAACACAGCCAGTTGGTGGCAGAGCTGAATAATGACTGTTTCCACGTTTAGATCCGGAAGCAGCAGAAGGAGCACGCGGAGCTGATTGAGGAGTACCGGATCAAGCAGCAGCAGCAGCAGTGTGGGATGGCCCCACATTCCATAATGCCTGGGGTCCAGGCCCAGCCTCCCATGGTTCCAGGAGGAACAGCACCAGCAATGAATCAGCAGAGCTTCCCCATGGTGGCACAGCAGCTCCAGCACCAGCAGCATGCAGTGGTGATCCCTGGGCAATCCAACCCCACCAGGATGACAAATTTATCCGGATGGCAACCTGCAAGCGCCCCCGCGAGTCACATTTCCATGAATCCACCAAGGATGCAGCCTCCAATGACACCATTGCCAATTGCTCCTGGTGCACCGGCTCCTGTGCCTGGCCCAAATGCAGCTGCACAGTCAGGGCCACCCCCAAGGGTGGAGTTTGAGGACAACAACCCTTTCAGTGAAAGTTTCCAGGAGCGGGAGCGGAAGGAGCGCCTACGGGAGCAGCAGGAGCGGCAGCGCATCCAGCTGATGCAGGAGGTGGATCGACAGAGAGCTCTGCAGCAGAGGATGGAGCTGGAGCAGCACAGTATGATGGGGCCTGAACTGAATAACAAGACATCCTTGTCTCAGATACCTTTCTTCAACTCTGAGCTGCCTTGTGATTTCATGCAGACCCCTCGGCCCCTGCAGCCATCCCCACAGCAGCAGCAGCAGCAGATGGGGCAGATCCTGCAGCAGGGTGCTGTGACCTCCCCTCCTGCTGCCAATTTTATGCAAAGCACAGAGCGAAGGCCAGTGGGACCTGCAGCTTTTGGACCTGATGCATCTGCTGTTCCAGGTGGAGCTCCCAATTTCCATAATGTAAAACAAACTCATGGGAATCTCTCTGGGGCTGCCTTTGCGCAGAACCAGGTCAGGCCTCCGTTCCCTTCTGCTGTACCTTCATCTCCAGTGCTGGGGAGCGGTGCCCCGTGTGGGTCAGACACTGGTGTGCCCCAGGCTGCAAACATCCCTGTGTCAGGCCAGTCTCTCATCCAGCTGTATTCTGACATAATCCCAGAAGAGAAAGGCAAAAAGAAAAGGACGCGGAAAAAGAAAAAGGACGACGATGCCGAGTCCATAAAAGCCCCGTCAACTCCACACTCGGACATCACTGCACCGTCAACCCCAACCATTTCTGATGCTGCCTCCACCCCCACAGTGAACACCCCCAGTGAGCCACGGCACCAGGATGAGCAGGAGTCCGTGGAGCTGACGGGCCCCTCAACATCCAGCACAGGAGAGAGCCAGAGCTCCCTGGAGCTGGAGGGGAAACTCCCCAGCAGCAGCAGCAGCAGCGTGTCCCAGAAACAGCCCGGGGAGAATGCAGAGGCTGAAAAGGCTAAAATGGACACACCCACCAGCCTCCAAGAAGTGAAACTGGAAAAGGCAGAAACTGATCAATGCTCAGGTCACGCTGAGCCTAAACCAGAAAATCCAAGCAGTATTAAGGTGGAGGAGGATAAGGTCACCTCACAGCCAGCCTCTTCCACTCCGAGTCCAGCACAGCCACCCGGTGCTCCGGCAGCCAAAGGGGAGTCAGGGAATGAGCTGCTGAAACACCTGCTGAAAAACAAGAAGTCCTCATCTCTTCTAAATCAGAAACCAGAGAGCAGTGGCCGAGCAGAAGAAGAAGCTTCTGGGGATAAAAAGTTAGCAGAGAAGCAGAGTCCAGCTGAAGGAATGGTGAGCCTGGTACTGGTTTTGTTACACTGTGGTCAGCAGCAGTCCAGCCTAGTCTTACCTAGTGCCTTGCTGTGGGCATTGTGGGAACATAACCTGCTGTACAAGGGTGGAGGAAACAGCTTTAAGGAACTTTGGCCTCTTTCCTGCCTTTTCTCCACAAGTAAATCACCTGTGTTGAAAAAAAGAATAAATTTTAATGTGGCTTCTAAGGTCAGCATTTTCAGAAATCACTAAAATGAAAAAAAAAAAAAAAGAAAAAGGCATTTTTCTACAGAAAATAGTCTTTAAAAATACCACTTCCTAATATTAAGGCAGGATTTTGCAGTTTGATTCCTAATTACTCACTGGTATGTGTCTGTACAGAGCATGGTGTGTCTGGGTGCTGCTTTCTTCTGTGACTCCACCTGAGTCATCTCTATGATTTACTAATTTATAAGGTACTTAAAAACAGACCTAAAGAAAAGTGCTTTCTGTGGAGGTAGGATACACTTTACACTTAGACTTGTTGGTCATTTTATTGTAATCTTAATCTCTGCATTTGGGTTTTGATTGCCTAAACTGTAAATTCATTCTTAAAATTTAAATGTATTTCAAAGGAATACTCATAAAACTAAAGGTAATAGTGAGCAGCAGGTAATTAAGTGTTAAAGATCCACAGTTAAAACACGAGATAGGAACATTAGAAGACTGGTGGTAGGGGTCATGTAAAGCTGTTTAAAATAATAATGATTTTTTTTTTTAATTTACTTTGTTTTGACTTGCCTTGCCCTTGCAGCATTAGAGTACCATTCTGATCCCTCTTACCCAGCTGTGCTTCCATGGGAAGAAAGGCTTTGCAGATTTGTACTGGAAGTGTTTAAGCAAGTGGTGCAATCTAGAAATGTTTCACAACACTTTTTTTTGTTCCTAACCTCAAAATACTTTTATATTATATTAACTTCCACAGCCTTCCTCTGCCACCAAGTCTGTCTTTCATTAGGCCTTTGTGAACATCTCCAAGGTTTCATGCACATTGTAACTTTATTTTAGGGGATATTCAACAGAGAATGTTACTGGCCTGAGTTTTTAATGATGTTTTCAGATGTCAGTGGTGTTAATGGGAAGTCATAATTCTGTCTGTAGGCACAGTGTAGCAGTTCCACCTGCCAGTAAAATACACTTTGTTATCAGTGAAGTTTATTACTGGGTGCCTGTGCTTTCGGAGTCATGCAGTAAATCAGAGTGAACTGTGTATTAACACGTCAAAACTTCTGCTGCACTTCCTTTTTTCACACCAGCAGACTGCAGGAGCCCAGATGCAAGGTGCATTTGGGTGCAGTAACAGCCAGCTCCAGAGAGCAGAGGTAGGACCTGAAACCAAGAAGCAGAGAAACAAGCGGGCTCAGAGGACGGGAGAGAAGGCAGCTCCTCGGTCCAAGAAAAGGAAAAAAGAGGAAGAAGAGAAGCAGACTGTTTTTCCTAATGCAGATACCTTCATCCAGCTGAAACAGGTGAGTGTGCAGGGCTGGGAGAGGCAGTCCAGAGGCCATGTGGAACAGTGGATTTCTCCCAGTGGAAGTGAAGTTGATGCTTAAGTTGAATTTTGAGCACAGAGTGGGGAAAATGTGAACCTCCATAAAATCAGGCAGTTTAACGTTTGGAATTGGTTTAATTTTGGAAGGTAGGCTGACATGGCAGGTAGTCTCAAAGCCACAGAGTTCCTGTCAGCTCTGGCAGCCTCTGGATGAGCTGGCAGGGAGGTGGAGCTGAACAGGGGACCACATTCCTTAACAGAGACTCCTGTGTTTGAAAATTTCCTAACAGTGGATAAATTCCAGTTCTTCTTTTAAATTAGAAACCACTCAGCTGACTGGAGAATTGCAGTGTTCTGTATTATACCTAATTTCTGACTTCCTTTTTCTTTTAATACAGCAACTTTCTCTTCTGCCTTTGGTGGAACCAATAATTGGAGTGAGTTTTGCACATTTTCTCCCCTATGGCAGTGGCCAACTGAATGGTGGAAATCGACTTGTGGGAAGTTTTGGTAGTGCTACTCTGGATGGGGCTTCAGATTACTACTCCCAGCTCATCTACAAGGTATGGTTTTAATCTGGATTTCTGTTGTGTGCTCTCTGTGGAAAAAGAAGTCCATGATATTATTACTAGTCATTAGAGTTCTTGCCTTTTATGCAACTAGGAGAAAAATAACCTTCTATTGATAGGCTAGATAGTGCAGTGGTGAAACAGTCACCATTGTTTTACTCTCTGAAAGTGGATACTGGTTCTGGAAGCTGTGTGGTTGTAAACTAATTAAAAACTACAAATACTCTTTCAACAAATGGATGCTGAATAATGAAAATTGTGATTACAGTTTTGTGGAGCAGAAAAGACTGAATTCTCAGTACTTTGCAAAGTCACTGAAAGCATTAAAGCATTTTTTAATGTGAATTAAATAAGAAATAGGCTTTTTCTCATTTGCCCACCAAGCCCTAACTAAGACCCTGGGATCTCTGAACAAAACAGACTGTTTGTTGATGAGTTAATAACCCACAGCATTTAAAACTCAGTCTCTGAGATCAGAGTGGCAGTACTGGGAGGGCAGTGGGATACTGAACAGGCAGAGTCAAATTTGCTGCTTGGATACCCCAATATAAAAAACCTATTAAAAGCAGTGGTGTTTTCTCCAGCCTTACACAGGGTGCAAGCTGAGAAATGGTTGTTGTGGTCAAAAGTAAGCAGTGAGGATTAGCTTTGTGGGAATGACTACAGCAACAACAGATACTGAAGTTCCCATTTAATTTTCATTTAAAGTATGGGCAGTTGAATAAAAGGGTGAGAAGTAGCCCAGAGTATGAACTTGCAGAGTATTTGCTGCTCCATGGTAGCTGCTGCAGTGACAGCTCATCCTGTGCTGAACATGAGGCAGCTTCCCCTTCCACAACAGCTGGGGAAGCTGACTTGTTCATGGTGCTGGAGAGTCACTGTGGAACAGCTCTCTCAGCATGGAGTTGGGACTTTTGCTGTCGGAACTCGTTTGAAACTGTTCCTTAAAATGTTCTTTGTGCGTTTTTGTAAACAGTTTAGCCAAAAGTCTTTTTGGTAAACAGTTTAGTTTAGTCTTTTAGTAATGTATTTGGCAGTGTTTACTCATGTGAACTATTTCTTTGATATCACTGATGTAAGAAAAGCCAGTCATTGTGTCTTGTACAGTAGAAACCTTTCTGTCACATGCTTGGGTATCAGCTGTGGCTGCATATCAGTACTACATCTACATCCTCACCATCTGTACAGAGCGTGTAGAACTGAGTGGGTTACATTGGCTGGTGCTGGAACAAGGCAGGCTCCCTCCCTGTGTTCCACCCTGACTGATGGTTCTTCAATTCATGTCCTGCAGCAGAACAATCTGAGCAATCCCCCGACCCCCCCGGCCTCTCTCCCTCCCACGCCGCCGCCCGTGGCCTGCCAGAAGTTGGTCAATGGCTTTGCCACCACAGAGGAGCTCGCTGGCAAGGCTGCAGTGCTGGGAGGCCACGATGGTAAGGCTCACCTCTGCTGCTCCTGTGAAGCCAGTCCTGTTGATAGCAAATGGCAGAACAGAATCACAGAATACCCTGGGTTGGAAGGGACCCCCAAGGATCACTGAGTCCAGCTCCCAGCCCTGCACAGGACGGCCCCAGCAGTCCCACCTTGTGCCTGAGAGCGTTGCCCAAATGCTCTTGGAGCTCTGCCAGGTTTGGGGCTGTGACCACTGCCCTGGGGAGCCTGTTCAGTGCCCAGCCACCCTCTGGGTGAAGAACCTTTCTTTAATACCCAACCTAAACCTCCCCTGACACAACTTCAGGCCATTCCCTTGGGTCCCTTCACTGGTGACCAGAGAGAAGAGATTCACACTAGCCCCTCTGCCCCTCATCATGAGGAAGCTGGAGGCTGCTGGGAGTCTCAGTCTCCTCCAGGTTACCTCCTAGGATGCTTCTCAGTCACAGTATTCCTTTAGAAAAACAAAATGCCCAGACTTTTCAAGGTTATAATTAATACTAGCCAACAATATTTTACACTAGCATAGTGTCAGGTGTCAGTGCCTTTACCTTGTTCCTGTTCAAAAACATGTTGAGGGCTAGACACACTCATAAAAAATGAAAAAGAAAACCTTAAGATCTGTTTTTTGGTCCAGTACAAATGACTGGCATGAGCTCAAAGCAGCCTATCCAGAATGTGTGCAAGCCAGTATGTATTTCCTGATGTTTACAATTTGAACAGTTAGAATTGCTTTCTATTCTTTATACTGGCTCTTTGTAAAGACTATTCAGTGATTAAAATCCTTTTTTTCACACCCCCTTTCCTTTGTTGTTACAAAATAGTTGATTTTTTTTGTAGTTTTGTGGGTTTTTAAGTAAACAAACATCCTCTCATAGTGGCAGAAGACACTCAAAAGCCTCTCAAACCCTGTTTGCTGAAAAATTGCAGTTTTTTTGTAAAAATGGAAGTTAATCCTCAATGGTCACAATTGTTTGAACTCCCAAGTTCTGAGAGTGGTGTCACCATCAGGCCCCACCCACACCCAACAGGCAGCATGTCTGTCCCTGAAAGAGCTGTCCAGATGTCTCATTGTGCTGTGCCTTTCTGGTTTCAGTTACCAAAGCTCTGGGGCCAAAGCAGTTCCAGTTGCCTTTCAGACCACAAGATGATTTATTAGCCAGAGCAATGGCTCAGGGCCCCAAAACTGTGGACGTTCCTGCTTCACTTCCAACACCACCTCATAACAACCAGGAAGAGTTAAGGTAGGTTTTCCTTGACTTCTTCAAAAAGGTATTTGGAGCAGATTCTGTGATCTCACAGTGGATGAAACTGTGAAGGTGTAGAGAAACAAAATCCTTTGTGCCACAGAAGAGCAGGTAATGGAATTGGGGTAGTTTTAACTCCTTAACATGCCCCATGTAGAGAGCAGCATAGTGAAGTAGATGATTCCAGCCACTGCTAGACTCTGGATTCTGTTAAACTGTTAGGAATTCCTTACCTTGATCTCTTGAAAGTGGAAGAAAATGATACAAATAGGTGCTTTTCCTGGAGCAGTGTGGTGCTTTAGTGACAAGTGACTGCTGTAGCAGCAGCAAGACTGTGCAGGAGCCAGCCTGAAACTGCACAGCTCCACTCAGTTTCCCAGGTGAGAAACACTGGCTGGAACATGAGTCTCCCTGCAGAGATCTTCCTTTTGCCTCCCTTTCACTTGCCTGCCCAAAACAGGGGTGTCTGTACAACATTGGAGCCACTTTTTATGTGGACAAAGACCAGACACTTGAAGTAGTAAAACAGTTCAAATATTAAATGCTCATTTTTTTACCCTGGTAGATAGAGCCATGGGGAACAGAGGGTTTGGCTTTGTTAGTGTCCTTGTTTTTCTTGATGGATCTTTCCCAAGAAGTGGAATATGTGTGCAGTGGAATATGAGATACCCAGAGGTGATGGCCAACCACCTGCTTGTGTTCCATGACCAGTAGCAAGAAGCAAGTTCATTCTCGTTCCCTGTCGTGATTTTTAACTTCGCCTTGCCAAAAGTTTCGTCCATTTCCAAAACGGCTTTTTTGGGTTTTGTTGCAGGGTTCAAGATCACTGTGAGGACAGGGACACTCCTGATAGCTTTGTTCCTTCCTCCTCTCCTGAAAGCGTGGTGGGAATGGAGATCAGTCGCTACCCAGACTTGTCGGTTGTGAAGGAGGAGAACCCAGAACCTGTCCCATCTCCCATCATTCCCATTCTACCCAGCAGCACTGGGAAAGGTGAGGCTGCAGCAGAGTGAACACTTCCAACTGGGATTGCTTTCCTCTCTGTTCTCCTAAGTGTAGGATTAACGTGCTGTATTGTGTTTTGTTTTCAGGTTCAGAAGCCAAAAGGAATTACATCAAATCAGAACCCGGTTCAGGCGTGTTACCTGGTTCTGGCTTCTTCTCCTCTCAGCTTGGACCATCCCAGAATGGTCCTAAATCTGGCCTTATCTCTGTAGCAATTACTTTACATCCCACAGCTGCTGAGGTAAAAAGAACAAGCCTGTGTTACACACATAGAGTACAACAGCAGTTAATTGGGTTTATATATAGTAATGCTGAGGGGGTTACAGTGCAATAATGCTGCTGTTGCAATTCTCTAATAGTTTGTATCTCTGCTGTCTGAACTGCTTGTCAGATGTAAACAAAGGTTGTTTTTATTACTGTTTTTAGAACATCAGTAGCGTTGTAGCAGCATTCTCCAACCTGCTCCATGTCAGAATTCCCAACAGTTACGAGGTCAGTAATGCTCCAGACATCCCATCCTCCATGGCAGCCACCAACACTCACAGAGGGAACCCATCTATGGAGTACAGGCAGCACCTGCTCATGCAGGGTCCCCAGGCAGGATCCATGGCACCTGCCAGGATCGTGGGGCCCTATGGACTGAAGCAGCCCAATGTGCCATTCCCTGCCAACAGCAATGGTGAGTGGGCTTTAACTTCCAAGTGTTCGGTGCCAGGGTTTATCTGAGTCAGTGTTGATGCATTTCAGCCTCATAAACCCATGCTCTAGAATTCAATAATTGATTCTTGTTCCAAATGAAACTTTTCTCTTCTTACGTGATCATGTGGATGCTCCTGGATTTAACCATGAGTAGTTCTCATCCATCTCTGATTTCCATTGTCTGCTTACATCACTGTCAGTGATGTAATAACTCCTAACATTATTAGGTTTTTTTTTTATCGAGTATGGTTTTAAATACATCATTCAGAAAGATTGTTCCAATGCTGGAAAGCTTGACATGGTTGTTTAAGGCTATGTATTCCTGTGTTAGTCTATTTTGTGATTTTTTTAATACAATAACGTGGTTTTGCCTAGTTTGCACAGTTGTTTTAGGTCTGATTTATACAATTTATCTATCAGGCCAAGGTTTAAAGCCCTCCTTCCATGCCCTGTCAAGGAGGGTTGCTAGTCCTCCAGACCAGTGAAGAATACTGTGCTCTCTGATCAGTTTGGTTTGATCTGATGCAGCCTCTGACAGATCATCTGTTCCCTAGGTCTGGCTGGCTACAAGGATCACAGCCAGAACATGGCAGAAGACTCAGCCCTGAGGCCTCGCTGGTGCTCCCACTGCAAGGTCGTGGTTCTGGGCAGTGGCGTGAGGAAATCCTTCAAAGACCTGCCCTTCCTCAAACAGGTCAGGACTGAGGTGCCCAGGGCAGGGCCCTGCACTCAGCTGGGGCTCCTTCAAGCAAGGGGTGGCACAAAGTCCTGCTTGTCCTGCCAGCCAAGAGCACTTCAGCTTCCTGTGCAGTCCCCCTTCCTTGTGTGTCCTAATTCAGGGTGGGACATTCAAGCCCATTTGTAGTACAGCTAAAAAATGGCAAAGTTGTTGTTACTGATACGAAATTAATTCCGGTGCATTTCATAAAACAGGTCCTGTCTGTGGGAGTTCTCAAAGCTCTGCTACCAACCCCCTTCCCTGACCTCGTCAGGGACCTGAATTCAAAGAAAGCTCACTTGTGAGGCAGCCACGTTGCTGTGTCAGGAATTACTGTAAGAGCAGGAATACTTGCACTCCTTTTGGACAGGAATCAGATTTCAGTTGCAATCTCTTGTCCTTACACTGGGAACTGTCATTCCTTCAAAAAATGCCATTGCTCTTCAGTGAACAGGAGGTGACTACACCACAAAGACATAGCCAGGGTAAAGGGTTCATGCAGGCAGGAATGCACTGAATTCCCAGTAAGATTTTGCAGATAGATCAGTAGATAAAACAGTGTGATCTGGCTTTGATTAGGCTGAAATGAGACATTTTTTTTTGCCATCTAAAGATAAAAGAAAATGGATTTTGCTTTGCAAGAGTGCCTATGGAGCAGATGGATGTGTGCTGTAGAGTGCTTTATTTTGATTGTTAAACTTCTGTGAGAGGCAGGAAATGCTGAAGAACAAGAGTGTAGGTGGTGGTAATGTTAGATCTGTCAAATAATCAAGTATTTATATCACAGCATCCCTCATTATTTCACAAATGTTCTACAAATAAAAGAGTTTCCAGCCAGATTGGAAGACTTGTTTCATTGCACTTACTATGTGAAGAATGGTATTAAAATGCACTTCTTACACTCTTCTGTGTTTGATTTCCAGGATTCCCAAGAAGGCTCAGATAAAATGAAGGACATTGTATTCTGTAGCAACAACTGCTTTGTTCTTTATTCAGCAGCTGTGCAAGCAAAAAACTCAGAGAACAAAGTAAGTATCAAACATTGGCAGACCCAAGTGAGCTGAAATTATTGCAGCTATTGGTTAGAGAACAGAGAGGGGCCGAGGGGGGAGCTTGCACTTCATTTGAGAGGTTTATAAATTAATTGCTCTGTATTCAGACACTGAGATTCTGAACCAGCAGAAGTAGAAATTGTATTTGCAGAACTTTGTGTCTGACAGATGCATGGCAGAGAAGCCACCACCTTTGGCTGCCCTCCCGGGCTTTGAAGATGCAGTCTCAGAAAATCAGTCATTCACATTCTCTGGGCATTGTAAACAACCACCAATGTGTTTAAGGGATATATCCTGCATTTGGATTCGGCTTATACACTTAAAATTACAGCTGTGGAAATAATAATTGAGCAGCAAGTTAGTAAACAGAGTTTCATTTGTTGAGTGCAATTGGGAAAATAGAATCCTGTTCCCTGACTTTATTTGGGTGAAGCTGCCATTTTAAAGCGTTGATTACCAAAACACCAGTAAAAGGAGCCTGTGAGCTGACAGTGACCAGGAAAAGGAGGTTCTTATTATTGGAGAAGTACATCTGAGGAAGTTCATTCAGCTGAAGGTGGAATTAGGCCAGGGAATTTTCTCAGGTGGTCCCAAATATTCTGCTGTAGTTCTGTACCTGCAGACGCTGTGAGGGGTGTCTGACATCTGAGAGAAATGGGGCATCATTTCTTGCTGTGTCAAAGGTCATTCAGTGTCAGAGGAAGGTGAACTTAAATTTATCTAATTATTTAGTCATGAAATAGTCTTCACTGAAGACTTGAACGATCCTGCTGAGTTTCTCACAGTTAAATTTTTTTTAGTATTTCTTTTGACTGACTTGTCTTCTGCTGTTTCTAGATCAAATGTACCTTTTTTTCCCCTAAACCATTGGACAGAACAAGCTGGGTCCTTCAAGCTTTACCTAATTAATGTGTCCTCATAGTCCTGTATAGACTGTATAGTTTGAAGCCTTCCTTCAAGTGCATCCTATTTACTTTCTCAGGAGGAATTGAATTTAAAAAACACAACCCTGAAGAAGATAACTCTGTGTACCTCCATATCCTTTTAGTGTCCCATGTAGCTCATTTTCAGTTGTGTATAAACAGGGTAACATTCCTCTACAAGTGCATCAGCATGTACCTAATTAAGTTAATTAAATGTCATGTTCAGCCTCTTGATCCTTTAATTTACTCTTTCAAGATTAATCACACAAACCATGTTAAGCACTTCATAATCTAAACTTCCTTTGTTGTTCTTGTTTTCTCTCTTAGGTTTTTGGTGTTTTGTGGGTTTTTTGTGGGTATTTTTTTTTTCACAAATCTCTGCTGGTAGAATTCTTGTTTACTGTGACTGAACAGTTTAAGTCCTCAAGTTGTATATAATTCAGAGCCCTGCAGGAATTCATCCTCACTTGTTTACAGGAAAAAAAGAAATCGTGGCCTTAGTTACTAATTTTCCACTTTACCAAATACCAGATTCTTAGGATTAAATTGCTACTGTGACCTGTATTTTAAGGTTACTTTGTGTTGTAACAAAACTTTCTAAGAATCCCTAAGAACTAAAGCTGGCAGTCAGCTCACTGAGGGCAATGGAGGAGTTTTGCATTCAGAACCTGGACAAAGGATTATTTGTGCTTTCTCTTGTGTATTAAAGGGGCACCATGTTCTGGGCAGGCTGGGAGAATTTCCTGCTCCAAATCCTGGCCCAAGATGTGCTAACATGGGTCAGGATAATTTCCATCTTTCTCTGTTGCTGCATCTTGATTTTAGGCATTTGGAGAATCCTCTCCCATACTGAGCTGCCCATTTTTTTGGGATTATATTTAATGATTAACAAGTTTGGGATCTTTTTCCTAAAGAGTTTTCTGTTGATTATCAGGAATCGGTCCCAACCCTGCCACAGTCACCGATGAAGGAGAGGCCGCCCAAAGCATTCCATCATTACAGCAACAATATCTCCACTTTGGACGTCCACTGCCTGCCTCAGCTGCAGGAAAAGGTTTCCCCACCCTCATCACCCCCCATCATGTTCCCCCCTGCATTTGAAGCAGCCAAGGTAGAAGCGAAACCAGACGAGCTGAAGGTAACGGTGAAACTCAAACCCAGGTTAAAAGCAATACACAGCAGTCTGGAGGACTGCCGGCCTCCCAGTAAGAAATGGAAAGGGATGAAATGGAAAAAGTGGAGCATTCAGATTGTGATTCCTAAAGGATCATTCAAACCTCCTTGTGAAGAAGAAATAGATGAATTTCTTAAAAAACTGGGCACAACCCTTAAACCAGACCCTGTGCCTAAGGACTACCGGAAATGTTGCTTCTGTCATGAGGAAGGTGACGGATTAACTGATGGACCAGCGAGGCTTCTCAACTTGGATTTGGACCTTTGGGTCCATTTGAACTGTGCTCTTTGGTCTACAGAAGTCTACGAGACACAAGCTGGTGCCTTAATAAACGTGGAACTAGCACTGCGGAGAGGCCTGCAGATGAAATGCATGTTCTGTCACAAAATGGGTGCCACCAGCGGTTGCCACAGGTTAAGGTGCACTAATATTTATCACTTTACCTGTGCCATTAAAGCACAATGCATGTTTTTTAAAGACAAGACCATGCTTTGCCCCATGCACAAACCAAAGGGAGCTCACGAGCAGGAGCTGAGTTACTTCGCCGTGTTCCGGAGGGTGTACGTGCAGCGCGACGAGGTGCGGCAGATCGCCAGCATCGTGCAGCGCGGGGAGCGCGACCACACCTTCCGTGTGGGCAGCCTCATCTTCCACGCCGTGGGCCAGCTGCTGCCACAGCAGATGCAGGCCTTCCACTCCTCCAAAGCCCTCTTCCCCGTGGGCTACGAGGCCAGCCGGCTCTACTGGAGCATGAGGTACGCCAACAGGCGCTGCCGCTACCTCTGCTCCATCGAGGAGAAAGACGGGCTCCCGCTCTTCGTCATCAAGGTGGTGGAGCAGGGCCACGAGGATCTGGTTCTGACTGACACAACACCTAAAGGTAAATTTGGTGAGCTGAGGTCATGAATTTGTGGCTTCGGTGTTCGTTGGGGTACTGCTCATTCCTGTGGTACAGTACCTGTTTGAAGCAACTGTTGCATTATGTTCTAACATAATGTTAATAGGGAGCTTCCAGGGCCCGTTTTTAATACCTTGCTGTGAAGACTGTGGATACCTCTGAAGAAACTGTATAAGCTGCAGATCAGAAGAATTGTTCCAAGTCCACAGAGGAGACCCAGGACTGAGTGTTGAAAATGAACTAAAGCAGTAGGAAAGTCAGCACGGGTTTCATTTCATGAAAAGTGACTTTGTTTAAACGCAGAGCCACTGCTTAGTTATGTTCAAATCAGCTGGGTGCAAGTTAGGGAGCTGTAAAAACAGCTGAGTGACCACGTTGTTCTCAGGGTGGTGATGTCTCTGTCAGGGTGAAGAATGTGAGGGTGTCCATAAACATATGGGCAGGTCATGGAAATTGGCTTGTGGATGTGCTGGAGGCCTGTAACCCTCCAGGTTCAAGGCCTTGGTGCTGTATGTGCTGATACCCTCACAGAGTGAGCACTGACTACAATCAATCTGTGGAAATAGAATATATTGTGTATTTTCAGAAAATCATACTTTTGCAGGATTTCTCAAGAGAAACCTGTCCATGTTCTTGTCAGTGGGACTGAAAGTTTCCATGCTCTGAATACTGAAAGCTTCATTTCTGAGAACTGAGCGTGCAGAATCAACGGTGTCCCAAAAATTAGCAACTCAACAAATCATTCTTCACTTCACTTTTTAGATTCTGGCCTGTTTGTGTAGGCAATCAAAGACAAAAGCTTTCTCAGTGCTGGGTTCTGGTTCCCATATCCTCAGGCATTTGTTTTAAAACCAAGTGCAATAGTTTTTATTTTTTGATCACCATAATTCTCTCCCAATGGTTGTGTAGGTGTGTGGGATAAAATCCTGGAGCCCGTTGCTTCTGTTAGAAAAGAATCTGAAATGCTCCAGCTGTTCCCCGGCTATCTGAAGGGTGAAGACCTCTTTGGTTTGACAGTGTCTGCAGTGGCCAGGATTGCAGAATCGGTGAGTTCACCTCCCCAGTTCTTGCTGGATCATCCCACTTGCTGCCTAGGCACAGGAGAAGGGGAGCAGGAAGTAGTGTGGAAAAGTAAACCTTTTGTTACACACGCAGTTCAACACGTCATTATTTGTATTTATTTTTTCTTTCTTTTTCTCTTTTTCTTTCTTTTTTTGCAGCTGCCAGGGGTTGAGGCCTGTGAGAACTACACTTTCCGCTATGGCCGAAACCCCTTAATGGAACTTCCTCTTGCCATCAACCCCACGGGCTGTGCCCGTGCCGAGCCTAAAATGAGTACCCATGTCAAGAGGTTTGTGTTAAGGTATTTTGTTTTAATTTCACATAGTACAGCCCAGGGTTTATAGGCTGCTTTAGGGTTATTTGTGCTTTCGTCTGCTGCTTACAAACCCTGTCGTCCTTGGCTGTGAATGTGCATGCCCCAGTCAGAGGAACTGCTTTGTGTCTCCGCTAGCTGGCTTTAAGTGTCTGTATGTCCGAGAGGATTTTTACTGGGTTTCCTGGCTGTTTTCAGAGAAATCTTCAGTTTTTCTTGTATTCTTTCCTGTTACATGCCCAATTTCCTACAGGCCTCACACCTTGAATAGCACCAGCACGTCGAAGTCCTTTCAGAGCACAGTCACGGGGGAGCTGAACGCGCCTTACAGCAAACAGTTCGTCCATTCCAAGTCCTCTCAGTACCGCAGGATGAAAACCGAGTGGAAATCCAACGTGTACCTGGCTCGCTCTCGCATCCAGGTTAGTTCCAGCTGCAGGACGGGGATTTAAAAAAAAAAAATTACATCTGCTTTTGTTAATACCTGTTTTACAGCTACGTTTTGCAGATGTTGTATTTTATATATAAAGATTTATCCGAGTCCTGGTGAAAATTCAAAACTAAACCTATTGCAAAATTCCTTCCAGTCTCCTTCCAAAATGGGCAGTTTTTACTTGGCACATCAGTTGCACAGATTTACCTTAAGTAAGGTTTCTTTTTAATTACTGTAAATATCTTAAAAATTCATTTGTTATGGTCAACTAGAAAAAGGATTTTTTAAGTTTTGGAGTGGTTAGTTACTTGGGTTTTTTTTAGCCTATTCCTCAAAACCGTAGTAAAACTTAAAAACAGAAGCACACAGTGGAAGTATGAGATGCTCAGGCAAAGCTGATGAAGTGGTACAAGACCAGCAGGAAGAGCTCAGTACTTGTTTGCCTTTTTAAGAGTATAAAATCCATTGCTTTATGTGATGCTGCTGGTTTGCCCCGCAGTCTGTTTTAGAAAACCTTTGTCACTAATCTGGCCGTGTGTGGGCACGGTTGTTGTTTATTTCAGGCTGGACTCCGCCGTGCCTGCGTTCCTCTCGGGTGTCTCTGGTCTAGCAGGACCCACTTTTATTTCTCAGGGAATTCATAACCTTTACACAGTCAGTGCCAGAGGGGTAAGAGCAGCTTTCTCACCGAGACAGCAGCTGACTTTCCTGGGATCTGTGTGAGGCTGGATTCTGCATTGGGCTGTTACTGCATCCATTATTTATCAGTGCTGCTTCTCTCTCTCCCCTTTCCACTGCTGGTTTGGGGCACAGTGAGGAACACAGTGTCAGTGTAAAGTCACTAACTCTCAGTGTACTTTCTGTAGGGGCTGGGCTTATATGCTGCTCGAGACATTGAAAAGCACACAATGGTCATTGAATATATCGGGACGATTATCCGGAATGAGGTAGCAAACAGGAAGGAGAAGCTCTATGAGTCTCAGGTAAGGATGTTTTTTCATTCTCTCTTTCCCCTTCCCCATTCAGACATTTCATAGAGCAAAACAAATGCTGTTCTGCCCCATGAATTCAGGTCCCCCGATTGGTTTTCTGCTGTGCCATAAATGCAAATAGGCTTAAAATAAAACCTGCAGGATCCTACAGTGGTTGTTATCAGAGTATTTCAGTGTTTAATAAATTTCACAGCACCCTGGCCAGGTAAGGAGGACACATCCTCTATTCCAGAGGACACAGCTCTGGCAGATGTGTCAGGACCTCAGTTTTTAATGAGAACTTCCTAAATTTAAAACCACTTCCTCTGTGTAACTTGATGGCATTGTAACAGTTGGAGCTTGTCTGGGAACCAGTCAGATATTCTGGATAAAGGCAGTAGGAAGCTCTTAGGGAAAAGTGAATTATCCAGAGGTTTGTGTTTATGACCCATCAACCCACACAAAGCCATGGGGACACAGGCAGTGTCCAGTGCTTTCTCTTGTGGGCCAGTGGGCAGTGGCTGATCTGGAATGAAGAGGGCACTTGGAGCTGGCAGTGCAGTAAAACCTGACCAGAGTCCTCGTGCCCCTTGTGTCTTTCAGAACCGTGGCGTGTACATGTTCCGCATTGACAACGACCACGTCATCGACGCCACCCTCACGGGAGGCCCTGCAAGGTGGGTGGCCCTGGAGGGATCCCTGACCTCCTCCTGGGGCTGCTGGAGGCTCTGAGTTTGTGGGGTTTTATTCTCTGAGCTGGTATCTTCAAACTGTCCTGCTGTCTCTTCCATCAGCTTTGCTTATCTTTCAGTTACATCTGTGAAGAAAGGAATTGGTTTTGATCCTTGATTTTTTGACACTTGATTTTTTTGACATTTTCTAGGTAAAGAAACAAGTACAGAGTAATGTAATTGTATGTGGAAAGGCAGTGAGCCTGTGGAGCTAAGGCCATCCTGAGGTTTGGTTCAGATTTGCCTCAGGGGATGGGATTTCCTAAAAGGTTTCACCTTCCCACTCTTCTTCCGTAGGTACATCAACCATTCGTGTGCGCCCAACTGCGTGGCTGAGGTGGTCACTTTTGAGAGAGGACACAAAATCATCATCAGCTCCAGCAGAAGAATCCAAAAGGGGGAGGAGGTAGGGCAGGTTCTGGCTTTACCCCCCCTTGCCACGTGCATCCATTCTGTGATTCCTGGCCTTGCGCTGGGGGCGGGTGACATTTCCCTTTGCTGTAAAACTCTGCTTGTCCCTTCAGTGCAGCCTCTGCTGTGTTTGGCTGTTTAACCTGTGGCAAACCCCAGCTCCTCCATAACCACTCTGGTGCCTCTCCTTCCAGCTTTGCTACGACTATAAGTTCGATTTTGAAGATGACCAGCACAAGATTCCATGTCACTGTGGAGCTGTAAACTGCCGAAAGTGGATGAACTAGAATGCATTCCTTGCTGTCTTTGAGGGTTGCTTGTCCCTAGGAAGAAGTGATTCACATTTTGATTTTGTCGACGGAAAATTGTTGCCTTTTTGAACGGGGAGGGGGGAAAAAAAAAAAAAAAAGGAAAAATAACCCACCAACCAACAAGCACCAGAAGCAAGCCGGCAAAATCTGAAGCTGACTTTCCAGACACGTGGAGGTGAAACTGAGTTAACAGAATGGTCCAGCACTTTTGTTTTTGAGCTCACTAAGGAGAAACTGTTAAACTTGGGCAAAGAACCGCGGGCTGACCTGCAGGAGGGCAGGGGGCCACTATGAATGTAAGACTGAAATCACCAGCGAAAGGGAGAAGTCCAAAGTGCTGGCCACAGCCTTATTTGATAAAGGGGCAGGCCCTCTAATTAAAGAAAAAGTTTTAAATAAAAGTAGACACCACTGAACAAGGAATGTACTGAAACGACTTCCTTAGGGATAGAGCTAAGGGAAAAAATAACTTGCACTAAAATACATTTAAATACTTG
This sequence comes from Phainopepla nitens, assembly GCA_013400175.1. Taxonomy (NCBI): domain Eukaryota; kingdom Metazoa; phylum Chordata; class Aves; order Passeriformes; family Bombycillidae; genus Phainopepla; species Phainopepla nitens. The sequence goes on along the minus strand of VXBQ01009271.1, from coordinate 282,570 downwards.
ATTCCATGAGTCAGTTTATTGTAGTTTTTGATTTCTGTAAAATAAGAGAACCTTTTTGTATTTATTATTGAATAAGTGAATGAAGCTATTTTTAAAAAGAAAGTTAGAAGAAAGCCAAGCTGCTGCTGTTACCTGCAGAACTAACAAACTCTGTTACTTTGTATAAAAGTGTAAATATTTTGAGAAAAAAAAATACAGTATAAAAATAGTTATTGACCAAATGCTACCAGACTCTGCAGCAGTTCGGGTGCTCATTCTCCAGAGGTGATAGGGATGTTACAATATGATCTCACGGACACACCAGTCCCAGTTCAGAATAACCAAAATCTCAATTTAAAGAGAGGGGGGTTTTGTATGTTTAAAGCAGTCTCAACTGTGGTCTTCTGAGAATTTTTTTAAGTAAACCTTAAGCCTGGTAAAGGCGTGTGTATTACAACTCTGACTTTTGTAGATGTTTGGGTAATTTAGAATAATTTTATTTGTATTATATTGTTGCATCCCTATTTCTTAAGTCAGGTTTTTTTGTGCTTACAATTTGTGATAACTGTGAATAACTGCTAAAACCACCCAAAATAGAGGCTGGACATGGTTTTTATTCTTCAGCAAAAGTAGTCAAGGATTAGGTGACTGTTCAGCCAACATGAAATCATGTAAACAGCATAGAATGAGTTGGAGCTTCAGTTGATGTGATAGCCTTCTTAAAAAGAAAACAAGGAAAAAAATTAGGTGTAATGTGCTTGCAGCTGCAGGACTCTGGCAATAGGATTTTGGAAAATGTAATTTAAAGATGTGTTTGTATGGATTGTTTTTGTTTACATTTCTTTAAAAAAATAAACACTGTTTTGTGTTTGCTTGTAGAAATTTAATCAGCATTTTGAACCAGGTTAGCTTTTTATTTTGTACTTAAAATTCTGGTACTGACACTTCACAGGCTAAATATAAAAAAAAAAAATGAAGTTTTTTTTTTTTTTTGTGTGCACAATTAAAGTGGACTGTAAACTGTTGGTATATTCAGTAATACAGTTCTGAACTTGTAATGTATATGGCATGATGTATTTTTATCTTACAGAATAAATCAATTGTATATATTTTTCTCTTGATAAATAGCTGTATTAAATTGTTTCTTGAATATTTTTCTTCTCTTGTACAATATTCCAACATCCTACCAGTATTTGTCCTACAGTTTTTTCTGTTCTGTATAATAGTATCTAATGTTGGCAAAAAAAATACAAAAACAACACAAAAAAAAAGAATTTTTTGAAGTATACAGAGTGTTATGGGTTTTGGAATTTGTGGAAACAGATTTAGAAGATCAGCATTTACAAATAAAAATATTTTACATCTATAAAGTGCATCCTCCTGTTGTCATTTGAGGTGTCTGGTTTCTGCTTCTTCCAGGATCTGTGTCTGCTTTCACCATTGTGGAGTATTTTGCCTTCCCCCTTCTCCAGAGCATCCTAAATTTCACAGAGCCACATGCTCCTCTCACCCCCAGAGTCTGAACACTGCACACCCTGCCCCAGTCCCTCCCTCCTGCAGGAAGGGAGTGAGCAAGGACTGGGTGGGGTTAAACCTCCGTGTTGCCACTGTGACAGTGCTGGACACCAGAGACATTCCCAGCAAGGGTCCAGACTGAAAAAAGGCTTCAGGATTTACCCTGGAGCAGTGGGAGCAGCCAGGCCAGAGCTGTTCCCTGCTGTTATTTACAGGGTGCATTTTGGTGCTGCAGGCTCTGTCGGCTCCTCTGGCAGCCACAGCCTCCACCACTCCAAGAGGGAGATAACTTGACACAGGGGCTTAAAAATCAGCCCCAGGCAGAGCTTCCCTCTTCACAAATAATAAATTCTCAGTGTGACAGCAGCAAGCTGGGGGCTGTGACAGTGCCTACCTTGGGATGAGGCTCTTCCTTCCGTGCTTCCTCTTCACCAGAGCCTCCTAGGTCAGCTGGGAGCAGTCACTCACTCCAGCACAGAGTTCCCAAATCCTGCTTACACCAGGCAGCCCAGCTGGGAACAAGCCCCGGGCCCAGGGCTGGGATTTCCCAGCAGAGCTCTCAGCCTCACTCAGGTGCTGGCCTGGCTGTGTGGCTGCACCTGATCAGTCTATGGCCAGGAACTCCCAGCAGGAACAACTGCCCCTGTCCAAAACTCCTTCAGCTCCATCTGTTCCTGGAGACCGGCACCGCTCCCGGTGACAGCAGCCTCTGACTCCCCCCACTGGGAGCAAAAGGTCAGAAATGCTCTTTGGAAACCCATTCAGACCAGAAATAAAGCAAGATGCTGCTCTCCCTGGCTGAGGATTTGCTTGGGTTTCCTGATTTTTTTTACTGTTTTTTTTTTTCTAAAAAAGACAAAAGCAAAAGAAGAAAAAAAGCAAGAAAAGGCCAAGCAAGGCTTCTGCACAATGTGGCTGCCACCACCAGTGTCACAGAAAGCCCCACACACAGGTGGGAGCAGCTGTGCCAGCACCTGCTGCAGTCAGGGTGAACCAGACAGGCATACATGAAGCTGCAGCCCATCCTTTCACCCCAGCAAAGACTAGAATTTCACCCACAGCAACCAGCCAGGCTGCCACTGCTGCCAGTGAAAGGGTTCACCTGAGGTGACACCATGTTCCAGCCCTACCCTGCAAGCCCTGCCTGACTCCAGGAGTCACCTGGGGACTGATGGCAAGACTCCAGGTGCCTCTGAGCAAGGCACAGCACAGGCTCAGCTGACCAAGGGGGCTGGGGTTGGTTTTAGAGGCTTTTCTTGGTAGGAAGGAGCATGGCTGGTGTCTAACTTAGTTACTCCCTTTGTGATGCTTTATCTGGAAGAACTTCCACTTCAGCCAATTGGTTCTGCTGCTTAAACCCTGGTACCTGCTTCTCCCTGCCAGGTCTCACTCCCTCCAGGACGAGTGGAGGAGGCAAAGCAGCTGCCCTGTGGCCAGGCCACTCTTACCTGGCTCCTTTGCATCCTCCTGCTTTTCTCCTCCCAGCTGCTGGCCATGGCAGGTGGCTGAAGGACCAAACAGAGTCTGCCACAAGCGAATCCCCTCTGCAGAAAGATGTGGGTCTGTAATTATTCCAGCATTACCATTATTTGCTTCATGCTGCCCAAAAGGTCAGTAAGTGGATGCTGGAGAATCTGTGCAGCTGGAGAATGTTTCTGCTGCCCAAGTGGAAGGGCAAGGCTGTGCTGGCACTCCGAGATCCCAACTGCGCGCTCCCAGGGAAGGCGGTCGCTGTGCAGTGGGAAACAAGGCCAACAGTGGTGCTAAGAAAAAATACACTGGGCTAAGAGCAGCTCTTCTCTTCTGCAGGAGCTTCCACACACTGAAGAAGCTGAGGCAAGAAGTCAAAGAAATAGTAAAATAAATGAAAACGGAGAAGTGGAGGAAAAAAAAACCCAGAAATTATCTGTCAAGCCTTCCAAGATGTGAGGAAGAGAGAGAGGGAGTGAAAACAAGACCCAACTGTCTGAACATTAGTTTGCATCAGTGTCTAAGTTGGTGCTTTCTGGTCCAACAGCTCCAAAGAGTAAGGCCATACAAATTAATAAAAAAATGATACTTTATTTTAAATGCAGCTACTGTCATGAGTCATCAAAATAGACTTTGCAATAGTTACTTTCTTTTAAATATGAGGTGACGAATGACAGCAAAGAACTTAAACTACATTAAATGTCCTAAAATTAAAAGAACTAAATTTAAATACTACAAATGACAATTATCAGAAGAGGAAAGGGAATAAAAATATTTTCCAGAAAAAGTAAAATAATTTTGGCCAGTAAACCCATACTAGAAACGTAAATTACTGAGATACTGCACGTGAAATAGTGAAGAGGAACTCCTTTCTGTCATTGTCATTTAGAAGATCCACAAAGCTGAAATCTCACCATTTAAATTACATTGTTCTCATGATTTCTCTTACTTAAAACCAGTCCAATAATCCAGGATCATCCAAGGAACTGATGATAAATTTCACTTCTTCGTGCTGTGGGGCTGCTGCTCTCAGTGTGTGACAGGGACCACCTGGACCTTGCCATGCTCAGCCTCTCGGGGCAGGGCATTTCCAGCGGGTCCTGCGCTGGCTGTGCCGGGCGCAGCAGCCAAGGGCCCCGCACAAAACCCTCCAGAATGCCCTCAGATCGTGGCTGAAGGGGCAGCAGGGCTCAGCTGAACTCTCCTCAGCCCCCACCTGGCTGCCTCAGCTCTCAAAGTGCCACTGCTGAGGAAGGGACCCATCACAGATGGCCACGGTCACGTAGCCCTTGTGGCTCAGCGGATCCACCACCTTCAGGCACTGCCCCACGGAGACCTGGTACAGGCGGCTGTTTTTCTGCAGCAGAAACAAAAAGACACATGGCATTTATTTACTGACTTCTGTTCTCCATTGCCAAAGTGGAGCTGAAAGTGATGCCCAAGGGGAGGGGATGCTCCTTCCTGACAGATGAGCCTTTCAGCAGCCTCCCTGACCCACCAGACCCACAGCAGCAGCAGAGTACAGCACACCCCATAACCACATCCAGACTTTGAAACAAAAGCTCTCATGTCCTCACAGGCCCCCATCTGGGATTTTGTTTATACCACAGTTTTTTAATGAGGTAGAGAGATGATCAAACCCCTTCCCCAGCACTCAGCAGAGAGAGAGCCCACAAGGCTGTAGTGGGCACAGACAGGTCATAGAATCCTAGAATGGTCTGGGTTGGGAAGGACCTTAAAGATCATTTAGGTCAAACTCTCCTGCCATGGGCAGGGACACCTTCCACTAGACCAGGTTGCTCCAAGCCCCACACAACTTTGCCATGAGCATTTCTAGGGATGGGGCAGCCACAGCTTCTCTAAGCAACCTGCTCCAGCATCACACCACCCTCACAGCAAAGAATTTCTTCCTAATATCTAACCTAAACTTGCTCTTTGTCAGCTTAAAGCTGTTCCCCCTTGCCTTATCACTCCATGTTCTTGCAAAAAGTCCCTCTCCAGCTTTCCTGTAGCCCCCTCAGGCTCTGCAAGGATGCTTTAAGGTTTCCCTGGAACCCTCTTCTGTCCAGAGGTCCCTGTTCTGCATCTGACCATGCCTCAGCAGTGCCACTGCCCTCAGCACCCGCACATGGTGACAGGCCTCGTGCATGGGGGGTGCCCAGAGCCAGGGCAAGGCCAAACCCCAGCCAAGGGTGACAGGGAAACAGATCCTATTCTTTCATTACCTTTAGAGGACTGTGCCATCTCCTCTACCAACAGCCTGTTGCAGCTGTCTGGAAAGGGCTCTCTGCACAACCCCAGCAGCTCTCATGGGCAGCCACCTCCTGCTCTCCTGCACAGAGGGAGCAGATACACGAGGACAGCCATGCCAGACTCTGTCACTGCTTATGGCCACAACCAGATGTCCAGTGAAGCAGCAGACATGGTAAGAAAACACAACACTCCTCCAAAATATCCTCCCAATCCAAGTTTTGTACGACAACTGACAGTGCACAGTTAGTATTTCCCTGTATCAGTGACTCCCTCAGTGGATTTCCCCTTGTTCCAAAAGATTTGGTATCTAAAGGGTCCCAGCCAGCTCTCATATTCCTTATGGGAAAGGTGCCCCACATCTTCCATTTGCCTTTCCGAGCCTTCCTCAGCCCTAATTCAGACTTTCTGAGAGGAGGGAACCAGCACGTGCAGTACAAACTGCCGTGGTGTGCTGACTTCTTCCTGCTTCAGTTTCTATTCCCTTCCTGATCAATCCTAGTATTTGACTCCTTTTCTTTTCTTGGGGATCACTGATGAGCAGCAATGTGACCCTGTTACAGATCCACCTCCCACACCCACAGTGGCCATGGCCAGCTCAAAGCCCACGTGTCACACCTGAAGTGCAGATTCTGCAGCCCTGCCACGGGCATCACCAACAGCCAGTGTCAGTGGCCATTCCCTCACTCCTGTAAAATCCCTGCCTGCTAACACAAGCTGCAGGACCTTCAATGACCTCTGCTCAGCAGAACTATTCAGCTCACTACTCCCAGTGCCCCTGGCAGCTGTGGCAGTGCTGGTGCAAGTGTCAGACACACAGCCCTGGGCTCACACGGTATCTGCCTCTGTATCTCCTCACCATCCTGGGCTGCAACGGGACTTGTGGGACTCCCCTTGGGAACTCAAGCTGCCAAGCAGCAGCACAGTGTGAGCCTGAGACAGGCTGTGCAGAGCTGGGCTGGAAGCACCACTGGCAGTGCTGCAGGGCTCTGCCTCCCTTTGCTCAAGCATGCTGGTGCTAAAGACTCTCTGCTAGGCTGAGGGCGTGTGAGGGCAGCCTCTGAGTGAAAACCCAGGAGACAAATTCCATGTGTGAGCAGCACTGGCTCAGTTTTGTGGAATTGGCCGCTCCAGGCTTTAACAATTAAACTAATGAGATCAATTACAGGGCAGAAGCAACTGCTCTGCCCTGTGCTTCTTCAAGCACTAAGCAGGAATCTCCACGTGGACTCCTCCTGTCTCCCAGGCCTGCAAACACAGCACAACAAAGCTATGAGGTGGATTTTGTTCTCTCTGGCATATCCCAGATGAGCCACAGTGCTGTGGGTGGCTGGGACTGGCAGAAGAAAGGCTCAGTGGAGCTGCAGAAACCCTTCCATGTTGCAAAGGGCCTGCATGTCCCAGAGCTCAGCAAAAGTCTTACTAAGACTGAAGTGCAGCCATCAAAGCCTGTGCAACTTCTGTAGAGGCTGCCTGAACCACGGGCTGGGCCAGGTACAGTGCACCTGCCTCGGTACAGCTGAGGTTTAGTACAATTAAACTCAACCCTGATGTCCTGCTAGTGCTACTGTCCCTGGCTGAGACACTGATTACAAGTCATGTGCCACAAGCCAGCCTCTCCACTTACCCCAAATGTCCACTGCTGTGAGCCACCAGAGCCGTGGCACTTCATGAGACGAGGGGGATCGGACGAGCGAGTCTCCGAAACATCCAAGCAAAGCAGATTATTTAAAATCAGCTCATGATCCTCATTGTAAATCCAGACCTGAAAGAGAAGATAGAAAGACATTTATTGCAATGTTTCAGGGCAGTTTCCTTGAATCTTTTGTTCACCTACAGAGGAGATGCTTCACCATCTGGATGTCAGAGATGGGCAGTGAGTGTAAGAATTGAATGCAGCCCCTTCCCAGGGCCCACCTGCGTGGAGCAGGAAATGCACTGCTTTATATTTGCAGCTTCAACTGCAATTGGCTTCCTGAATTTACATGAAAGAATGGTTTCTCTGTGATCACACAAAAAAAACCACTGTCAGCTGCAACAAGCAGCAAGGACACACTTTAGCTGTCAGTCTGTCCTCTGCCACATGCTGCTTGAGCACAGCAGGTATTTTTATTCTTGGCACAGAAAAGTGTCAGGCACCTTCAGGTGCTGCCGTCCATGCCCACACCCTGCTGGCTCTCAGCAAGGCACATCTGGCACAGCTGGGCATTCAGGGAAGCAGGAACAGCAGCCTGGTCCAACTGCAGGACCTGCTGGTTCTCCCTCCCTTGTTTAGCTCCTTCAGGCCTGCAAATAAATACCTGAGCCAAGATCAGATCTGGGGAAGACCTGGAGCTCTCATAACCAACAGGAGACTCTGAATCCCAAGCCAGAAAGCAAAGAAATTAAGGAACTTGGGGGTGTGCACCTCAAAATATCCTGGGTTATAGAGGGGTAGAGAAAAAAGAAGAAAGTAAATGGGAACTGTAGCCCTGCAGGGCAGGGAAGATGCTGAGACCATCTGACAGCCATTCCAAATGCACAGTGGAGCCCTGGCATTCACAGGGCAGCTGGACAGCACTTCCCAGCCTCTGGGCATGTGGAGCAAGGCAGCTCCCTTCCCACTGACTTGTGAGCCTGTGAACAAGAGGAGCTGAGCCCCTCTCACCTGTCCCTGAAGTACCTACAGACACACAAAGTTCCTGTGCTGTGCTCCTGTTCCAGCTGTTCCCATTTCTCACAGCTCGCTGCTGCACTTGCCATGCCCACTGTGTAGCTTTTTTTCCCATTAAGTCTGCATGAGTTTCACAGTCAGAGTATGGAATATCAAACTCCAGGCAGAAAAGTCAGGCACATAAATTTTGATTTGTCTCTTTTTTTGGCCTAGGAAACTAAAACCAGCCTTCTGGAGGGTGCTGGGATTTGGGACACAGCCTCAGTTGGACAGCATGACTGGAAAGCACACAGTTCATTATCACAGTGACTATTATAGCTCAAGGAAGGCATCCCTGGAAGAAGTGCAGGGATCTCACATTAAAATTTGCCCCAACCTCAGGCATTTTGTGCCTTCTAAAATACACTTTTCTGGTTAAACCCTGTCATGAAAAAGAAAGCATGGCAAGATTAAAGAGGGAGGAGAGAATGGAGAAATGGCAGGACTTGCCAGAGAGAATCACTATTGAAAGAATAATGATGGAGCCAAATCCAAACAGGAGATGAAGTGGTAAGAATGGAGAGAGAAGACTGCAGTGACACAGGGAACAGATCTTCAATCAAAAGCTGAGTAATGGCAAAGAACACACAAACCAGTGGTAAAATCCAGTGTGATACTTCTCCAGAAAGGCTTACACAAGACAGCCAAAATTAATTTCAAACTAATTATGTGTTTAGAGTAGAAAACAAAGGAAAGAGGAAAAATAGGCCCAAATTTGGTTTCAAATCCAGATTAGAGTATCTCTATGAATTTGCAGATTATTAACAGATTCAAGCACTGGGAAAGCAAAGCCACCCCGTGAGGTTTCTTTGTTACACAATTGCAAGCCTTAGCATACTCCAAAAATTATTAACTAATTTTCTTCTGAAGACTGAAAGGATAATGTTCAGCTCTTGTTGATAAAGGCTGTCAGGAGCAACAGCCTATAGAGGAAAGAAACTCCTGGCAGGCAGCACAGTATTTAAAGTCTAGAAGCAGAAAGGTGCCTTCTCAGGATTTGTGTCTCATTTCTGAGAGCTCTCTTGTATTTTCTAAAAAAAAACCAAACCAAACAAAAAAAAAAAAAAAAACCCAAAACAAAAAACCCAACCATTAAAAAAATCTAATCTATTCAAAAAAAAAAAAGAGGCAACAGAAGTGCAGGATATTTTCAACCTGCATGCACTTCCTAACTAGCAGAGTTAGGGGACCATCACTGTGAAGACTTTGGTTTCTAAAACTGGGATTGTGTCCAGTTCCCACACTCAGGAAAGCAGCACCTTTAATTGCTGTCCCCCAGAGACACATGGCAATAATCTGCTCCAAAGGTCTAGGGAAAGTCATTGGCCATTTTCACTGGTGTCAAATAAAATCAAAGAGATGCAATTAGAGTATAATGAATCATTTCTGTTTTCAAATAAAACCTAAATTGGCAGATATTATGGAAAAATCTCCTCTCCATAATGAAATTTATCAAGTTGGTGGTTAAAAATACTTAATTTGGTGAATGCTGTAGGACTGGTCTCTTTCTAGCAGCTTTTTCTCCTTGCCTCTTAACACAGGAAACAGGTTCATGAAAGGTGCATGGACATCTTCAGGCAGGTGCACAGCATATGCTACAGCAGATCTTGTGGACAAAATAAATGGGAGGAGGTCCAAAGTATGAGTTCTGTTGGTCTAAACTTCTTTTACGTAGGTGCACCTTAGGAAGATCTGGATGTTTAATCCAGACCCTTCGAAATGTAGCTTAAGCTATTTACAGATTGAAGATTGAGGCTTCCTAGGCCTTCAGTACCTTCAGGATTTCACTTCATCCATGGGACTCAGACAAATCCCACAGCCTTCTCCTGAATTTCAAAATGCTATGAAATAAGCCAGGAAATATCTGCCTACCCTTTGGCTTTCAGAGACCAGGGGAGTGCAGCAAAAGGCATGGCTGGCCAACTGGCAAAGCTTTGTGGACACACACTTTTATCTGATCTGCAAATTTCCTTAGTACTAGTGAAATACCTTGAAAATTTTCAGTAGCTACTGCAGAAACAGCCCTTTGAAAAGAAAATCCCTGCAACAACCCATGGAGTATTCCTTCCATCAGTTACAATCTGTTGCTTAGCTTGGTATGGCTATATTATTCTATCACACAGTTTGTAAAAGATAAAAATTCAGCTTAAGAGCACAAAAAAGCTGCCTCAGCCCTGGAGAGGAGATGTGCCCAGCCCCTTGCACCATCACATCCATCTGCAGATACTTCAGCTGCTGTTATTATGGACAGCAATGGCACCACAGCACCAAACAGGCTGTGACAACCTGGCAATCACCACAGCCAGCCAAGTTTGGTGGGCTGTAACCTCTGCTGGAAGCTATAGCTGCTCTGAAAACCCAGCATGCTCCTGAGGGTCACCCAAAGCAGATGTGTGCCCTCTGCTCCACAGTTCAGTGAGCCACTGATGCTTCACAGCAAACATTAGAGGGACCAAAGAATTGTGCCTTCAATGGTTCATGGAAAAGCAGCAAGAGTGAATCTGCACATCTTCACACTCACTCCAGACATGTGCTGTGTCAGGAAAGCTTACTAATAGCCATGATGTAGAGATTTAAGGAGAGATCTGACAGAAGAATTGTACAGGGGAACAAAACCTTGTGGTTTCTGAGTCTTGAACAGCTTGAAAAGGACATATTCTTACATTTATTAAGTGCTACAGGAATGTTAACAGATCTTTTCTGAAGTCCTGTGCTTGAGTACATTTTTTTTCAAGGTCCAGAGCACAGATGCCTCTTCTGTCCCTTCAGAGCTCTGTTCTATAAGATCCCACCACCTCTTCCACTTGTCCCATTTCTAACAAGATTCTCGTTATTTATTCCTAAATTTCTGTTCAGTCCCCAGAATTATCCCAGACTGCTTCTAGCAGAGTCAATGGAACATCCTAGTTTTCATTATTACTTAAAGACATATTTTTAAATATATTTCTAGATACGAGAAGCACTTCCCTTATTAGTTTCTTCCTATAGCAAAAACATGAACTGAATGTCAGTCATGTCAAGCCTGAGAAAACAGGACAGTGTGATGTGTGTCATTTTCAACTCTACTTAATGATGACCACCTAAGTCAACTACAATGAAAAGGATTGCCCATAATGCTGACACAATTGAAAGCTACAGAATACCTTTTATTTCTTTTAAATCCAAGTTAAATGAGAATTTGAAATTCCTTAGCAGCCATGAAGCCTAGAGAAAACAAAGCAAGCATAAACCAAAGGCAAAACAGAATTGCTTTTAAGGCCAGTCCCATGATTTTAGAGAGGCTGGTCAGCTCTCACATGCATTCACCAGACCAAACACAGGCTTTTTTCCCCAGGACAAAGGCATAAAACAGATAATTTTGGAGCAAAAACAGCTGAAAATGCCAACAAGTTGAGTGAAGCAATAGTTAAGATCTTCCAATAGTCAGGATGTTTCTTGCTATTTTTATAAGCAGAAGCTGCTAAATAAGTGTCCTCTTTCTCTACATTGTTCTCACATATCTACAGCAAGATTGTTCAAGAGGTTATGACAGCAAGTTGGCTGAATGCACTCTTGGGATTTATTAGGAGAACAAAAGTCTAATAACAGAAAAACAGTGTTGGTCAACATACTTGGTTGGAGAACAAAATCATTGTGAAAGAAGATAGCACAGCCAGTTTTTTTAATGAGAACTAATTGCCAAATTTAACACCAGTAAACCAGATTAATGAGGAAAGAAGCCAAAGATCAACGATCAGAGCACAGATTTGTCTTTCTCAGCACTAAAGGGATAACTGAAGGTTGTTCTCCTGGATTAAAAAAAGTCAGAAAAAAGTTTTGATATGGAAAACCAACAGTTTCTCTTATCCTTCAGGCATATGGCACTACATTATGGGAAATACTGCAGCAAGGAGAAGGGAAGCCTAACTGTGTGGACATCATGCCCAGGCTCTCTCACCCACAGACAGAAGGGCTCAGAAAGCAGCACTGCAGTTTTGGTACTGCAAATGTACAACCCCCTGGTGCCCATCAGTTACTATTACACTTACACAGCCTTTTTTGCAAGGCTTGCTGACTGTCCCACAGCTAATGGAACAGAGATTAAAAAGGAAAAACTTCCATTCCCATTCCAGCTTTAACTGATCCACCTTTAACACAGGAACTCACCATTTGGTCACAGGGATGATTTCTCAGAGCTCCAGAGGTGAAGTACAAGGATGTGCTTGTACTTGCTCCTGTCTGACAGCTGGACCTGAAGGCCACGTGTCAAGAGCCAGCCACACTTACCCAGAGAACTGCAAACACCCTGCCATTTAGGTTTTTTCTTCCTCTGTCACACTCAGCTGGTGAGGCCACAAGTAGGAGGCAGAAAGTCCCATGAGGTGACAAAGCACACAGCATTGTGCTGGGACTATCACAAATCACTCTGCTGCCACTGCTGCAGTTTCCATACCCTGAAAACTGTGGCTTGTGTCACAGAGCACCAAGTTAGTCCAGCACAACCCAGCTTTACTAAAGCTATGCTGCTTTACATCCCATGCTCCATTTATTCTGTGTCTTTGATTATTTTTCTCTTTAGATCCAACCTAGTTTTTAGAATTGGGTCCCATGAGCTCCTAAATCATAATGTTCTCAGAGCAGTTCTTAGCTATGTAAGCCTTTCTGGCATTAGTTGAAGATCTCTCTATCCTGGAGACTTTTTATCCAAGTCCTGAATTTCTGTCACCCAAAAAAAGTGAAACAGCAAAGGCTTTGTGTAGTCATACAAAAATTCTCATTAGTTTTTCACATCTATCCCTAATTAATCCCCAGACCAGCAATTCACCTGTAACCAAAGAATCTTCTGAATTCCTTTCATTTAACAACAAATCATTAATTTATCCCAAACTGCAACCACTCCAGCAGCAGAGGACTGGTTGTACAGTACACAAACACCAGTGGGGCAGGAAAGGGCTGCTTTAAACTCCTGTATGAGGAACCAAGTGAAAGAGCTGCTACAAATTCTGAAGTGCCCCTCAGTGGATTATGAACCCATCAGGAGCCACTTTAGGGCAGCCTTCAGTCAAATACAGAGCTTCATGCCATAAAGGCAGGAGATTCTAATATCCAACACTCAGCAGTAGTAGGAGCTCCACAGTGCCCCTGGCCAGCCCCTGGTTTGAATGGCCCTCTGTAAGCAGCCTGTCTGCTGATGAGATGTCAGCAGGAGGACATACTGGTCATTTTAAAGACATGAATCATTATTCCATATCACTGGGAATCTCATACCTGGTTCTGATCGTTGTAGTCACATTCCCGAACCACCACCAGGCCTCCTTTCTGACTTGGGTGGCCCTGGGCAACCAGGCATTTGTTGGTTTGGAGGTGATACAGCTATGAAAGGAAAACAGTTTGACAGTCAGAGTAAAACACAGCCCTAGATCTCAGTGTGCTCAAAGCCCTAGACACCTGGTGTGCTCAAAAACCTCAGCCAATGCTTCCAGTAATTAAAAAAAATCTTCCCTTTTAAAATACCATTCTGTTTTTCAGGTAATTTGGAGAAAAAACTGCATTAAACTGCACTTTGCTTTATAATTACATCAAGATTTCTCTCTCTCTGGTACTAGTGCAGTACACACATCCTGGCTCAGCACATGCTGGCTCTACTCTGTCCAGGTACTTTCCCCTCTTCACTCTCCATGGAAGTCTGAGGCCCCAGAAATTCTGCTCAGGAATATTGACTGTACTGTATAAACTGCATTTTACAGTTTAGCTTAAACATAAGTCTCCTCCTACAGCTTCTCTTCATAGAATAGGACCATATCCCTGAGAAAGGAGAAGGAATTACTGAAATAAAAACAACTTCAGAGATTTATGTTGTTTGCAAATTGATTTTCAAGAGCATTTATGTAAGTGAAAAGCCCCTGTTACCAGCTATGGTATTTTACTGCTGGATCAGGGAGGAAGAGAATAATTTACAAACATCCAAATGCTATTTTTGCTCTAATGCCCTACCTAGTCTGATTTAGGGGAATGGTGTATCAGAGGACTGAACTGAGGTCAGAAGTCTGTCCTGGGGATGCAGAACTGTAAGCACCTACCATCAGAGCAAACAGTGAGGCTCCCAGCAAGCTGGCAATCTCTCCTGATTTGAACCATGATGCCCCACCCTAAGAGACATCCAAGATATTTTCTGCTGTACAAAGTTCAGGTTGTTCTATTTCAAGAATCAAAAAATCATTAAGATCTTGATGTACCCTCACAGAGGTACTCAGGGAGACAAAACCCCTCTAATTCTGGCTTTAAATTACACACATGCTCTGAACTAACTGCTGGCCAGCAGACTACTTCTTTTCAGCCTGATTATTTTTCTTCCCCTGAGATGGTGGGGATCAGGCTCTTCAGGCAGCAAACACTGCCTGCACACTACAAGCTGAGAGATGGCAGGGCCTCAGATCTGACACCCACATTAAAAATACTTATTTCCAATCTGGAGCTGGATGTAGAGGAAAAAAGAATTTACTGTCCTGAACTCCAGGCCAGGCTGAATGACTAGCCAGCTGAATTTTATTATAAAGACATCCATAGCTGTCCTGGCATTGCTATTGACTCTACAACTTTTAGAAACCAAAACACACTTCCAGCAATAAAAGGAACAAACTGCTTGGTCACATGATAGCAACAATCAGCACAAATACCAAATAATATTTGTCACCAAACACCATTTCTGGAAATAGCTGTCCCAAGGCATATCAACATGCTTTGAGTGCACCATGTTCCTCCTGTTCCCCACACACATCTAAAACCAATTACACAAAACATTCTAAGTAACATTTCCTCACACCCCAGCTCTAGCCCAGATCTCATTTTCATCATTCCTCACTCAACACAAGGCTCTTAAACCACAGAGTACATGAGTTTTGTATGATTTTTGTCCTTCTTTTTTTTTTTTTATTGCCCATTATGGCCAGCATTGGATAACACTGGTAACAGCTGCAACCATTTGTGATCATTACATTTCTTCCCAGCTGTCAAACCACCACTTATCTGTGGCCCAATTAGTTTTTGAGAATTAAGTGAGATTTGGAGCGATTCCTCCCAAATCCTAAAGAGTCTGGCATGCAGTGGTGACATTGGCTGATCATTCTGTTCCTTGCAGGCATCTGGAAATAGTTTATACAACCATCAGAGCCAAAGCTGACTCTCTCCTACAATGCTGGGTATAATTCTTGAACCCCAGAGAACCAAGCCAAGGAACTGCATTTTTCTGCTTCTTTCCCCCATTTCTTAAGGGGTGCACAAAGTTTCTCAAAATTAAACCATGGTAAATAACTGCTGGGAAGATTGAACTTTAAGTGTTGCTGTGATATTCAGATCCCTCAAGAAGATCTCCCCAACATCAACAATTCCTCAGTTAGATTTCTGTCTGAATGAAAGCAGAAAGCTATTAAATTTTAAAAAGGAGAAAAAAAAGGTCTGACTAGGGGAGTAACAGCATCCAACAACTAGGGGAATCAGCCCATTGAATCAGTTTTATTCAGGGAACTCACATAACTAACTTCACAGCTTGGCTGGGATATTGCTATAAAAATCCTGCACAAATTGAGGATTCCCAGACAGCTCCTTCCAAGCAAAAAGCCTAATGGTGTCCACAGGTCCTGCATGAACACAGCTCCTCCTGACTCACTTCTTGCAGCACCAGCAAGTGTCAGCAGCTACTGCAGCCTGTGTCCACCACTACTAAATGTTTCCAACTATTGAGCTAAAAGGGAACCTGCTAACCATAATCTGTGTGCACATGAAGCAGTTTATTCCAGAGTATTCTCTTCCACAGAGAAGACACTGAGAATGTTGTCTTGGGTTTGAAATTACCCACTATTTTTGGGAAGCATAAAAAGCACACATCAAGTGAATTTGACCCTGGAAAGAGCAGATGCAACTGTCTGGTGACTGCCTGCATAAAAACCCATAAGCAAAGGTGTCAGAGCTAAGGCATTAATTTAATCATGATTTCCTTCATGAATACATATAAAAACTCTCTATTCACTTCTACTTTGAAGAAAAAAAGAGAGGAGAAAAACTCAGTTTTTGTTCATTAGGTAACAGGCAAGACTAGAAAAAGCCATCACTGGCCTCAGATGCAAATGTTCACCTTTGCAGAAAATTACTCAGTAAAAGCAATGAGTCTGGAAACTAATTACACTGTACTCTTATCATAAACCAACAGAGCATGAATATTTGAGGCCAAATTTCTCTCTATCCAAATCCATCTTCAGAACCAACAGCCATGAAAACATGTTCTAAAGACAGCAAAACTTCCTAACTCAGAGCTTTGAGCTAAGAAACTTCAAGAAACAGTATCTAGTCTAAGGATGACCTGAAATACAGATCAGACTGCAACTGATTTGACAAAAATCCTGTTATTTTCAAGACAGTTTGTTCAAAACTTATGGAAACAGACTGTTTTTGTTGCATTTGAGCAAATATTTTAAGAAAAAAGTCTCATAATAATTAACACACCAGAATTCTAGATGTTTAAGTTTCTCTTACCCTTCCACGCTGGATTATTTTTGGTCGTTTCTGGGCTCTATTAATAAAAACTGGCTGTGGAGCTTTGGCATTGGGCCCAGATATTTGCATCTCAGGATAGATGTTATCTAAATACCACTTAAATGACTTGCAGTTCAATCTCTTCCTCAGCTCTACACGGTCGGTGATATTTCCATAGCTCCTCATCCTCAGCTCAGGTCTCAAAGCAAAATACTGCTCCTGTATTGAAGAGAAACAGGTTGGGGAAAAGGGGAGAAGGATTTCAGATGACTGATTCCCAATTTTTCCCTGTTTCCAGAACTCCTAAAATTTCATTTCATTTTGCTAGTGCTCTCAATCAGTATGTTTGAAACTGGCAGTAGGAAATTGCAATGCTTGGATCGTCACAGAAAGCGAGATTTAATCTTGCCTAACTCTGAGCTAATCTTTTTAACTGAGGGGTTTTTTGATGAAGATAATTCTTGGGTGCAAATTTTCTGATCTTTTTTAGATGCCAGCTTGGGGAAGGAACAAATCAGCCCCTGACTTTATTCCATTGGCAATACAGGCATCCTAAAATCAGTAAGTAAAAAACAGATGCATCTTATCATCAGCAGCCTCATCTGACAAAGGTTTCTTGAAATTATTTTGGTTGTTCAATGGATTATTTTATTGTTGTAGGATTCCAGTGTGCTTTGTCTTGCATAGTTTCCAGCCTTCCAACTTTACAAATGATCAGGGTAAATCCATTCTGGAATAGACATATAAATGGGACTAATTTAATGAAGTTCAGTGAGACCACTCCTTACTCATGTGAATAGTCAGAACTGTCACCTGGGCTTTCTGGGAAGCCCAGATCTTTCCATTCACCTGCATCATCTCCAAAAAGGCTCCCACAATGTCATTTTTTCCACATTCTATTTCATGATGATACTCAGAATCTTACAGGTTAGGTGAAGACAGATTAAGATTGCAACCCAATCTCATGTGCTGTTTGACTCCAATGCAAAGACCATGGGGACAAACATGAACTCATAAATGTACAACATGGCACGAATACTATTGCTAAAACTAGGAAAAAATCCTCTTTTAGCACTTAACTTCAGATGGATTTACAGAGCCCACAGAAAAGGCATTGTATTTAATTTGTTTACTAGGTACCATTCAGAATTCAGTTTTCAGGGCACTGAAGTATGGTATTTTGCTGGATTCATCCCTGGGAGACATCTGGAATCCACCCACCATGATGTGGTTCTGACAGTTTTCAATTATTTCCTGCTATCTGATACTCAGATGACAGACAGCATCACCTCTGGACAAGTTACACATCTCTCCTCATCCAGATCTTAGAACATTTGGATGTGCTTGATGTATCACTGCTATTTCAAGAGCAGAGGAAGGGGAAGTGTGTACTTGGTGTACACTGGATAGTTGGACAGCTCTGAGGAAGTTTGGAGACAGACTGGACATCACAATCTGGTCTGCTTCAAAAAGTAGCTCTGCTGTTCCAATTTCCTCTTTCCTGGTTGAAGTTCAAATGTTGGTATCCCACCTTTCATGAGTTATTTATTACCACTGTATACATGAATTTAAACTTCTGCACTTTCCTCTTGACAGTTATGAAAATTTTGCTGAATCATTTCCCTTATGCCATTTCACTTATTAAATATTGATATTGACTACTTTAAGTCTTATCCTTGTACTGTGCATTGTTAGATTGCTTTGGTAAATTCTACTGGCCCTAAATATTTGCTTTATTCTTATAAACACAAAAATATTTCCAAGCTTGTCTTCCATACATTCTCTGGCAGCTATCAGAAAACCAGACCAGAAACAGCTGGAAAAGTTCCAGACACAAATCTGTGATAAGAGACATCTAGAATGAGCAGTTCAAGTGCTTGCTGGATAAAGTAGTTCAGCTGGAAATTATAACAAAGAATCAAATCCAAGCTTCCGAGAAAGCCATCATTAATCACAAAACAACTGTGCCCAGACATTGGTAAAAGGGAAAGTGATGGGTCAGATCTACCAAAGCATCACAAAGATGGAGAAAGGAGAGAAAAATTAATGGCCTCTAATAGGTTCCTCGAACTGAAGATTAAGGTAAAGGATAGGGAATGAAACATAAACCTCTAAAGAATATTAAATTAATAAAATATATCTTATTGTAGGGACTGCAGGAGCTGAGCACACAGCAAATCCTATGGTCTCAGAGGGCAAAATGCCATTAAGTATCTCAGAGAAAAGGGACTCAGAAATACCTGATCTGTGTTTAAAAGCATCAGTATCAAGATCTGATGACAAGGAAGGAATACACTTGCCCTTGAATCCAGACATTAATCCTGATTGCTCTTCCAGGGCATGACAGACTAAGAAGCAGATTGCTAATTAAAACAGAAAGCAAACAAGCAGCCAAAAAAAAAATAAAAAAATCCCTGTCTCACCAACATGGAAACCACCTGAAGGCACAGTATATGGCTGCCACATAATACTGATCTGGACACAAAGCAATGCAGAGCTTACAAAAGCTCATCCATCACCTTCTACTTCACTAAAAAGGCATAAAACTCAATCTCCTGCAGGCAGTAAAGGAACAAGGAGGAGACTTGAGCACTCAAAAGCCAAATGACAATTCTACAGAATTTAGGACTAGAAACAGGGTACCTTAAACGGGGAGCTGGAAAAGAAGGAGGGAGAGAAGCAGACAACACCTGCACTGATGCAGTTAAAATGGCAAAATCCTGTTTATTTGTTGTGCACATTTCTTATATATGATAAAATAGTTTACATTTCACTTCTTACTAAGGTTCTGCCTAATTGGCTCATTTTCTCAACCTGTCTCTAACACACTCTATAATTGACATACTTACAAAAACATAGATTAGACTAATTTTAACTGCCCTNACTTACAAAAACATAGATTGGACTAATTTTAACTGCCCCACAGACTCGGGCCTTTCCAGGCCTCTGCAGGCCCCAATGAGGCCACAATTTGGACAAGGCTGGATTGTCCAACCTCTGCAAAAACACTCCGTGTCCCTGCTCAAGGAGGAATTCCTCTACAAGGAATTGCTATCAGAACTAACATTAGGAGTTCAGACCACAGAAGGAAAACCCCATCGGAGGCGTAACAGATCCCACTGTGACACAGTTCTTTGACAAACAAGGCAGTTGATAACCACTTAATAACCTCACCTCATGACCTGGAACTGTCTCTTACCTTGTATTCATCCATCCACACATGGGCCAGCCTCAGGGAGTTATGAGCCATCGTGTCCTGTCCCCCGGGTGAGCCGTAGGGACGCCTCTTACGGAAAATGTGTCCCACCCTGGAGCAGGGGATGATCAGAAGTCTGCCACCACACATCCAGATCTGCCCAGAAAAACCAGAACACGTTCAGACTGCTCACTCATTGTTCAGATTGCTCACTAACTTCTCCCCTTCTTCAAGGGATACCTTGGTAGGGTTATACACGATGCAGGATTGGGTGTCAGCAATGCTGGCCTTCACGTCATGTGTTCTGACAAATTAGATTTTTATATCTCCATGTTACAAAAGATTCTTTTTCTCATATGACCACACTTTCCACAAAACACATAATGGATTTCAAAAGACAAACAGGAAATTTTCTAAAATATTTTCCTCTAATGACCTATCAGCAAAGCCTGGTATATATGGGCTAGGACTCATCCTGCAGATTAAGTTACCTAAATTCATTTACCTGCATGAAAATTGTCCACAATTCTGTGACAGATAATGAAGACCAGTCTTTGTCATCAAGGGAGCCTGGAGAGCTTTTCAATTAAGTATGGAAAGTTATTGGACAGAGTTGTTTGTTTCTGTTAAGATACAGCAACTCAGAAACACTCTTCCCATTCAGATGCTAAACTTAGGAGTCTTTATCTGTGGCACCAGAGATCTAAAAGTTATTTACACTCTACTTCCATTTCTCTTTTAAAAATTCCTTTTTTTAACTTCATCTTCCAGCAAATTACCAGCATTGGCCCTTTGCTGGACTAATATGTTCTCCAGTTCCGGAAAATCTTCCCACATTAGCAATTTATAATCAAGTCACTTTTAAAACTCCTTCTAGACAAGATAAAGACTCAACTTCTTTCCAACCCTCCTCCAGAGTGACAGGCACTTCCAGAAGCTCTAAATTCTCTGAATGTGCTCCAATTTTTCAAAGTCCTTTTTACTGAAACTGTGTATTACAAGATAACAACAATAATCTCCTCACATTCCACACACTTCCACTCAGATACCCAGTAATTACATTTATATTGAAAATTGAAAGATTTTATTTATTCAGCACACACTCCTTTAAAGTCATTCAAATGCATGAAATTCCAGTTCTTATTTTTGAACTATAATCTTGATTTCTCTAATTAACAGATTCTCTGAAGTTTTGGGGGTTGTGTGTCTGGTTTAAGGGGTTTTTTTATGCTAACTTCACCTTTTGATCCCCTTTTCCTATCTGTCGTGATAGCACATCATTTTCAGGCAGACTCTTGTCAAACCTGTTGATGGATGCCCCTCACAAAACTAAAGAAATAAGCACAACATTAAGCACAGTAAGTTGTTTTTCTTTCAGTGGAGTGACAGGGAAGATGTGAGAAAATACAGGAAGCCAAATGCAGCACCAGTTTCAGATCTCCTGATCATGATTTTCTCATTATTTTTCCAACCAAGATGACTCCTCTCCATGGCCCTCAATTCAGTTCAGAAAATGTTATATTTCCAGGTCCTCAAAAAGGAGGCTGAACTGTCCAAGCAAATATACTAAGCTCACATCTTAGCAGTATTGCTGTGAGCCACACATCTCTAATCAACCTCTGAAATTCATTAGACATTGCTCATAAACCAATTTCAAAAACTTACATAATTCTTTTTTTCCTATGCTTCTTTACAGCTCTTGTGAAATGCTCCCCCACCAAACCACGACAAAGTCACAAACATTCAACTACAGAGCTGTAAATTCTCTGATTACCCGAAATGATATTTCCAGGTTTTCTCCTCCCCAGATGTCCATGCCACTGTCGTACTGCCCAAGCTCATTGAAGTACTCACGATCCATGGCAAACAGCCCTCCAGCCATGGTGGGTGACCTAAAAAGGCACATGGAAGGAAGTTCATTTTCTTTTAGAGAGAGAAAAAAAAACCCCACACAGTAATTTTTGCTGAATCTGCTGGTCTCAAAGTCCAAATTTATAAATTGACGTAATACAATTTAAATCCTTCAGTTGCTTAGACATGAGTTCTAGGCTCAAAACATTTTCAAAAGCAGATTTGTAAGTGGTATTTGTGATCTTCTGTTGTTCCAATACCTACAAATCATATTTCTTTATCTGGTAAACTTGAGGAAAAGGGATAGGACAGAGAAAGAGGAACAACAAATGCCAGAGGCAGCTTTGTTTCATCACTGGCACAATTATCAGTTTACTGGCAAGTTATTTACAGTTTGTGGATTTATAAGGATGGTCCCTCTGGCATTTCCCAGTTTTTCACCTTGCCTGTATGTTAGTAGAACATGTTCTATTCTGTAAAAATCTGTGTATGACTCACACTGTTCATTCTCTAGACTGAATTCCTGCTATATCACAACACTGGAATATGTGCATGACCTACAAGAGTATAACAGAATAAAAACACTACATAAAAACATGATATGATAGTTGGAACGTCCAATGGGCTGGAAAAAGGCTTTTTCCCACCCCTGCAAAAAAAAACTCTGTGATGAAACCAAGCCTAGGTCAAGATTTCATTGCTTGTTCTCACACAAACTTCTACAACAGTTTCTGTCATTGTGAAAAACTGAGTTGAAAGGTTACTCTCAATTTTCCCACTCTGACACCAGAATATTTTGTTGTGGAAAGTCTCCAAAATGCAATACTTTCTGTTGGATGGAAAGCCATTTTCAAGGTTAAATAGCAATCTAGGCTCCTTTTTAAAAGGAGGCAGAGACTTTTAGGTACAAAAAAATCACTTTCATATTTAGAAAAGGTAATCTTTTCAGATTATTACACTTGCTTTAACTGTAAAGTTCTCTGTCTTTTTTGCATAGGACTTTTTCATAAAAGTGAGTTAAAGGAATGCAACAACAGTGTTGAACACAGTTCAGCCACTGACCAAATTAAAAGTGAGAACAGCTCTTAACAGAATAAGGATTTTAACACTCGATGCTGATTTCCCACTCAGATTTTTTCAGTCTGTCCTTTCCTTCCAGGTTCAGAAACTGCCACAGTGACACTCTCCAAACAAGCCAAAGGGTTAAATAACTTAATAATGTTCTGGCTTCTCAGACAAAATCTTGGGATGGGGAGACATGGCCAACTGCAGAGCTGTCAGATGACAGCAGAGAACCTTGTGCTGGAACTGTTTGTGGCAGCAGAAATGCTCTTCATTTACAGTCCCAGAAAAGAGAATGAGAGAGAAATGAAAACACATCCAATATTTGATACACTTGGCAAATCTCATCCACAAGGAGTCAGTTGGTAAAATGGTGAAGTTCCTCCACCTGAAAAACCTGAATTCTGTACTGAGATTGATAGCTGCAACTAGAAAAAGCACAGTGAGCTTCTTGCCTTTGCTGTAGCAGCTCTGCTTCTTTTCGTGAAGGGATTCACTTGGGACAGTTCTGTTCTCATGCCTGAACCATACATATCTGCTCCTAATAAAAAGTGCCTGCTGACAGGATTTTACATCAGCTACACGTCCACTAGAACCAGATATTGCCAGTTCTGTACAGGTGACACAGCCATCAATGGGTAAAAGATAAGGAAGGTAACTTTCAAGCCCCAGTGTTGAGCTTTATCCAGACTTTTGTTTCAAAGCAACTCTCAAAAGGCCACAAAAACAAATTCCTATAACCACAAACAGATTTTCCCAATCTAGTAATTTTTCAGCATTTCATCACAGAAATTATATCATTCATATTAGTGGGATATCCAAGATACTGCTAGAACAAAGGCAGTATCAAAATTATCATTAAGCCAAGCCCATCAACAGATTGGAAACAAACATCAGTGCACAGCACAAGAGTGAAATTATTGGACAGATTTAATACAGATTACCATCAGCTCCCTCAGAATTTTGTCTTCAGCAAAAGAAGCTATTTATAAGCATTTAATATGCTTACAAATAATAATAATGCTATTGTATAAGCATCTTCTCGAAGTGTGCTTTCTTGACCTAATAAAGGGAAATAAACAAGTCAGATGTTTGACAGGTGAGGCACAGCCAGAGAACGCTCCCTGCTGCTTAGGAAGCGCTCCTGATCCTTCCTGGGCTACACAGAGCTTCCCAGCACAGAGGAGGAACCTCACTTGATTGGAGCAGTGGCTCCCTCTGGTCCTTCCAGCTCTGCCAGAGGGACGAGATCCCACTTGAAGTGCAGGCCCCAGTTGAAGCCGCCCCGCACGACGGGGGAGGAGCTGTAGGCGAGGGTGTCGGCGCTGATGATGTCGATGACCGGGCACACCACGGTCCTGCGATCCTCCCCGATGGGAGTCAGCAGGGGCTGCAGCCACTGCTCGTTCACCTCACAGTGACTGTCCAGGAACACCAGCACCTTCCCTGCAGAGCACAGGAAACAAAGACATCAGACAAAGCAGTACTTGGCAATTTACACGGAGATCGCCTGCCACAGTCAGTCAGAGCAGTGTGAGCCACGGCACACTCTCACGCTCACTTGGTCTAAGAAGGCACCAGCATCTTTGTGACACAACAGAAAATTCATGTAACACCCGAATAACATGGAAGAGATGGGAAACAGCTTTAAAGAAAACAACTTTGGAGCATGCAAATATAACGAGTCACCCCACAGACAGTGCTTGACTGTGCACGGGGATGGAACCTCTGCAGTTCAGAAGAGCAATAAAATTACTTAAAATTACACTAACTGAAATTAATTTTACTTGGAAAATGCAAGCACAGTCTTCTGTCTGGATTACACCACTACAATGCTAATGAGTAAACACCAATTAAAGACTTATCTGCCACTCAAAATTATTTAAGAAAGTAACACGCACTTTCTCAGATGCCAGAGAATTTAACTGAAGCACATTCTGGTAAAGGCTGTTTATAAAGCACCAAATACTGGTTTTCCCAATTAACACTCACTGCAACAGAAGAGCTTATACAAAAAAACATTGCTATTAGATTTGAGCATTAAAAACCAGATTAGTGTACCTTAAAAGGGAGCAGATTTCATGTTAGAGAAAAAGTTTGCACATAAAACATGCAAAAAATTTTCTGCACCTACAGTATCTTGACCACATGGAGATGCTCCTGAGACAACATTCTTTCAGGGCAAGAACAGGAAAAACTCCACATTGTCTCACTAACACTGCAGTAATTGTTTGAGATACAGTGCAGGGGAAGATCTGGGATTATGATAACTTGTGTTCATAACTATAAAATGAGTTACATTTCTAGAGCACAAGACTGGTTTTGTTTTGCAATTTCACTCACCCACTCTAAAAAAAGTATCTCATTTTATTGAAAGCAAATATCTCCAGGAAATAAAAAAGAAAATAATCAACAGCTCAAACACTCTAAGCGTCTCAAGGTTTAAACATCACTCAAATTGGGATCCAAATTTGCAGTTATCATTTGAGATAGTGCAGGGGAAGAAAGGTTTGGGATAATGCTAAGCTGTATAGCTTAGAGAGTGGCATGACATGCAGAGCCCCTTCAGGGGGTTAAAGTAATCACAGGTCAAACATCCAGATGTTTGAAAACCTCTGAAAAGCTGTACTACAAAAAGAGAAGTCACTCAATCAACTTATCATCAAAGTATGCAAGGAAAAGAGAAAAAAACAAGTGTACCTGTGGCATGAGAGGCTCCAATCATCCTTCCTCTGATCAAGCCTTCCCTCTTCTCATTTCTTACCAATTTTGTGGTTTTGGGAAGTTGAGTTTTAACATATTCACTCAAGTCTTTTTTCAAGTCAGCTGAAAAAAGGAAAACACAAGTTCAACAACAGGACAGACATTTTGAAAGCTCTGTTTAAAATCTCTAGACATTTAACTCAAAAATGGCCAAAATCCTGATCAAAACATTACCTTGACACAGCAGAGCTTGAAACCAAGAGTATCATAAGGACAGTAATCCCACATCCTACACTTCCCCTCCAATGCCTTTAGTACATTACTCAAGTTAACTGGAACTACTAGACTCAAAAAAAAAAATGTTGTTCAAAGAAACACATTTCTAAACTCTTCTCATGGTGACTGGCATTTGCAACAGATGCAACAATAAAATTTCATGCAGGCAAATGACTGAAATTACTACATTGCATACATGAAATCAAATGCTGACACCTTTCAGAAGAAGCAGGAAGACACCTTGTGTTATCTGTGCCTGCTTAACTGACAGAACAACAGATACCAAGCACAGCTCACTCACAGCTGGTTGTTTTTCTAAAACCCAAAAGCATCAAAGATTCTGCTGGCAAGCCTGTGCTTTTGAAGGAGTGCAGAGTTCAGTGGAGTTTATGGGCACTGCTGTAACTCAGCTAACATCAATGGCAATTTTAAGAGTAGCAATACTTCTTTCACTGAAGGTCAGTGATTTCTGACCTTAAAGCAGAACTACTGAAGAGAAGATGGACACAAAGACTGAAGTAATGGAAGAGCTTAAGTTAATATGCTTATGGAGAAATAAAGAGGAATATAAAATGAGAAAGAAAAACAAAAACTCAACTGAGACTTGATAGAGAACCTTGGTATAGAAAGGCAGACAGCCTCTCATCAGAGGATATGCCAAAATAAACTTTATTCTGGTGAATACTGAACTTTAAAGCTGCTGTTAACAAGACTAAATGCCAATGGAATATATGTGGAAGTCAGAGCTATAATTTTAAGGAGGAATAAGAACTTCCAGGCAGAAGATTTCCAGATGCAATTCCAAATGTTAAGATCTCAGCCTTTGCACTGGAAGGAAACATGGTGGATCAGAAGTGAGAAGGTAACACACAGCAAGTATGATGCTAGAGAAAACTCCAGGACAAAGGAAACTCTCTGGGGAGATACAGACAGAATTTATTTGGGTTACAGGAATTCTCTCCCCTAGTCTGGAATAATGACATCATATGCCAGAGACAATAGGGAAGATGTTTTCAGAGAAAATCTCCTAGAAAATCAATTAAATAATCTCTAAAGTGCTACCCAAATGAGATACTCAAATAAGCAGGGCAGATTTGCAAACCTGAAATAAAATAGTGTTTGAATCATTCTTCACCTGATTCATTATAGCAAGAGAAGAACAATGTACACCTGCAGAAACAATGGGCCAGCACAAAGCAGAAAACCTCAGTTATTAAATTCAACTCTTACAGCAGAGGAGGCAAAAAAACAAGGAAAGACTTCCACATCTGCAAACTTCTGAAAAGAATAGGAAAAAAAAAAGGAAAATATGTCAGATCCACACCAGGAGCTAAACCAGGTTCACAACATTGGCTTGAGAAGCAGAATGTAAGGGCCAGCAGAGTTTTGACCCACACAAAATGGCATTCTGCTGGCAACTGTGCCCATATCACAGATCACTCTTAGCAGGCAGGCTTGTCTCAGACACATTTTGGGATTTTTACTGCTGCTGGGTTTTTGCATGTTGCCTTCACACCCACTGGGAACACTGATGACTTCTGATATAACCCAAAAAATTGCTTCAATCCAGCCTGAGAAATTTTGCTCTAAAGAGAGAATTGCTCCCTTTTAGCCAGTCTTCAAAAATTACTTTAGGCATTACCTTCTTCCATACCTACACAACAAGGGCAAAATGGGTCCTAGGATGGGAGTCTGGAGTGTTATTATTTTAAACTATTCTAAAGTACTGAGTTGCAGACAATTGGCTCCTTTTCTGTTCTTCAATCTCTCCTTCTACACAGAAGAATACCTCCAGTAACAGCCTTCAATACACATCCTCAGGCTTTTCTACAACAGATTAAGGCTAAATCGGGGAGAAAGAGGTTATAACAGATAAAGAAATCCTGCCTTTCAGGGAATGGAAAAAAAAATACAACAGTGGGCTTGGCTGAGCCATGGCAATGCCTGCTTAGCTAGTAAAACTGTTGATGATTGAGTCTAAGAAGCTTTTTGAGGCAAAACTAGGTGCAAAGGCCCAAGGTTTGCACAACAGCACTGTGATGTGTAGCACAGCTCTCATACTTGCAGGTGAAAAACTAGAGACCATTTCATCTAGAACATCACTTCAGAAAACAGGCAACGGAAGGAAAATTAATCTTTAGTTAAAAAACAAAACAAAGGAGCATAAAGATCAAGCAATCTGCCCGAGCTCATGACATCCACAGCACAAAGTTTTTATCCATTTCCTCAGTTCCCAAACCATCCCCAGTGCCCATCTTTCTTCTATTCTAAGAATCCATCCATTAAAATTAAGCAGCAAAAACATAGGATCGTTAGCATCAAGAGCATTAATTCTGTATAAACAATACCTCCTCCTGCCTTTGGCTTCAGAACAAGTCCATTTGAAGTCAGAAAGACAAAAATAGCTACTTTAATGTTTTGAACTTAGTTTGGTCCAAATTCACTAATTGCTTCAATTTAACAACAGACCAGAAGAGTGATGGTATTACTGCCTCAACACAGGCATCAATCAAATGCATCCTCACACTCAAAAGACTGAGTTTTGAAGCAGGGCAAGCTCTGAATACAAAACAAATTGCACAAGACCCTTTATAGCAAGGCATATGCTCCCAAAACACAAAACAAAACAAGCTTTTAAATACTACAAGTTCTTATCAGCAAGGAACAGTGTTTGATCTTTGTTCTCTCTAGTACCTCGACATCTGATCTGACCTCAGAGAAATCGACTTCCAGCATAACAAGAGAATGCCATTCTACAGCAGACACTTCTAATCAGTCTCTTAGAGCAAGTGAGACCTTAAATCAGAAACCAAACAATGAGACCACGAGAACTATAATTATATATATTAAATAAAAACTCAATCTAAAAATAATTTTTTAAAATGCAAAAAGCTGTGGGCTTGTGCAGAGGTGAGCAGGGAACTTGCCCAGTCCTGCTGGCAAGAACTGCTATGCTAACACATTCCTCAGCAGGCATTTGGCTTTTGAAAGACCAAAACGAGAAGGTTTTTGGAGGGCCACGCTTGAACTGCATGTCTGTCTTTGCCTCGTCTGTCAATCGAGAGAAAGAAACAGCAAGCCTTCAGCAGGAGCCGAGCAACTCCGCGGGGTCTGTCCCTCCAGGGCCCCTCCGTGCCTGCGGAGCAGAGGCTGCTCCCGGGGCCAGGAGAGCCGCTGCCGGGAACCAGAGACCCTCCAGACAGAGAACAGAAGATACTGCCGGGGCCACGAGAGCCGCTGCCGGCGGGGCCACGAGAGGCTGTCGGAGAGCCAGGCTGAGCCCCGGCCCGGAATGCCGAGCACGTTCCCAGCACGGCGCTGTTTCCATCGTGCCACAGCAGCCCACAGGCAAGCCCGCAGCCGGCAGCGCCTGTGTGCCTCCAGCTGCTTCCAGGGGCATTCACGGCGAGTGGCCGCCTCTCTGTCATCTGCTCTGGGCACCTGGGCAGCCCCAGCAAGGAACTGCTAAGAAAAACCTATAAACCCTAAACAACTGCTTCCTGACCGCACTCAGCAGTGTGTGCAAGAGGTGAGGTCAGAGTGGAACACCTCCTCTGTGAAGGCAGGGGAAACCGGAGCTGTTCAGCCTGGAGAAGAGAAGGTTGTGTGGAGACCTCACTGGAACCTTCCTGTAGCTGAAGGAACCCTACAGGAAAGCTGGAGAGGGACTAACTGGGAACTATAGTGACAGGATAAGGAGTAAGGAGTACAAATTGGAAGAGGGAAAATTAAGAAGAAATTATTTACTGTGAGGGTTGTGAGACACTGAAACAGGTTGCCCAGGGAAGCTGTGGATGCCCCATCCCTGGAAGCATTCAAAGCCAGGCTGAACAGTGGGAAATGTCCCTGCCCGTGGCAGCAGGAGTTGGGACTAAATGATCTTTAAGGCCCCTTCCAGCCCCCTAACATCCTTTGATTCTATGATTATTAGCTTCAAAACCTGATTTTGAATGTTAAAGCCTGTATGATACAAAGATCATCAGTGAAATGGCACCAGTGGGCAAAGAGGACGTTCCCTTGGGCACCTCTGGACACCACACATCTCTGCTGGCTGGCACTCTGGTGATGGGCTGCAGTACAAACCGGTTTTGCCCCACGACTCGTACAATTTATTTTGAGCAGTCAGTAAAGCACAGGAAGGCCCAGGAGTGTAACATTGCTGGAAGAGCCTCTCACCCAGCTCACTGTTGTCATCCACCAGGATGATTTCGTGCAGGAGGCGGGCGGGGGTGCGGTCCAGGACGCTGTGCACTGTGCGGAGCAGGGCGGAGAGCGCCTCGTTGTAGAAACAAATCACAACGCTGGCAGAGGGCAGGTCAGCAGGGTAGGACTTCTGTCTGCATCTGCAAACAGGAACAGAGTCTTTGTCACTCTTCACAGAGGGGTTTCCACAGAGCTGGGTCACTGCTGAAACTTCATAAATAACAAGCAAGCATTAAATGTGTAGGAGGAACCCCTAATGTGACATAATGAGCCCAGACGTGTAACAGCTGTAGGAGGGCTCAGCATGGTAAGTTACTTTCCACATAATACAGACTCATGGTTAACACTGCTGCTTGTTAGAAAACGGAGGATATCATGGACTGAGGGGGGAATAAGAACCAGAGACCCTCCAGACAGAGAACAGAAGATACTGAGGGCTTGTTTCAGCTGTCAAAACACAGTCTTGTACCCTCAGTTCAAATAGGACACGAGGCCCACAAAAACACCACAGCTTTATTGGCCAGCTGCTGGAGACAGGGTTGGATATCCCAGAAAACCTCCACTGGTGCTAAATACCTATTTACACAACCAGTGTTGGCATTCAGAGGGCAGATTAAGACACTTAAGTCCAGTCAGTGCTGTCAGTGCAGTCTAAACAGTGTTCAGCTCACCCTAAGGCTGTCAAGTGTGTTCTGTCAGCTGAAGAGCTCTGCATGCTTCATTAACTGGACTGACTGGATCTCTGCTAAATATAATAAAAGCAGAGACAACTGATTAACAAGCAGTTATCTAAGCATCTTAATCTGCAAGATGAATCCCACTCAAAGCAAAAGATCATTCTTTCTTCTAATTTTCAAAGCTCGTCCTTACTTTTAATAGGGCCAAGTATCACAGATTAATGCCCTATGAAGGTGTCAGGCATGGGGGGAATCCAATAAAAATAAGAAATTATAAATGAAAACCCAGAAGTATAGAAGAAAAGCTTGCATTTACTTAAAATGAGTTCAATTCTGGGAAAAACAATCAGCAAGTACAATTCATTACATTCACCCACACTAGAGAAACCACTAGAAAACTTCATGCAAGTTTATTTATTTTTCATTGTTGGGAGTTTTTATTGTTGTTACAGAGGTGAGTTGTTCCCTCCTCATATGCACCAGGTAGATTATAGAAAAATAGCTATTCTTTAATAGAAAATATTCAGAGCTGTGCACAGCCTATCACATACATTTAACAGCTGACAAAAAAAAAAAAATTACATCTCCAGAAACAATATTCAGTCAGAAAAAGACAGAAAAGACCAAATCCTAACCTCAAGCACTCCTGTTAAATACCTGAAAAATCCACCTTCAGCAACACAATGAGGATGGAACAGTGTATGACAGAAATGTTATACCAAAAATATTAAATACTACATTAGGTGTAACAAGCCATTGAGCACATGAAACTATACCACGGTCTCTCCAAAAATTAGCACCTACTTTGCATCTCTTGTATCAGGCACCTCCCGGTGGTATCCCAGCCGATTGCTGATAAGCATATTGAAAGCATGCTTCTGATAGCCCAAGTCTCTCACTTCCTGATCTTCTTCATTAAAAATCATTCCTGCAAAAGAAACCTGCCAAGATCAGCTAACAGGCTCAAAAACATCCTTTGAAAGAAATCAAGGATTGAAACATGCTTTAACCTCTTCTAAAACCCATTATGTTCTTAAAAATCCCTCCGGTTTTGCAAAGCAAAGTGTATTTGTGCAGCTATTCCTGCTCCCTCTCACAAACAGGCAGCACTTATGAGTAGCCCTTGCAGCTGTAATAAAATGAAATCCTTCTCCAAAGACTGCTGGCTCCATTGTGTTTATTGCCTCCCTTCACTCATATGGCCTCTGATTCTTAGCACCGCCTAAAACCAACATCAAACAAGCAACAGAGGACAGACTTTGGCACCCAATGAATCAGCATCTATCCCTACAGGTGACAGGTCTGTAATGGGATTTTTGAGAGAAGAAATACCTTTAGAATGGCAGAAAAATCCTCACAATAGCAGCTCCAATTTCATGCAGCTCTGAAGTCCACGGTAACAAAAACTACGCAAGAACTGTAAACTTTTGTTTATGGGACTCTGACAGCAAGTAAAGCACCAGCAGAGCTGCTGGTTACTGATTATTTTAGCAGAAGTGGCAACGGTTACTAAGCATGGCAGAAGTAACTGCTGGTATTAGGAAATGCACTGCTAAATGCCAAGATGAAATTTTCAATGCCAGCCTGCCTGCCCTGACTCAGTGCCACGGGCTTCTCTCACTGAGCCACGCACCCACCAGTGTGAATAGAACCAAAACATTGTGCCACTCCACACAACTCCATGAGGGAGAGACAGCTGGTGTCTGCCACCAATTGTGCCTTTAGCAACTTCTGCAACAATTCAGGTAGCAGAGCAATTACTTTTTATTGTCTCTGTTCAGCTGGCTGCACAGAATGAGATGCTTGTCACCTCTTCAGTTATTATCAAGCTACACAGGCAATTTCACTGAAATTTCAGTACAAGAAGTGAGCAAGGATCATGTAAATTATCTCCTTCCACCCTGCCCATCATCTCTGTATCATTCAAAATGTGCAGAAAATAATTAACAAGAGGGTTCCTCATTCACATGCTACCATACTTCTGGGAAAATATGTTTCATACAGTCACAGACTAATTCAGATTGGAAGGGACACCTAGTCTATCTCCTTCCCAAAAGCAGGTCCAGTTAGATCAGGCTGATCAGAACTAGTGCAGTTAAGTTTTGAAAGCCTTCAGTATCCCCAAAGATGGAGATTCTACAACCTCCTATTTCCCTGTTCAAGCATTTGACCACCATCACACTGAAAATGTTGACCCTCTTCCATAACTGAAATGTCCTCATTCCAATTCCTTATCATGATCCCATGCACACTGGAAGGAGTCTGCCTTCATCTTCCCTACAGCCTACATTCAGCTGCTGCTGACAGCAAAAAAAAATCTCAGCCCTCAGCCTTCTCCCTGAGGCAGAATAAACTCAATCCTCTCAGCCTGTCTCCACAACTGATGCTCTCTAGTTTTCACCAGCTATGCAAATGCCAGCTGAGCTCAAGCCTGGAGAAAATGACTTAGGTTAAACACAAAAGAGAAGCAATTTAAAGAGTTTGAAATGGAAAAAAAGCTTCAAAACAAGTAATCCATCTGGGCCTTCGAAACACAGCTTTGTCTCAATGACAAAGTCCACCTACCAGTACCAGGTGACATTCTGGAGGGAATTCCATGCACCCACATTCCCACCATTTACATTCACCAGCCTGGGGCTTTTAGTCTCGAGTTCAGCAATGGCAATGCAGCTGCACTATCCAACAGCTCAAGAGGAAATGCCCTGACATTCGTGCAAGACCAAGAGGCAAGTGCTGGGTAGTGATCTCTGTGAGAGAAATGGGACACACCCATGTAAGGGCCTGCTGGAGAGATGGGGACTCCAGAGGGCTCTTCGTGTATCATTGTTTATTCCATCAGGGCTCCTGGGTCGTGCCTGTGGCTGCTGGCCAAAGGCAAGCCTTTGTGTGTCCTGAAGTCCAGTTCTATACATGTTACAAAGCATTGTTAAAGCATCTCTTTCTTTGCTTTGCATCTTATTACATAACAACCAATTAACATCACACACAAAATCTTTACGTTTACATATAACCTATCAAAACTGTTAAAATTACCAAGTGATGTTAGTAACTAACCAATCACTTGAGTTAGTAGCTACAGTTAAACTTTGAAAACTTGTTTTGCAGTGGAATTTTCTTCTATCTTTGTAAATAAATAACATCTTTCTGTCTGCCTATGCTCTTTTTCTTGGTGGAAACAATGCCTTATTTGCAGACCACTCAACCTTTTGGACTTTCTGCCTTCTATCTCGACTAAGCCATTGCTCTAAACCTTGCAACTCAACCTTTGTTCTCTCTGCTGCTTCAGCAGCTACCTGTGCAAAAATCTCTTTGATATATCAAAACTTGCTTTCATTTCTATAAAACCTTCTCCTAAGCATTCATCTCTGTAAGACTTTGCTATTAACTTTTCATCCCTCCCAACAACCCACACAGTGTCTGGGACTGGCTGTGCTGCTCAGGGATGGGTGCTCCCACTGTGGGAGAGGAATGAGCTCTGAGAGGCAGGATCACTCCCCCAGCCCCAGCAGCCCAAGGGGTCATTCAGTCCTCTAATGAACCACATCCACTCCCAAAAGAATGTCTCCAGCTGCTCAGTTCAGACACCCAGCTCCATTATTCTGGCATAATCAGTGGCACAATGTGGCCACCTTAAAATGTTTTCTTCATACCAAGCACGAGCTTAAAACATATCCCAAATGTTTCGTTCTACAATTCCTCTGTAGCCATTACATTTTTCTAACTACATTTTTCTGATCTTATGAATATATTCAAGGAGTGCTAATATTTTTAAAACCTTCTCATGAAGAATAGCATCAAATGCATGCAAAAGACCTGAAAGATTTCAGTTCAAACAGCAGATGGAAGCCCTTGGAAAATAAGGGGCTTGCAATCAAAACCTCACTTTAGGCTTTACTTCAGCAGTGTTATGTGGCTCTCACAGATTAATGGAAAAAGACAGATTGACCTACCAGATAACAGTTTGGTTTTGACTATCATACACCAACTTT
Source organism: Phainopepla nitens (assembly GCA_013400175.1). Classification (NCBI taxonomy): domain Eukaryota; kingdom Metazoa; phylum Chordata; class Aves; order Passeriformes; family Bombycillidae; genus Phainopepla; species Phainopepla nitens. The sequence continues at coordinate 248,199 of VXBQ01009271.1, read as the reverse complement.
TTTTTCTCCTTTTTTTTTTCCTCCTTTTTTTTTTTTTTTTCTCCTTTGTGTGTCTCTCACTGTCCTACCCTAGGCAGACTTCAGGAAGCCCTTTCCTACAACACCTCATCTTAAGAGCTGTCTCCTGATGATTCCTGTAGAATTTATCCTGGCACTGTAACTCCCCTTGGCTTTCACCAACCAAACCAGTCACTTGGTTTGAAGATCAAAGGACTTCTCAGTTAAAAAGCTCCATTTCTTTCCTGGCCCAGACTGAATAGTTGGAAAGAAATGGCCACCTCTGGACTGGCCTTCACCTCACTTGGTGCTCAAGCTTTTTGCAGTGAAGTGAAAAACACTTGTGATACCACAGGGCAACATCAACTGCCATTTTCCTACCATGTTCACACAGGTCTAATGACCAACTCAGAAAGTGAAGTTTTTAAAATTCTATAAACTCACCAAACTCGTGATTCACCATTTTTCTGCAGTCATGACAGGGGACTGCACTGAGATCTGCACACTAAGCCCTGGCTTATGAAGGTTTCTGTGCTGTATTTCCCCAAGTAGCAGCAGAAACTAACAGCCCAACACTCTGCCTCCAGACTCAAACCAAGTTCTAAGCCAGTACACAGCATGCCTGTTTACACATCTAAACACAACAATGAATATGTTGTAAGCTCTAGCATTTACATTAACACAAAGCATTTTAATTTGGAACACAAAACTGAATCACCTCACTGATGAAACATGCTCCAGTGAAACACACAGACCTTTGCTGGTACAAAGTAAGCAGGATTTGGCTCTAACCACTGTCACCTCAATCTTGCATTGTAAGTTTGTCCTACGTGCATTTTGTTGTAGATTAAGTCATACTCCAAGCATATTCTCCAAATCAATGGGAGATATCAATTGTTTATTGATATCAAGCTATTTTTAATTACTGCATGTAATTAGAGTTTCTCTGTAGCTAATTAAAGCTTATGTATTTGAGCCCAAGATGAAACAAGCACACATTGAACCTTCCAGAAGCAAGATTTAGTTCACTATGGGCAGACCCTGCTGTAACCTAGTCTTCATCAGCACTTACACAGCACAGATGTAAATGTTAGAAAGAGTGTATTTTGGGTTAAGCACTGTAGAATAAATGCCAAGTAATTACTAATGAAGAGAGCCACAAGTACCACCTGCATTTTAACAAACAAAACTTCCTCATTATACACTTTTCCCTGAGAAAATCTCATTTCTCCTGTTGTTTTACTAAGTTTGTCACCAACACTGAAAACCACTTACCCATTTCAGGAGAGAATTCTATCTCCCCCTTAACTGGATCCTGGATATGATTTCCAAAAGAGTTTCCTATCTTATTTTCTTTCTGTTGCAATTCAGGGATATGAACTGGCCCCCGTGTAAAACGAGGGTAGAATTTTTTCGGAAATGGCCTCTGAGGTTCCAGCCCCTTGATGGGCACATTTTTGAAGGATTGGTTCTCTTCACTGAAGTTGAAATAAACAAAGAGCAGAAGTGTCCAGGTCACAGAGGTGAAGAGGCACCCATAGCAGAAATAGCGAAGTGTGACACTTCCCATTGTAGACTCAGCATCCTTGAGGGCCCATTCTCAATTATCTGAAAAAGAGTGAAAACACACATTTTGAGAGTGCTGCCTGTTACCTGACATATTACAAAATACATCTCATAGGTTACTCCTCCATTAAATGACTTTTAGAACTTAAACTTTAAGCACAGACATTAAGAAGTAAATCCCTTTTCATTCATTCATTGACCAGTTTTCACATTTAATGGGGACACCACTGCTTTAAAATATGGAGCAAACAATCACTAAGAGCCCAGTGACACACCAAAATTAAAGGTAAAAAGGATTATTTTCCTCAGAAAAGTTACATAATTATCTCTGTTCCACAGCAGTGTATTTCTTGTAGGCCTGCCTTGAATTAAAGAAATAACTATATAATTAAATATACTACACACAGGGAATTGATTGTTCACTGAATTGTTTTGGCTGGAAAGGAAATCTGGAGATCACCTTGTCCAACCCCCTTGCTCAAGCAGGGCCACTCTGAGCCAGTTGCCCAAGCTGGTCCACGTGTATCCATTTTTGTAGCTCAGACCCTACCCTAAAGCATGGAATGAGAGACCACAGATTCAAAAAAAGCTGTGTGTTCAGTTCCCTTGCCCCCCATTTAAGAACAGGCCTCATGAGTGTCCCAGGAGTTCCAGAAAACATGAGAGGCAATTGAACAACACACCAAGATAGTCACATTTACAGATAATCATCTCCACAGAAAGAAGACAGACAGGATAGGAAAAGAAGGAAAAGTTCTAAGGTAATTTACTGTGCTCCTCCAGGCCTCTGCAGACTCCAGAAAAGCCTTCATATTCCCTGGAGGAGATGTCCATCTAGAGCTGGAAGGAAGCAACCCAGACTAGAGTTTTACTTCAGACATCCACAAAACAATTTTCCCAAGCTATACTGAAAATTACTGTCATAAGCAAAACTGTGAAGCGAAGCAAATGGAGCTGCTGAAAATATTTTACTTATGGGCCAAGAGAATTGGGTAGACTTTCTGGAGTTCTACAAATGTAAAAAAGGCTCAACACCCTCTCCCCATCCTGCAAAAGAAACCCAATAATCAACCAAAACCAACAAAACAAAACCTCCAAACAACCCTCTCCACTAACCAAAAATCCCCACACGCCTTAAAAATTGGGGAACAGATCAGTTCCCCAAACTCAGGGAGGGGAAAAAAAGCTGACTCAAAGGATTTGATTTCTTTCATCACTATCTAACCCCAACAAATTCTTTGCACAGTAACAAAAAGTCAGGACATAATCACTTTTTAATAAGCAAAACTTTTATTTTAAGAAAACAAATATTGGGGTGGAAGTCAATAATTTATGCTGATGCACTTTTCAAACTACTCAAAAAGTCAGAAACTACCAGAAGTTTTCAGGTCAGTCTGGCAAAGAACAAACCAGAACATTTATGAGTACAAACAAATTATTCCTTCTCTCTATGGGAAAATATTAAATAAAGGTAGAAGCTGTTAATGATCCCAAGAACATTAAAAGGCACCATTTACTTTGTCAATGTAATTCTGAGTCCTTAGTGACTTGCATCCAGTAAGAATATATGTCAGAATTCAAGCCTACATTTCCCAGACTGCAGCAGGTCATCATCTCCCAAGAATAAAATATCCAGAGTAAAGCAAAAAACCAAAACTCACCCTCCTCAAAAATAATTTACCCATTGTTCTTACCATGCTAAACTCCCTCACTTCTGCAAGGCAACAGTCTATGGAACAGCTGAGCCCAAGGAGCTTAAAAAGGGTTTAAATCTCAGGCTGACCCTGTGCATACAGATGAATTGCACTCTCTGTGAAACGGGCTCGCTCTCCAGCACTGCCACACAGAAATCTCACTGCTTAACTTAAGCCATGAAATTAGTGAGGCACCGAATGCTCAGGGGCAGAAATGACTGAGGAAAATCCTCATTTTTGCTAGCAGAATAGGTTTACCAGTGAGAGGAGCAGAGATGACCAATCCCCAGTGCCTCACAGCCTGTGCTAACACAACCACACCAAGGTGGACCTTGGCTCAGAAGAGGCACAGGAGGCTGCAGAGCAGCAAGAGCAGATAAACAGTTAGATCCTCTCACTACAATAATTCTCCTGGCTCGGCAGTCTGCAGACCATTAATGTTTCTCTATAAAAGAGCATCTGGTTGTTTGCCAGGTTCTTTTTGCATGGCCACCAGAAGGTCATCTGCTGTAAGAATTGTCCAAGCCTAACACACTGCTCCTCAAAAACTGCTAGAGGTGTTTTTCGATTCACTGTAGTAACACAGATGGACAATGCTAACATGCACTGACACTTTGGCACAGAACTGTCCTAGTAAGATAAAAATTTCTATAACAGAGGAGGAGCCTTTTCATTTCAGAGTTGCTTAAGGACACATCAACACCACAGCTTGCACAGAAAAAAACAAACATAATCTATTCTACCTCTGGTAACAGGCAGAAGACAGGCACACAGAGCAGAATTCCTCATGGATTAAATATTTCCCTAGCTGCTTGCATCTCTTTCACAGCTCAGAGCTACACCTGCTGCTGTGGCACTTCCAGCCATGGTAGGGTTAAAGTTTGCTGTGACTGACATCAGGCACCCTCAGATTAAAGACCAAGGGATAAATTGCTAATCAGCAGAGTGAGGATGGTGCTGCACATCCCTTCCATCTCTGGCCAGGCTAAAAGCTCATGCTTGGCTACTGCTACCAAAGTAACAAATGCAAACCAAAGCTAAATAAACCAAGTATTATTTCCACCTGATCCTTGCTAGATCTGCTTCACCTTCTTGTCCTCTCCTTCACTATTCCAGTATTTTGTAAAATGATTAAGATGTTGAAATACTGCAGTTAAATCAAATGACAAAACCTCCACAACGCACAGCCCGTGCCCGTTCAGTACCTTGCTGTTCAACCAAGACATTTGGTAATTTATTTGGCAGGAAAATACAGACTCACTATGTAGACCATTCTGAAGGCAGAATGGAAAAACCAGTTAACTCTGTGTATGACGAGCACATTGAGGCTTATCAGTTTACTTTATTCACCAACACATATGTATGTGCACAAACACTGTCCTTTGGATTTCAAGCACTTCTACCATTTAAGCAGAGTCACGATCTGTGTCAGAGCTGCACTCTCCAGCTTCAGACAGTTTTAGGTTGATTGACTTCTTACAGATGTGCATAAGGCCAGAGGGGGTTTCCAAGTCTTCAGCCATGTCAGTCCTGCTAGGGATCTGCCCTGAGCAACCAAGAGACTCTTTCAGTCCTACACTTCTGTGCATACAAAGCACAATCACATGAATGTATCTCTGCTCCCTCAACATACCAAGAAACAAGAATCCCTCCACTCACTTCAGTGTGCAACAAAAAATAACCACTGTGGTAAGTGCCAGAGGGAGGAGGAGAGGAGACTGCAGCTGGGCACAAGGACACAAGAGGAAACATTCAGTTCACTCAACCCTTGACTCTTACCTCAGCCATCTCCCTATCCATGACCTCCTTCCATGAAGACACAGTGAATAAAAGTTTTACTCTGCCCAGACTCCTTTGCTGTCCAGTATTGTGAAGTCTTCTGGAAAGACATTTTGCCAATTTACCCAACAACTGTCTCAGCCTCTGGATGGTCATAATACCTTGATGAGTGTCTTAACCATCCATCCTCTCCCAGTCAGTTTCTCTAAGCAGGATTTTGAAACTTAAGCAAAGCCAAATCTTTTTTATTTCTTCCTCATTTTTTTTTTCTTAAATAGAGAAAACGTGTTCCTGAATACAGGAGATGCAAAGGACATGCCTTTCAAATCTGAAGTATTAGGATCTTCCTCAGCCATTATACATGCTGAATGAAAAGAACATATCAGATGTATTTTTAACTCAACAGCCTAAAGCTCTCTCATGCAAGCACAGCTGGCAGGTTTGAACAGTTAGATAGAAACAACTGAAATAAAATAAAAAAAAGCAGAATTGTATCATTCAGATAACCAATGGGCTCATAAGAATAATTTTCACCTATGCAATACTGTATCAATGAGTCCAGTCACCAATAAATTGCTATTTGGACAGTACAGTTAAAACCCTTTTCTATTTATTTATTCAAGTGCAAACAAAAATACTAAATGCCACGAAAGAATAATCTATGATTTAAACATATCAAGAAGAACTGTTTCACAATGCAGTTCCTCACAAATTTTCCTGGAAAAAGTCTAGGCTTGAGGGTCTATCATGCATCTCCCCTTCATTTCTGGAAAGCAGTACAGCTGCCAGAAGTAAAAACCACCTCAAACAATTCTCCTTTCCAAAAAGTCAAGTAGTAAAGAGCATCCAGAATAAACAGAAGGCATTTCCTTTCCCTTGGCAAGATAGGAGCTTTCAGAGCAAGTAATAAATGATAGCACCTTGAAGTATTGTACAGCCATTCATTCCCATGCCCTAGAGATGCACTCAGGAATCCAGAGACACTTCAACATGACAAACACAAATCATCCAAGGTGGCACTATCTCCTACATCAGGAAATTACAATCCAGTTTGGAGGCAAGAAAGGAAAAAACATATCTTAGAAGCTGCCTCCATCTGCATCAGCTCAGAAGAGACCAAGACTGAAAGGAACAGTATTCTGACCATTTCTAACGAAATATTCAGCCTTTCAGTGTCTCTTGTTGCTCTGTTTTGACTGTCATATATTTATTGCATGACAGTTTTCCTTTGGCAAAGCCTTGGAGCTGAGTTTGCAGACCCACATAACAGCAGTGCCAGGAGTAAAATACTGCTGTCTAATTTCCATGAATTCCAGTAAATAAGTCTCAGTTCCTTGCAACAGTAGTAAATAATTGATTTTTTTTTTCTCAAGAAAAGTATAAAGGTTAAATATTAGTAACTCAGTAAAAGTCTCTGAAATTCAATCAATCACTAAGCTGAAAAACTCTTCTGGAGAGTACTTTCTCCAGAGAAACAGGCTTTTCATGTCACAGCAGCTTCTTTTAGCAGCCTTACACCACCACCACGACATTCACCTCACACACCAAGCCCAGGAACATTTACATTCATTTAACACCTGGCCCAACAAGGATCCAGCTGTGTGTCCCCCTACAGCCCAGGAGGCTTTGTTGTTAGTAACCCCTGCAGCTCTCAGTAACGCTGGCCCAACGTCTTGGCCTTGGATATTTTTAAAGGAAGCAAAAAATGTCACCCACAATCCACAGTATTTTGGCTTCAAGAGCAATATTTGCTACAGGCTGTATGACCTGCCACTGCTTAAGCACTGACATCTGCTTGGATTGTCCTCAACATTTAGTAAACACTCTGTATGAGTAGGTATTCATAACTGTGCCAGAACTCATGTCTGTCAGAGGTCAAACAGAGGATCAGACTAACCTCAAGATTTTTGAAATCTTGAGGAGTAAAAATTATTTGAGAAAAACCTTAAAGTCTGCTGGTAGTTTTTCCAAGAACAGCTTTTGCTCTAAAAAAAAAACAGGAGAAGACAGATACACAACTCATACTACCCAGGTCCCCTGCAAGACTACCTGTTTATTTTGGAACTGTATTGAAGCAAGGAACAGATGTGTATAATGTTCATTTTTAAAGAGCATTCTAGTAAAAAAAAAAAAAAAAATCATAGAGCTACTTTATCTTTCTACAGAGTATTAGATAATTTGCTGCATGACCTTCTACAGATGGTTGTAATTTTTACTTTCTTACTTTTTGGAGAGAGCAGAAGACAAGAATATAAACCAACACGACTCATGAATGCAACTTTGCTCTTTTAATAGCCTTAACTCTTCCCACATTTCTTGGCCTCCAAGGTGTTATAGGTACCCATGAACAGGCTTTCCAATTTACTGCTGGAATCACTATCAAACAACAGCATTCACAGTGCAATGAACAGAGGCCAGATTAGGAAGAAGTAGTGCTACAATAATACACACCCATCACACAAACAGAGATGCCATTCACACACCTTCTGCACTTGCAGGAGAATTATTTTTTTCAGGCAACTTTTCCATGAGAATCTCTCTCTTCAGGGGAAGTCAGTTAATAGACCAGCAAGATGAAAAAGGGACACCTCAGGCAGCTTTTGCTTCAGCTCCAACACATCACTAGGAGCAACATCCACTGAACATACAGCCAGAGCAAAAGTAACAGACATTTCCAAATAAAAGTGTTTCATGTGCTCCAGAATCCAAGCACTGAGCCAATTTAACTCCTTCTGCAAAAACCCTCCTACAGGATTGTTTTAGCACTCAATTGGATCTACCTACCAGTTTGTTTTCACTTAAAAACCACCATTAATTTTTGACCTTTCAGAGGGGTGGGTGATTGCACTTCATCAATTAAGTGGCTTTTTTGGACAGAATACAGGCAGGTAACTGGGTCAGTGAACTTTCTGGACAATGAGGATTTAACAGGACGGGTTTCACCTTTAGGTAAGGGAATTCTGTGGATTTGTATTATGATTCCTATCGTGTTACTAATGTTCTCATGCCTTTTACATTGCTTCAAAAGAGCTGTTGGGGATGCCTTTTTACTAAATACAGAAGGGGTAGCTGTGGAGGAAGATAATTCTGCCAAGCCTCTCCCCTGGAGAGATACCCCTTAGACAGGGCAACACTTGGTGGTCATGTAGAGATCGGCTGGGCCTCCAGGAACCGAAATCGTGGCAGTCAGCAAGGACAGCTGCAGGTCCTGCACCTGGGACAGACAAACTCCACAGCTGCTGGCACAGCCTGAGAACAGCTCTGCAGACAAGGACCAGCCAAGGTCTGGCTAAGCCCAAGCCAGAGCACGGCCCTGCAGCCAAGAGAGCCGAGGGATGGACCCGCAGGAGCACAGGCAGCTGACCCAGGGCTGCAGTTCCACAGCTCCCTGCAGCCAGGCAGAGGACAGCAGCAGCACCCAGGGAGGGATTTGCCAGTACAGGACAGACCTCAGGAAGCTGGAGTGAGTTCAGTGAAAGGCCACCCAGATGGTCACAGGCTGGAACACGTGACTTCTGAGAACTGAGGATGCTGGGCTCCTTCAGCCTGCAGAAGGGACAGCTTTGGGATGAGAACTCAAATAGCAGCCTATTGCTACCTACAGGCATGTTACCAGGAAAACAGACCCAGACTATTTAGTGAGGTGTAAGGCAGGAGAAAGAAAGAGCTAAAAAAGATTAATGTTAAATCACGTTAATGTTACTGTTCAGTCACACCAACACTCATTCACAGAAACATCCTGGGGACCAGAGGCTGTCCTCTTGCATAAGACCACTGTTCCCATTCATTTTAATGAGATGACACATTAAGATCTATTTTTAATTAGCCTCTGCAAGTCCCTTCTAAATTCAGCTTTCAAAGCTTTGAGAGCCAACAGTTTAGTCATTTCAGCACACATATACAAATCCATGTCATACCACCTAAAATAAATCCTCCTGGAATGAATACAAAATCTTGGGCAACACTTTACAGATAAACTTAAAATCATATTAATCATATTTTAAAGATAAAGAAAGGCACATAGATTAGCTGCATGAATTGTTGAAGACTTATGAAACTATACTCTGTATATATGAAGTCTGAAAAGCTTTAAGTGTTTCAGGGCAAATTTAAAAATTCATCTTGTTAAGTCTTTACATTCTCAGCCCTCACTATTTTTCCAGTGTCAAATGACTCACTCATATACTGATCTGTATTTCAGTTTTTGAGCTTTAACCAGAGATGTCTAAATATTGCATAGGATCATTTTCAAATCTGTCAACTATACATTGAAATGCCTCCTCTAGGAACATAAATTTGCTTATCAAGCTTTTTGGAATTTCTCAACTCCAATAAAAAAACCTGTACTTAGCTGGCTGCCATTCCAGAGTGTATGCAAACACTTTGGCTCTTTTATAATAAAAATGTGAAAATCCCCCTTTATCCACTTGCATTTCAAAAAAATGCACCCTTAAAGAAATGTTCAAGTATCTTCTGCAGTAACAACTTCCACTTCTTTGTCAGCAATAAAACATACTGGGTTTTTCCCTAACTGATGAAGGATTCATTTCTCCCCACACATTGCTCCACTCCATGAAGGGAGAATGTTTCAGGAGGGCTCCAATTTAAGGACACAATTGTAATGGAAGAAACAGTAAGAAGTTTTGGAAAGAAAAGCTCTTGTAAGTCAGGATCTCATGTTAACAAACAGCTGAAAAGAACACCAGGTTTAGTTACAACATTGCATCCAGAAAAGCAACTTAATAGTCCAGCCTGATTAGAGAAAACAAGGACTATTGGATTTCCAAAATCCTACTTCTCAATTCTGGGTAAATAAGTGCTTTACAGTACACAGTTTCATGCTGCTGCAGTGTCCTCATTCCCCTCCAAAAAAAAGCTGCTTATTTCCCAATAAGAAATAAGAAACTGTTCCCAAAGCACAGGTATAAGAAAGACATTCTTACCTATCCCCTGACAAACGCTCTGTGGGCTGCTGGGCTGGATGTTCCTTTAAGCCATCTGGCACACACACATGTCATGCCATTCCCGGAGTCCTAAAAATACCTTCAGCCTTTTTTTTGTTGCTGAAAAATACTTTCTTCTAATTCAAATAGCAAGATTTTCTTTTCATCAGTAAAACCAGCTCTGAAAGAAGCCAGAACGTCCCCCAAAGAAAGGTGCAATGCATTTTGTAATACAGCCCCTTCCTTCTTCACAGAGCTTAGGAAAGAGCAAGGTTAAACACCCCACAAGTTGTTCTTCATTGCATCTCTCTCACATTAAAGATCCATGCATCTAAATATTAGTTTCACAACCCTTCAGCACTACATAGAAATACAGAATGTAAGAGAGCTTCCAACAAGGTCAGCTATACCCGAATAAGCTGCTTAATACCTTTTCCAAATGTTTAAAACCTGCTTAGTTGCTCGTCACACTTTGCCTGCAAAGCTCACCGGAACAACAACAGAATGCAGATTGATGCAAAATACTGAGATCAGTGACACTTCTACAGGAACAGCTGAGCTGTGGAACCCTCACCTTTTTCCAGCAGAGCCGGCACTAAAGCAGAGCAAGGTTACACGGCGGTGTCTTCATTCCCCGCGAACAATGAACCGCCGAGCCAGAAACTTAACACCTTGCTGCTTGCAAGTCCTGACTGGGAATGGGCTAACAAGGCCAGGTTTCTCCAGGAAAACAGGATTTGGATGGGTCTGAGGATACCAGTGCTGCATATACTCACTTGGCTGTATTCACTACCCCAAAATCATCAAGATATTTTTCTGTTTGTAATTATTTTCACATCTCTTTCATGATTTTTTTTTTTTAAGCTGGTGCATGATCCATATATCAATCCATGGATGTGGCAATACACACATGGTCATCTTCTTGCCACTCACATAATCAATCAGTAACATTCTTCATCATGACTAGACCACAGAGAAAGTGATTAAGTTGTATGAAAATTCCCTTACTCCCCATTTTCCAAATCACTACAAACTTCATAAGAGTCCCACATTTTGACAGAAATTTTCTAGGCATGTTTTCTGTTCATCTTCAGAAATTTTCATCAAAAGTGCTTTGGGCTTTTTTCCAGTCTTTTACTAGGAAAGTGAAAGCACATTTTCTAATTCTTAAAAAAAAAGACAAAATGAAAAAAAAAAAAAATTCAGGCCTCGTTTGCGCAAACCTCCTGACAAAAAAAAGCTGGCAGCAAATCTGTCAACAAAACAGACCTCACTGAAGGACTTTTGAGTGGGACAGTGGTAAAAAGAAGGGGGGACCAGTCTGTTTTAAATCTGTGACTACTAACCATGGAAACTGCACTTAGCATGGGTTCTGCAGTAGCTCCCAGAAGACATCTACCATCCACTAGTGCATAGCTCAGTGCTATCAACAGCTGGATACAAAAAAATACACAAAAGACACCCTCAACTCACACTGGAAACTTCCAAAGACTCTACCTGAACATGCATAAAAAGCAAAATCGCTGCAATTATGTTACTATTTGTACCACAGAGTTGGAAACTGCCTTAATGAGAATTGTTACTTTGCACTTTATCCTGCAGCATCAGATTACAGAATGCCTAGACCACCGTGCCTACTCCCCACAAATCATCCAAATCTCTTCATTTCTCTTTCTGCAGGGTTTTCCTTCTCAATAGGCAGAAATTCAAATAAAAATACTTTGTTCAGTCAGACCAGGATCAAACATCTTCATGGAGCCTGAGTAACTGATATAAGCATAAAGATTTATTTCTTTAGAAAAAACCCAAACAACAAAAACCAAACACAAGCAAACAAAAATAGACACAATAGATGAAATGTAGCCCCAGAATTAGATGTGAGGTTAAAACAAGTTACTGTTTAAATCCCTAGATCACCTCTAATAGGAAAATATTTAACTCATGCTAAACTGCTCAGAGTTCTTAACCCTGGTACATTTCTCCACGCTGTTAAGGATGGCACTTAGTGATTTCCTCAATGTACCATGTCCTGTGTTTTTCCATGTGAATGGCCACTGTTAAAAAAATTTTAAAAAGTAGAAGTGAAAAAATACTAAAAGTATGAGTTGAACTTAATGTCCATCTGCATTTCTCATGTTCAGAACAAACATCACTGGGAGTTTTTCACCCCAAGCTTTAGCACAGAGTCCACAGTATCCATGCCATTTGAACTTTCATTTTTCCCCAGTAAGAAATTCTGAGATAAACCAAGACCCTGAGATCTTCTTGCTTTGGATTCATTTTCTCATCAGAAGTTTAAAGTATTTTCTGCACAAAGGTTTCTCTCTATGTCTTTTACGTTTTCACAAATGTCTCTAGAAATTAATAAAAGGGAGGAATCCTGAGGATATAAACCTACTTTGTGTTCTCTCTTCAACTCACTGACTGCACCAGGACAGGTACCAGACCAAGCCAAAGGACACTGACTGAAGTAATTGGTCTGCTGCAGATTTTGATTAAATTCTCAGCAACTCAATGTCTTGGCCCTCTCCACATGTGTTAAAGCAAATACCTTAATTGTTGGATTAAAGCAAGCCACTAGCAGAAACCGATTTCACACTGCCTGTAAGGAGAGCAAACTTCTACAAGTTATGCCAAAAATTAATTTTCTTAGTCTTCCACTCCTGCTTTGTGATCTTACAGACTCAATCTTTCCTTCTCACAAGAAATCCCTTGGAGGAAAGAGTTGTGGACCACTCCTTTTCCATCCCCTCTTTGTCACTTTTCTTCTACTCATCTATTGCCAATGTTTCTAACGGGAAAACTTACTCAGGATCTTGATGTTGAAATCATGGATGTTGCACCAAAAAGAACAGCAGATCAAAAATACATTTTCCCACTTCAGTAGGAGCCATGCCTCCCAACACTCTGCTTGCACAGAAGGTTAATGTGCAATCCAGAACTTGGCCTGTCTCCTGGTTCATAGGTGATGAGTCTCGACATCTGCTGACTCAAGAGATTCATGATAATTTACAAAATTAAGGTATTCCAGCAAATGGAAAACTAAGGGAAACACTTCTAGAAAACATATTCAATAACAAATATGGGAAGTATCATTAGAGACAGTGGCATCTTTTGTTCTTGATGTTAGGCTTCAGGAACTGGCAAAATGGTCAAAATACCCACAAAGATTGATTCATAAGGAGTTAGGAATCAAAACAAGATAGTTTGTGCTTCCTGGAAAAGTATCTGTGTTTTAATTAAGGCCACCTCCAAGGTTTAAAGCACCCAGTTCAATCCCTGTCTGCACAAGAAAATCTGTGTCATTTAGCCAAGCAACATTTGGAAGGTTTTACACAAACTAAAAAGACCTCCACGAACATGCCTCTAACATTCATTAAGTATTTGCTTAAATCAGTCTGGCACACAGCAACCCTTCACTGAGGTACCTTCCTTTCAGCATGCCTCTGCAAGTTAATTAGCTTAGCCTGTCAATGTCAAATCTGGCTTCTTAAATGGTGCAGTGTCTCTGTTGTTGAGGTCTTAGGAATGACAAAAAGTTGTTGCAGGTAGGCAGTTACCCCCCAAACAGCCACTGGTGCACATATTCCTTCCCTCTGGAGCAGCAAGAGGAGTTACTTTTGTCCTGCTCCATGGAAGAGAGTCTGGAGTACGAATGTGAACAGTCTCTGTAGCAGAGCTGGTGAGCTAAGGTAGAACTTGTCAGTCACAGCCAACCTCAGCCTCAGAAATGCAGAACTTGCAAGGCCACTGCTGCCACGAGACAGAAAACCAGGAGAGCTCACCTGCTCCCAGCTGAACTTGGAGCCACAAAGACATCAAAGACCTGTGAGCACTACGGGATAGCAGCTCTGGACTCCTCCCTGCCCTGCACAACTTCTTCTTGCTCACCCTCCAAAGCACAGAGCAGGCAGCACCAAATCCCACATCAGGGGGCTCTCATCCCTGTCAGCAGTGGAAAAGCTGATTCACGCCTGAGCACTGTGTTCCAGTTTCACCCGTGCAGAGGATCAGGCTGCCAAGCCAGACTGCACAGGAAAGGGCCAAGATAAAATACATGCAACACATGTTTACAGGCACTTTAATCCATACTCTACATTTCAGTAACACCAGCAGTTATTTAATCTACAGATTTGGCATATTTTCGCATCTCAGGGAATAAGCTCAGAAGTTCCTACAGCAAAGCATCAGAAATTTAGTATCCTTGAAGTCAATTTTTGAATGAAACAGTACAATCAGCTTCCTACATTTTCCACCTTTTTTTCCTGCAGTGGTTTTCTAGTTTTTAAAGAGTTTTCAAATAGAACATTTACACTAATTCTTACACAATGCTGACTCATATGAGAAACATGCCAGAATGTGCCTGAAGGATGTGGTGCATACGACTGACTCTTGCACAAAGAGAGCTGAACAAATGCTTTAAGCCATGCTGCAAAACCCTGCTTGAACAGCCCAGACCTCACTGCTGACACTACTTTATACATTAACACAGTAGCTGCAACAGTAGATGCTTTCATCTCCATAAACCATCATATGTTTTGAAAAGAAACCTTAGCTAAGAAGACAGTTTATCTGCCTCCCTCTACACTCTAACAGGGATTCAAACAGACTTCACCTCTGTAATACTTTTTGAGAAAGAAAAAACAAATTTATTTCTGCACTTGAAATACAAGAACATACTTTTACTCTGCAACAGCGAGCAGCATCTCTCCAAAATGACTGGTACCAAAGGAAATGGCTTGATTTTGGGGATACCTGTAGCTCCAGGATCACCTGCCAGGCAGATGGAACTCTTTAGGAAGTTGACAAGCAACAGTCACAGAAAGGAATGATTGTAATCTTGGAAGTTTTACCTTTTCCCTTCAGTGGAAATCTCCCTTTACTTCTCTGCTTCAAGTTATCAACACAGCTGCCACACTACCAAATTCAGCCTGCTGGCTGCTCAGACTGCCACCGTTTTACAGGACCTTCAAGGAATGCAGCCAAAGAACCACCCTGCCTCTGTTCTTTTCAGCCTCACAGTACCCTGTTCTTTCTCACTGGAGAATCCAAAATCCCCACTTTAACTATCTGCTCAGACACTTCTAACCTCATCCCTGTGACCACACACCACATGCACCCCCTATACCTACCATTAAAAACTTGGGGTTTCCATCACTTATTGTGAGGAAGCCTATTTTCTGTAGATAAATTTTCAAAATACCAACAATTTACCTTTATTCCCCTCGCCCTGCTGTTTCCAGGCTTTCTGCCACCTCAAGTGCTTCAATCATCCGTGCTGTTATTTTACATCACTATGAAAATGATCAGACCCACCCATTCTCATAAACTACAGTCACACAGAAACTTTTCAGGGACTCTGCCCAGTGTTACTCCTGTGCATAATGCAGTATTGATTTGCATCCTCTGAGAATGTGATTAGATAGCAGAAGCCAGGCCACAGGCCCTGGAATCTGCAGTCAGACTCTCTTCCAGCAGAACAAATGCCACCTTTCCTGCTGGCATCCTGATCTGAGGCTGGGAGATGAAGGCTCATTAGAGCTGCACTGTTATTTCTTTCCTTCCCTGCTGCAGAAGAGCTCCAAAAGCTCTGCAGGAGCTTATCTTACCCAGAGATGAGGAAAAGCTTATGCAGAAGGCATGCAGTTCTTCAGAGACAGTTCTACCAGGGGAGGCCAATTGCTTGTTAATCAAAAGCCTCTCATCTGGAACCACCTGGCCATTTATGCTGCTCTAAAATGAGGCCTGGGAGTCCCAGCTGGACTATTTCACATATTCAGAGGTTCTCTATGGGGTAGTATGGCAGAAACATACTGGCAGGAAGAGGTTGGTACCATCCTTTCCTGGGCACAGCTCGCACTTGGATCAGCTTAAGCTAATCAGAGATACCCAGGAATAGTTTTCTATTAAGCTGAAATCCATAGGAAAGGAAAAAAAAAGCAGCTCCTAGCTCATAAAGCATGCAAGAATACTTAATATGACTTAGAGACTACCAGGCTACTCTTTCTAAGGAGAGAAGGGATTAGATCTTATGCTGGAATACATTTTCCAGAGAAAAACAAAGCATGTTAGCAGAGTGCTAACAACCCTGCCCACCTGCACAATTGCCATGCTGGCACTGAGAGATTTCACCCTTCCTTTGAACAGAAAGCAATGCTCCAAATACTCTGGACCAAATGGAGAAAACACCAATTGTTTACAGAACAGCAACAAAGCCAGGTCATGAGAGTTTAGTTTTTTCTTTGGAAGAGGAGGGGCTGCACTTTAATTATATAATAAAGTCCTGTAGGGTCTACTGCAGCTGCATTGCAACTGATAGTCAAAACAACTCAGGATACAGCTTGGCAGAGATGCTGTAATAGAGAGCATCAGTGTTCTAATTACTTCCAACAGCAATTTTAAGACTGACACCTGTGACAAAGTGAATAAAGGTGAAACAGCTGTCTGGAAGGGTGGATTCTAAACACGTTTGCTTCCAGTACCACATTTCAGCAGGGAATTCTGACCTGCTAAGCCCTCCACTGCCATTAGCACAGGGCTTTTGGTGGCTTAGTCAGATCCATCTGTTTTCTTGCAAGCAAGGGACCCTTTATTCTGCCTTGTAAGTAACTTTGAGATAGTCCATTTGCTTCAGCATGTTCTGCTGCAGATTCCCTTATAAGCTTTAACGTACATGCACAAAAAGAAAAATACCACATGGCAATAATGAACTGACTACAAGAGCTGGAGACCAGCCACGAAGAATAAAACATATTTGCTAAAAGGAAGAGAGAAGCCCCAGTGTTACAGATAAGTATATACTGAAGAACGGAGGGGAGCAGAGGACGAGGAGGGGCGGGAGAGGGGAAGGAGGAAGAAAGGGTTTTAAAATAAATTTCCCAGTCATAAAGAAAAGAAAGCTTTAATACTTCACGGGGTCACAGAGAGCCCCAAAAAGCAATGCCCTGACCTCGCCCTACAAACGAATCAATGAACGGAGCAGCGCCAGCAACACTAACACGTACCCATCCTCACGATTCGGGTCAGATTTGCAGAGTTTCAGTCTACCTGCAGGCGGGCTGCTGCTGCTCCTTCACGTGCATTTCGAGACCATAAGAAACAATCACTACGTTATCTCCCATCCTGCGTAGCACAACCCGCCGCAGCTCCTCGGTCTCCCCTCGGGGTCAGGTTAAACCAGGAGCCCTCGGTAAGGGGCCGGCTCAGGCGGGGACCCGGCCGGGGCAGCCTCCCGCTGGCACCTCACCCGAGACCCGGACCGGGGCAGCCCCGCACCGGACCAGCCTCTGCGGCTCAGGAACCGCAGCCTCAGAGCAGGCGGGAAAACAGAATCACACAATCAATTAGGCTGGAAAAGACCTCTGAGGTCACCGAGTCCAATCTACGACTGTGTACAGGGAGCCCGATACCGCCGCTGGCCCCGACCCGCACCCCCGGGCTGCGCCTC